>JAMPIV010006019.1:17500-339423 GCA_024509875.1 Oreohelix idahoensis
TGCTTTAAGTGGTTAAAATCAGTCAATTATATTTTTACTAGATTTTCGATGCAGAGTGATTTACTAGATAAGATCACGTCATTTATATTTCTCTAGGTTTACTGTGATACATAGGCTAACGGAAGAAATAATAATTTCTAGCTAAACTATTATAGCTATAAAATAAATTTAATTAATTGCTAGTAAACCATTCCTTCAGAGAATATTTTGACGAACTAGTAAAGGCTATGTTCATTTTGAGTATTGACTTAAATATATACTTATTTCTAATTCATGATTATTAATTTGTATTAAATGACTAGAATTTAATGCACGGGAGTTTTAACGATAAGACAAGCTCTAAGCTTGTAGTTTATAATTTAAAATAGTTAAATCCTGTGAAACCGAAGTGATAAAATATATTAAATACATTTACGCGTGCACCCGGTTAAGGATAGGATTGAGAACACTATATTATGGTTAAAGTATTTGTATTTTTTTCTCCTTTAAACAGTATTTTGATTTTATCAAACCCTAAACCTTACCCAGCGGCTTCCTTATGAATCTGAGGATTAACCTTACAAAAGAACATTCTGATAGGCAAATATCTATTTTTCAGGGTGACGGGTCATGGCCTCGTGTTTACACACATAAAGAGACAGAGAACCAACCCAAAAAAATATTAAGAATAAAATACATGGTAACTGGATTTATAGATATCCATACATTTCTTTTTTCCCAACTTTCATAATACATTCAGCCTGTTTGAGGCGACAGAATCCCTCACATTGTCGTTACCTGAATAACAACCACTGTGATTTGAAGATAGATTTATCCTGAACAGATTTATTTACCTGACACTCGATTTAACGATCGAATATTCCAATTTGATCTATTAAGTATTTTCCTACCTGGACCAAATACTGAAGTGATATAATCAGCATCCTACTAACCATAGTAACGAATCAAGCGTTTCCCAACATATGAATTAATTAGTCTTGGAGAAACGTGGGCTTGTTTCGCCAAAACCCAACCTTGGAATTGCTGTGTGTACCTTAACGATATGTTCCAGTAGGTTGTGAAAGCACCTATTAGTGTAAGAGTGACTCACACCAGGATGTGATCACAGGTTTGTCAGAGCGAGAGAAAGCTGGGATGAATAATTGCTTTTATTGTAGAAGAACACTCCATGTACTCACTTTGTATTTTTTTTATGCAAGTATTGCTGATGTTGTCTCTTTCAGAATATATTAACGTATAAATTATGTTCTTTATTGTAGAGGGAAATCCTAATTGTAAATGATGTAATAGCGTATTACATCTTTGACTCTTTTGGGGATTTAATAACTTTTCTTCTGAACGGGATCTTGTCTCAGACAGACTTTTGTTTTGGAGGGAGTGATTACCCCATATGAGTCTAACTCTTTAATTAATTCATTAATTTATGTTTATTTGTAATTGATTTGATATTCAAAATATTGTTGTTGTGACGTTCTTTATGATAAATAAAATTTACATAAACTTTATTTACGTGTGCTGGTCAGCTCGTCCCAAAAGATCATAATTCGTTGATATTAGTTTTTCACGTTTTAGCGTCAAATTGTCCTCACTTGTCTGTTGTATGTGTAGATGTGAGTGGTTGATTATAATCAATGATTATATTTATAGGAACACTGTCTGATCCAAGAATCTCAGTCGTAATCGATAGTGCAGGATTAGATTATCTCCCATAGATTATCTATAAAATCCAGGGACAGACTTTACCTTTCACATTTCACTCGTGAAAATCTATTTCTTTACCTTATCTCCCACTGAGCTATCCACCTGTTCTAGATTATAGTCCAGAGACCGGACAATAATTGATCTTAAATACCTGTCGAAAATCTACGACACAGATATAATATCTCTGCCGGTGATTTAACTATTTATCCCCACGGACACCCGAGAGGCCCAAACCTGCCTCGGAATTACACAAATGTTGGATAATACAAAAATAATGAACACATCAAATGGACACGTTATCCTTCCACAGGCCTGACCAAACATATAGTCTCCAACTGACGTCACACTTTCACTCTGACGTCATCCCTCACAGCGTGTTTTTTTCCTTTTTTCATAAAGCCTGCGCAACGATAATTGAAGGAACCCTCTTATCGGGTAAAACCCCGAAGTTTTTCAATGATAGTGTGCAGCTCTTAACAACGTTAAACCACAAAAAACCCCTGCAAACTTTATTGAACACCACTAACGTTGAACGCGATGGCCAGAAACAAGACAAGTTGCCCAGTAAGAACAAGAGATGAGAAGATGCTGTGATGGTGGTGAATAAGACATACGTTGAGCAAACTTGTTCATCAGGCATTACAAGCCAGCCCGTGTTTATGGAATTCTCAGGTGAGAAGAGATAGATATAGGGACGATGAAACGATTTTAGAGAAGAGAACGGGAGAATGACACGACAATGATTAGGAAGACACGGTATGACACCGAGCCGATGGACTCGGGACAGGGAAAACTTGTCATACGTTTCTTGAAGAACTATGTTTCAGGGGTAGATTGAAGTGTGATAATGGCGCCGCGCTGTGAGAATGAATGGATTCTTTTACAACACACACTTGAAGAACTATGTTTCAGGGGTAGATGAAGTGTGATTAATGGCGCTGTGAGAATGAATGGATACGTTTACAAACACATGACCGAAGTAACTATGTTTCAGGGGTTAGATGAAGGTTGTGATAATGGCGGCTTGCTGTGAGAATGAATGGATTCTTTACAACACTTGAAGAACTATGTTTCAGGGGTAGATGGAAGTGTGATAATGGCGCTGTGAGAATGACTGGATACTTTACAACACATGAAGAAACTATGTTTCAGGGGTAGATGAAGTGTGATAATGGCGCTGTGAGAATGAATGGATACTTTACAAACACATGAAGAAACTATGTTTCAGGGATAGTTGAAGTGTGATAACTGCCACTGTGATTCGGGAATGAAGAGTGATACTTTACAACACATGAAGAAAGAAGAATATTGTTTCAGGGATAGATGAAGTGTGATAATGGCGCTGTGAGAATGAAATGGATACTTTACAACACATGAAGAACTATGTTTCAGGGGTAGATGAAGTGTAATTATAATGGCGCTGTGAGAATGAATGGATACTTTACAATCATGAAGAACTATTTTTTAGGGGTAGATAAAGTGTGATAATGACGCTGTGAGAATGAATGGAAACGTTAGAACAGATGATATAAAGGAAGAACAGAAAGTTAGACGGGATCGCAAGACCAATTTTCAATCCTTTGAAAAAAAAATTCGTTTTTTCGTTCATTCCCTCTTCCTCCTATCATTTTTTCTCCTTCTTCTCTCTCCGCCTCTTTCGCCTCTTCTTTTTAATCTCCTTCTATTTACTCTTCCATTCTAGCATCTTACTGTGTTTTTCTGCCAATCCAATTATATTTCTCTGTTTGTTTTTTCCTCATTGGCACATTCTTCTTTCTATTACTCAGTGCTACATTTTGTGAGTCCTCTTCCAAAAAGATAAGATAATTTAATCAATCAAGCGATATCCTTTAATTCCCCAAGGAGCATAGGAGTTCAACAAACCCACACAAAGTCCTCATGTATCGTGCCATCATCTTACAGCCTTTCTATGTCTCCTTCATTATGTTCATTTATGTCTCCAGTTTTTTTCTCCATGTGTTTTTCAGTCTACCTCTCCTGCTCTTACCATGGCGAGTCCAGAATAAGGACTGACTTGTATTGCTATCAACAGGTTTCTTCAGTGTGTCTTATCCTTCGCCAACGATTTCTTCTTGTCATCTCTTGATCCATTGACACTTGTTCTTGTCTGTAGTTCCACATTGGTGACATTGTCGTATCGTTCTATGTAACGGAAGCACATATTTATGATTGTAGGTTTTTGGTTGTTGTTTTTGTTATTTCTGACATTTCATACCATAGTACTGATTTGACATGTCATACAATAAGACTGACTTGACATTTCATACAATAGTAGCGACTTGACATTTCATACAATAGGACTTACTTGACATTTCATACAATAGGACTGACTTGATATTTCATACAATAGGACTGACTTGACATTTTATACCATAGTACTGACTTGACATTTCATACCAGTACTGACTTGACATTTCATATTATAGGACTGACTTGACATTTCATATAATAGGACTGACTTGACATGTCAAACAATAGTAGCGACTTGACATTTTATACAATAGGACTGACTTGACATGTCATACCATATGACTGACTTGACATTTCAAAAAATAATACTGACTTGCCATTTCATACTATAGGACTGACTTGACATTTCATACCATAGTACTGACTTGACATTTCATACCATAGTACTGACTTGACATTTCATACCATACTACTGACTTGACATTTCATACAATAATACTGACTGGACATTTCATACCATTCTACTGACGTGACATTTCATACCATAGTACTGACTTGACATTTGAGTTGAAGACTCCTATGTTTGTGTTGGACTTGATGTCATTTGTTCTCCAAGTTTTCCGATGCAGTAAGAGCTCCTCTAACCTTTTGTATTCTAATTCTCATATCATTGCCTAAACCACCAAGTTTGTCAAATATAGCTGCTGCGATATTTGTTTGATTCTTTATCTTGTGGGGTGTTTCTTGTTATCATTTCCTGTATTTATTCTATTTATCTTTGACTTTTCCCTGTGCATTTTTAGATGAATTCTGTGACAAAGCGGGCGGCCCCTATGAACTTTGTGTTTCTCTCCGACAGTATCGGTACATTTGTGGTACTGATTTTTATGATGTGCTCTCAATTATAGTACTTTTCTTTCTTTCTTTCATCGTTATTTTTCAGCTAGGTAGCAGATATTTGAGTATTGTCAAATTGCTTGACACTCCCTGTAATAATAATCACATTTGCTTGAAGCGACCCAGATTTGCTGAGATAATTACTCGCAGTCGCAATAACTGTGGGGTGGAAAACGCCATACTCAGAAGAGCGTTTCGTTCTATTCTTTTACCATAGTTATTGGTGGTACCAGCAGAAAGTACTATCTCTGGAACAAGAAGGGAACAGTGGCCTAAGCTTTAAGACGAAAGACCCACATGGTAGACTCTCCTTGACATTTCTGGGAAACGAGCTACCCCCGACAACCTTGATCAGAGACGAGAGTGAGCAGATTGAAAAGAACCAACCCATAAGAAGGAGCAGAATTGTTATTGGCAGCTAAGTTCAAATCTATGCTGCCAAATGAATTTCGTGTAACATCTCACATTCCATAAAGAATGTGATGATAACATTTCTTGATCCATAACTATTCAAAATATTTTCCAACTGTTAAAACCTAAAGTGATTATTAAATGTTGTTATTTTTAATGTGAGAAATTTAACTTCGATTTAATCATTTTAAAGTTACTGTATGTTTGTCTCAGTCAAATTACTACACACACTCTAAACAGAGCTAAACTAGAATAATAGAATTCCACTGAGTAAATCAGCGGTGGGGGCTTAAACCAGCTGAAATTAATAAGTGTTTAAATCCTTCACAAAAGCGTCGCCAGACTTACAGAGTTAACATACTCTGCCAAAGCAGTATTGTTCTCGCTTATTCTGAATATCTTGTGAAGACTCCCTTTGTAATAGGAGTGTCATCACCCTTCTATCTACATCTCTGCCAAGAGTGATCTTGCGCAAAGGTAGATACTTTTGAAGCCCATATTAGATACTCTTGAGTTTTGGCCACTTTGGACCACTACTGCAAAGCAGGGGAGGCAATACCAGTCACAGTGATGAAGTATTTTGTGACAACCACTACGTGCTAAATGTGACATATTTTAAAAACTCTGTTTTTATTGTTATCGTGTTTTTTTTGTTTTGTAAGTTCTTCTTCTTCTTCATCTTCGTACATCCTCAGTCATCTGCTTGAATATTTTCAAAGAAAGCAGTGTTCAGCTTCAGGCTGTTTGCATCTCCACTGAGTTTTTTCCGAAAATGGTAATGGTGACAGCCATATGTGCTTTCTATGTTCCTGATATGTTGGGCATTTTTAAAGCATATTCAGCAGTCATTTTATCAGTGCTACATTTACAATCATCGGTAGTTCATATTTTTAGCTTTGTGAATAGATGATATCTCAATCTGTTGTGGCCCGTGTGAAGTCTGAAGATTATTACTTGTTCTCTACTGCTGAGCTGGTAATATGCAACAATATGTGTGTGGCCTGGATGTTCTGTATCACATTTGTTTCTGTATCTGATAAAACTCTTTGCTTCTTCGAAAATTATGGTTGTTTCAGGCTGAGGTAGCCTTTTTTTTTGTAAGTAATAACTTTCAAAGCCTGATATGCAATTTTATTCCCGAATCTTTTCAATATAATTTAACGTCTGCGCTAGAAATGTGGGGGTGCAGACGCACGTCAAACCACTTGATCAGGAGTGCCAAAATGCTTTAATGCCAGCTTGGACTCGAAGACTAGTATAAAAGACACGTAAACATCGAGATAAGCAATGTTTAACAACATTTAAAAACAATAATGACAACAAAGGATTTGGTCATTTCTAAGTGTATTTAATTAAACATAAAAAGAATAAACGATTCTTAATCAGTACGAGATACAAACATGAGCTTATGACGTCATGAAAAGATAGATGCTGGATTAAATATGTGTAAGCTAATATGTTACGAAGATTACTGCAAACTGTAACACATTAGTACAGTACACAGCAGACAACAGTAGACATGATATAGATCAGGGCGTCTTAATCTGTGGTCAACGGACACTTTGGGTGTATTGGGGTTGGGGGTTTCCATGAATGGATTCTTAGTGGTCCTCGAACATAACCTAAAATTTGAAATGTATTTTGTTCTTACGCTTTTGCACATTTTTTTTTTTCTAAGAAGAGGTCCGTAGCCTTCACGGGACAATGTAAGGAGCCCGTAGCCTATAGTAGACAACCAAAGGGGTCCATAGTTCAATAAACTGTTAAGAAAGCCTGATACAGAAGTACAACAATTTAACGAAGTTTACGTAGCACGCCTTGTAAAATAAAGGAGAAATTAAAAAAAAAAGTAAGAAAGACACTATAATATATTTATACTACACTCAAATCATTATTACCCTTCAGATTCCGTTCAAGTATAGACCTTAAACAATTCATACCAAGTTGTCAGGTCTTGAGCCATTAGTTCAAGCCATTTCTATGTCTTCATTATCTCATTCGTGTGTGTTTCCAATTTCGGTCTCCGTGTGTGTTAAAGGTAAAGGAACCTGTTACACGCCAATTGAGGCATATTGGGAATATGGTGTTAGGTCTGTATTTTCTTGACCATCGGCACACTAGAGGTGATGTGGCCAGCATCACGCTGGCCGCATTAACCTTCCCAGGATAGTTCTGGTACCCAACTCATGAGGCTGGGTCGACCCCGGAGCCGTTTGCGGTGTAAAAAAATCCCACCTCAACTGGGGATCGAACCATTTACCACCGAGCTAGGAAGCTAGTGAACTAACCGCTGCGTTACTGCGGCTCCATGTGTGTTAGGTATCCTTCTAATCATCCTACCTTGGAGGTTCCAGAACATGAACTGTCTTGTAGTGATATAATCTGGTTTCTTCAACGTGTGACCTATCTAGCGTCAGCGTCTTCTCCTGACACCCTGTTCCGCCTGTTGTTACCTGGTTCTTTAAATTAGTTCCACATTGGTCATCTAGCCGTACCATTTAAATTATTTTATTCTGAACAATGATACGTGTATGAAAGTCCGTATCATTCTGAAAATAATGTTATGTAGTTTGTTTTTTTTGTTTTTTTTTGTTTTTTGTTTTTGTTTTTTTTTTATGTTTCAGAGCAATAAACAGAACAACCTTTACATCTGAGTTGAAGGTTTTTATTTTTATTTTGGACTTGATTTCTCTGGATATTATGATATATACGAGTATATATATATATATATATATATATATATATATATATATATATATATATATATATATATATATATATATATAATATATATATATATATATATATATATATATATATATATATATATATATATATATATATCATATTTCAACGCAAGGAGCAGAGTAGAACGGGCAATGAGGCAGCAAAAATGACAGGAAGCAGAATGAGATATAACTTGAATGAACTATGGTGAGTGTATATAACTGCTGAATTATTGAACAGATGTTTATTTACAATTCATATATTTATTAACCCTTCTGCTCCCCTAGTAGCAACGGTCGTCAACAAATGTATGCCAAGCCTTCATGTCATGTGACCTCCATTCAAAGACTTTCCTGGCCTTACTTACACCTGTCATGTCTGTCTCTATGTCCTTCTGAATTTGATTTTCAGTCTCTCTCTCCATCTCTTACTCTGGTAGTTCACAAGATGGACTTCCTTGTTATACTATCATCAAGTTTCCTCAATATGTGTCCTATCTAGCGCCCTCGACTTCTTCTCGGCTACTGTTACACCGGCGCTTGCTTGATTCGAGTTATCCGTTCCAAATTGATTATCTTGTCATACCATTTTAAGCCTTACACAAATTAAGTGAAGTCAAGCTAGACCACAATGTTATTTTTTTATTTGGACATGTGCCCTAATCCCAATCCCAATTAACATAATTACCGATGTATGTTACGTCGGTCAAGTGCGTGGGTTGGTTTATATAAAAGAAATACTTTGTTTTTATTTTTTTCTTTATTTCTTTAACAAAAATAGTAGCGCCCGACCAAAGAAAAAGTGCGTAAAAAGGGGTGTGCATGAGCCCTCTCTCGATTTACAAATTATGTAAACTTGAAAGTTTTGTTTACAAACCACTTATTATCAATGAACACAAAACTCTTTGAAAAGCCATCCACGCACTTTTCACACAAATGTTTCAATCAAAAGAACTTTAAATTAATCTAAAAAACAAAATATCACGCCGTTAGTACGATGGTCACCGCTGAGGAATGGAAACCGTGTTGAAAAATCTTATTCTTTCCATTATATATACTCTCCCGAAAATAGTTACAATCAACTAAAAGAAAAGCATATCAAATGACGGTGTTTCATGAACAGTCTGATTACACTTGTATTATTGGAAAGAAAACCAAAACAAACACTCTAAAGAATGTACTTCTATCTGCTCATCTGGGAAACGAAACAGCACACTATAATTAACAAACCCGTCCAATTTGACGGTTATTGCTAAATATAAACCTAACCGAACCATGTTCTAGGATCAACGGGGCACACTTCGTCAAAACGAGGGAGAAATTAAACTAAAAACAAAAAATCTTCAAAAACCTTCTATTCTACACCAAAGCAGCCAATGTTTTTTCTTCGGGTTCCAGGTTTGAGCCACCACAATCGTAGCAAAATCGCATCAGTCTAAACCCAGCAGCTGTAAATAGGGACCTGGACTGTGCTCTTGATTGGGAAACAAAGGTAGAGGAGAGGAATGGGACCTGGTCACCTCACCTTATGAAGCCTGACCTAACACAGTGGAAGTCTAATAACACATCCTCCCCCCTACGTAAGTAATTTGCATGGACTACCTCAACTTTTTTTTTCATCAAAGTAAGGCCAGGGGGCACAAAATAAAAAAAGAATGAAACCCCACATGGAAGGCAAACAAAACAGTATACACCCCACTGGCGCCACATTATTTTGTTAAAAATAACTGAGTAAGATGTTTCTAGATTGAAAAAAATTTGTAATTGAACCAAAATGATATGACACAATACATTTGGAATATAGAAACACGTGATTACAGCTTATGCGTGACATGATCTAAATAAAGTAATAAGGTTCAACGGGGAAGGTGTCGGGAGCAAGAGTGTGTTGCGGCGAGGAGGCGAAGAGCGCAGGCGCGGGGTAGGTATAGGGGGTGAACGAAGTCTCATCACTATCTAGGGGGTCTAGCAATTGTGATGTTCTATGATAAACAACATCGGGGGAGCGCGTGGTGGGAAAAAGAGGTTATGGGACCTGCGAAAAAATGTACTGATATACCGTTAGAATAAACTATTACACACATGCATATTGTAAACTGGAAAATGTCTATACACGAGTTAATTATCTACAACACAGCCAATGTTAATGTTAGGAGATACAACATATACATCACAGATACAACAACTCTTTTACTCGTGTCTGATTCGACATAGTATTAAGGAATTAATTTGGGGGGGGGAGACAATATGATGCACATTCTGCTATCTCCAATAGTAGTGTATAGTATCTAGCTAACATTATGGATCGCGCACATCTGTATGACCTGAAGATTACATAAAGTGAACCTATGTCGTCATGCATTCTCAAAACTCAATACACAGTGCTGAGCGATTCATATATTCTACATCTCTACGAGCTTGTGTCAGTAGGCGATTAGTGTACGTCATGTGAGAGTATAGCAATAGATCAATATATACATGACTATCTTCTCTACACGCTGGAGCTAGTACTTCTGCATTTTGATGAGTCGAGCTATGGAGTCGATACAACAATGCTTGAACACTCTACACAACAATGTGATGAGAGGCGGTTGCTATTTCACTTGTTCTTACGTAGCGATGCGCCTCACCACATTTAGCATTCCTTAAGATAATGAGTAAGACAAACGCGTTGAGGTACGTCACATACAGATACTAACATAAACAAATAATTCTATAACACAATACGTAACAGGAGTAATCGTCTATATGCGTTAGTCTCTGGAGCATTAGGCATACAGCATGAGCCTCCGCGTACATCATTACAACTACATTATCTCAGAACTAGTGGGGTGAGGGGGGTGGGGTGACTCCTTAGTGGTATGGTAAGGGGGGGGGGTGGGGGGAACGGTTATCAAGAGTGTCAATCGTACTGCGGGACATACAACACCTATATGCTTAAATTACTCTGTAAGTTCTGTCAAGCTACACAAAAATAAGATAGGACCATATTACAAGCAATGTACGTGTCAGTTGCAACAGTCTAGTTGAAAGACAGAATGACTACAAACAGTAAACAAGTCTAATACGTAACGTAGTTGAGCGATTGACGAGTGTTGATCCACACTCCTAGCGAAAAGAGTCGAGACATCTTTATTGTGAGGAATGACTATAGCTGAGTATTCTGCCTTTTAGGTATTCGAGAGTATATCGTTTTAGGCTATCTGCTTGTATGTATGTGTGATCGATGTATCTCTAGACATACACATCAGTATGTGGTGGCGATTCTCTCTCGATTGATCCTAACATTCCATGTATATCATAGCGATGTATTCACTTTAGCTCACTATACATCTCAGTAGATTATAGATCTACATATTATATATCTAGAGCGAGGAGTGTTATTTTGAAGTGATGGGGAGAGCACTAGAGGGGAACACACACAAGTTACAATCTATAGAGTACAATATCATCTGAGGCTTCTTACGTTTAGAGTTCGTGGAGAGGAGGTGTTTACAGTGGGAGTCACAGCTATGAGATTACGGAGGATCATACTGGGAGCTTGTACCATTAGATTTACGAATCTCAGTCTTCATGCGCAGGAGGTCTTAGGCTGATCAACGGTGTGTAGTGATTATAGGTTTCAGGGTAGTGGTGTTTTTGATGTGAGACATGAGTAATAGTACTTATTATGTATGCTCAAACTATTACAGGTTATCTATCTGCCTTACATGCTTGCGGACTACCGACTAATCTCGAGCTCAGTGTACACTTTATGTAGATGAAGCAGAATCGTGCACTAGAAGCATACTATGTGGCAAGTGAAAGTCAAGAGCCGTGGAGAAGGAAACTCTCTAGTGAAAGATATGGAGACACAGCAGTTGAATAGAAGCTCTGATGTAATGTATAGGCGTGTGATCACAGTGAGGCAAGAAGGTTATTGGCGGGCGTGGAGAGCCACAGGGCTGAGAGGCCGAGAGATGGAGATGGATGTGGTGCAGGTGAAGAGAAGTGAGACACGGGGGGGTGGGCGTGAGAATGCAAGAATTGGATACGGAGTCATTAATACAGCTAGCGGTGTGTGAATTATCGTGTGTGAATCGGAAGAAAAGGATTAGAAGGTGGTATTAACGTACAAGACTATTCACAGTACTTCACGCTATAACGTGTGTACATCGAGTGAGGGCTCATGCAGACACTCCAAGGATCTTTGTAATTGGGGAGTGGGTGGGGGCAGAGTTCACTGTGGAGCGTCGGATCATGTAGAAAGATAAAAATTGCAACTTTGTTATACATCTATATTGCTGTCAGTCCATCTATATGCTATCATTCATCGATGTATCACATCGAGATATATTCTCAAGAATAGCGACACATAAACATCAACTCATCAACAAGCTAGCTCATTCTTCATAACATACACTAGCGAAAGAGCATGGCTTGCGCACTACTATTTTGTGCTCGAGGCGGCAGCGCATGTCTCTATTGTCGCTGATAGTCTGTATATAATGGGTGCGGAGGGGGCGGGGACGGGGAGTGGGAGGGTGAAGCGAGTACTCTCGCGAGTCTCTATATCTTCTCATGATAGTCTTATCTTGTCTCAATGCGTTAGATGAGCGGGATTACTGAGGAGGCCATCCCCTTCATGTATTGCCTTCCAGCAATACTACCCAAAAAAATCTCACTCTCTTTATATGTCGGGCGCGAGTGCTGAGTAGACGGCATAGAGAGAGAGAGTGTGGCGTGAGTGTCGAGAGAGAGAGAAGGCGTACGCGTACTCACATGAGTAAGAACGATATCTGTCGGAGAGTTATCACAAGATGACAATCTCTATCATAGTCAAGCGCCGGAAATGTATTTATTTATCTGCCGTAATCTGATTCTGAGCACACGTCGAGTGGCGCTGAGACTAGACATACTCTTATTAGTGGTCATACCCTTGATGATTTATCTTCAATCGAAGACGACACTCTTAGATTGTAATGCGTGTGTATTCTCATCATTCACACCACAATCGCACTGATTCATGTACAGTATAGTATTGCGCACTCGTGTATAAGAGACCTGACAATCTACTTTGTCTTCACGAAATGACTTATTTGCACGTCGATACCAATCAAGACATTGACCAGGCTAGCACAGTAACGAGAAACTAGCGAAAGAATAGCAATCTTGATTGAACGGATCTGCTACGAGGATGTTTCTGCTGCTATTATCATATCTATTAGATAGTGAAGGGAAACAACAGGGTAGTAACATAATGTCAGAAGTTAGAGTAGTGTCTCTAGGAATTATATATATCTCAGTTTGTTTGATGATAAGGCTGTTATGAGACAGACATCCTGATTCTACATATATCTATGTTTTTATATCTCTATCTGGCTGTACATTGAGGTGTTGTATCTCCTCAGCAGTTTAGGTGAGTGAGTTCTATACATATAGTGTTTAGAGGATGATGTAGTACTATAGACATATACACAATCTCACCTAAGTGGTACACTGATTATCTTACTGCTCACGAGTGGGAGGCGCGGAGAGCACATACAGGGGGAACACATGTTAGTACTCGTGATGGACTAGAGTGCACATACATGAGTATATTATGGGGGGGTGGGGGTGGGGGGGTGTGGTGCGGGGGGGGGGACATGTGTGTTTAAGTGTTAATTGGTTTTGTCAGTAAATATTAACAGTCATCATCTAGCTTTATTTAATTCATACTATCTACTCCGAGTCTGTACTTACGTAAGTTACTGCACATGTGTCTAGTAGATATACTACACACTTACTCTACTGATGATATCTATAGAGTTAGTAGGATAAGAGATCGGAGCATGCGTGTATGGAGTAGGTCATGTGTGACAATGGTGACGATATCGGCCGGTTCTCTCTGAGACTCAACTAAGGCCAGAACTCGCAAGAGCGCAACCTCAATGTGGCTTGGTGGGTGACTAGTTACGCTACCGCTCAGTACACTGCAGTGGTCTGTATACATGTTGCTGACGTGAGTTACTACTTGACGTCAAAGTATGATGGACTGACATGAATGTGAGTGATTCAGGTATACAAAAAGTGGTGGGATGTAAGGACCAAACGAACTTATTTGTCCAAGGTTAAGAATTAGCACGGGAAGCCACGACAACTCCAAATGCTCTGTAACTTGAACCAGACATTTTTTATTTTTTATCAAGTGTAGTAGCCTTTTGAATAGCTCAACGATTTATTAAAGTCCACCCTCAAAGTTGCTGGTTTGCCCTACCGCTGAACTAAGTGGGTAATGAGAAATGGACATAATTTGGTCGGACCTATAATTAAGCTCTTAAAATTGAAGGAGATTGGTGCTGTGTCAGTGGAGTACTGAGTCGAAATCGGGAGTCGTTGGAGTGGATCGATTTTAAGTGGAGTTGAAGTCGGTAAAAGAAATGTCTGGACGACTTCGAATATTTTTGATATATGACTAGTAAAATACTGTAGTTGGGAGGGTCGCAGTCGGTCTTCTAAAATTTTCAGGAGTCGGACAAATTTTTTAAAATATCCACCCTGGATTGCTGCGAGTTTTAAAATTAAAAAATAAAGAATAAAAAAAAGAACCTATTGTGGTGCTAAGGTCTAAAAAATGTGAGTGCATCATGACTGTGACGTATATGAATGTCAGACATGTCAATGTAAAGGTAGCCGCCATAGCAGATTACAGCCGTAGGGGAGTTACTGTTAGAGACTTCAAAATACTAGGTCACGATTTTTGAGGTGAAGTGACCAGTTCCCTTGCAGGATGCGTTTTGCCCTTCCCTAACTCAGAAGCAGAGTCTAGTAACCCATTTACAGCTAGGTAGACTGAACGTGATGCAACCACGTTGCGATGAGAGGCAAGTGGTCTAACCGCTTAGACAAACGGACCTCACACGAATCTTATTGTATACCAACAGAATTACTGGTGGCAATGTATGTAGTTATTATAATATTTTATTTGTCTGAGGGAAAGTATTTGTTTTTAGAATCAAAATGCTTTCCTGGTCAAAGGTATATCACCCATGATTGATTGATTACTTTTGTTATATGGGTTATCTCCCTGGTATCGAATTTGGCGTATGAATCTAGATTTTGTTCGTCTGTTTCTTGTTGGGCCAGAAACAGATTGTGCTTGCTTAGGTTTATGCAGGAATGTTTATGGTCCGAAGTCTATGTTTACTCCATGTCCTATTTCAGACGATTCGGTCTATATCGTGATATCTTTGTATGTCTAAGTGGAACTATTTTTCCTTGTACTGAACTACGGGTCAGGAAGTTTTCTGCGCATGCGAATAGGGAAAGAGGCTCTTCCGTGATGATGGACGAGAATCTTGAAGGCTGTCGGACAAAAGGGAGTCCTGAAGTTTTTCGTCATTGTGATTGATTCTGGGGAAAGAGGAGTTTCTCTTAGTAGACTATGATGTCGATACTTCTCCCCAGAATATCTGTTCTTTACGCTGAGGAAATGGCGTGTGCTAGTGCTAGTGTTTTCTAAACTTAAGATAAAGAAGGAACATTTTCTAAAACTTTACCTAGGCCTAACGACATCATAGATGTTATATCATCTTTATATATTTGATGGATCGTATGTAGACGATTCCTGTACTAGCAACACTGTGAGTGGACATATGTAACATTTCTTATGGTATGGGAAAACCCAAGATATTAGTTGAGCAAATGAACGGAGCTTTCATTTGTAGTTAGGATATCTATTTTTGGAAGAACGCCGCTCACTGGGACCAGCGCCATTTTGAACCCACTGTTTGGTCGGTTTGTAATTGTCAGTCAGAGAACAGATATATCTTATTACCTGATGGCGATACCAAGATTTACATTGTATTGAAGTCCACTCTTTGTTATTTGAGATTGTCAACCTTAAAAAAGACCTGTTGAAGTTAAAGCCTAAAAGACTTAGCCTGAAAGACGTAGTCAGCAGAGGGTCTGTAAGGGGGCATTGTGATGACCATTATTATTGTTAACTCAAACTAATGCGATTAGTCAGTAGAGATATGAGACGATAGACAATCAGAACTATATATTTGCTACTATTTTTCAATTATATTTACATGCTATGAGATTGCCAAATTGATGTTGCCACCCATTTGGTCAAGTATCCAATGATTTATTGTGTCAACCTGTTCCAATGACTGTCAACCGTGCTGTCAGAGTGTGTGTCATTAAACTGTCTAAAAACTTCTACAGTAGTTCCAGCTATCATTGACTTCCAGCCGTGAGGGTATGAGTGCATTGTTACCAACTTGTCCCCAACTCCACAGAACCATTCATCCCATTCGCGTTACTGACATTCATACTCACACTTAACGTCAACATCCCTTGCCAGGGCCTCAACACGTTCCGGACAAGGCGACCTGTTAACCCGCACTGTGTTTAGGTTTGAATTGACCACTTACTCTCATCAAGCAGACGAGTACATACAAACATTCATTCCATCACTAATAAATAAAGAATGACATTTATCAACGGTGTGAAATATACACTTATCTATGTGATGGCCAGAGAAAAACGACTATATCAGTGCGGAAGGCCAGCTTTCTGGGGCTAACCAGCACAGTAGACACCTCATGGAAGTCAGCTACTGATACCAGACCGTTTCCTGTGGCCTGTTACGACACATGTACACCTTACAGCAGTACAACTCTACAGTCGATGTCAGCATGACCTGTCCTGTCAGCGTATGCAGCAACTAGGTCAGCGCTTGTTGACATTTTGCTCGATAAGAACAGACACCAGTACACATTAGTGTTAGATTGAATATTTGACAGTGTTTGCAAGAGATACAGTGCAACCGAATGGAGAAATCCTACTTATCAACGGTGGATTTTCCTGCACTGCGCTAGATTGTGTTGAACTTTAATAATTTAAGGCCATATCAATTATTAATTAAAGTGGTAGTTTATTATGATTGGAAACTGTACCATCATATTGTATATCTGAGCCTTCTCTCTGCAACACATTACATTATATTACATATGTATTTATGCTATATGTATTTATGTTTACATGTTTATATGTGATATTTGTGTATATTTCAGTGGGCGGTTGGTGAGGTGACTAATATAAGATTTCCCAATATAACATAGGGCTTATATTAGTGGTCTGTAGGGGGCAATTTTCTTAATTGAAAATTTGCATGCAACATCTGTTGCTATTTTTTGTTAGCTGTGACGACTGTGCTTATCGTTGTTTTTGTAATATTTTTCTGTTCTTTGGTTTTGTTTTGATTTGTCTGTATTTGTAGGTCTACCCTTTCCTATCATTCAGTTCTGTACAATTTTATATTTATACACTGTGGCGTTATTTGTTTTGTTTATTACGGCGCAGTTATCATCACAGGTTCTGTGATTATTTTCTTCTGTTTTTCGATTTAACTTATTTGATTTCTGCGAATGTTTTCGTATTGTCCTTCTTGATTGTCCTTCTTGATTGTCCTTTGTGTGTGTTCTTGGTTGACATATGCTATATAAAATATATTTGATCATAGACTACTAGCTGTGTAGTGAATTTATGAGAAAGAATCAACTGATGATTAATTGCTATTATTAGAGATACACAGTTGATTATACAAGACATTATTTAAATGCTTGTTTCCCACAGAGATTAGTATATAGGGAGCTGATTATACAAGTTTTTGTTAAAAACTTGCTCCTACTTGGTTGAAATAAATTTGTTATATCATCGATAATAGCCACATATTATTAAATATTATGGCAACTTTAGACTACTTCATTGAGCAAGGGAGAGCCCTTGGGATGACTCCTGAGGAGTTAAAAGAGTTTGCACTTTCTCATTATGCCAAAGCACAGAAGGATGAAGAGAAAAAATAAAAAGCTGAGGCTGAAGAGAAAAAACTAAAA
This sequence comes from Oreohelix idahoensis, assembly GCA_024509875.1. Lineage (NCBI taxonomy): Eukaryota > Metazoa > Mollusca > Gastropoda > Stylommatophora > Oreohelicidae > Oreohelix > Oreohelix idahoensis. Next base: position 35,307 of record JAMPIV010006019.1, read on the forward strand.
GCTGAGGAGAAAAAAAATGGAATTGGAAGCTGAACAAAAGAAATTGCAGCTGCAGGTGGAGGAAAAGAGAATCCAGATGGAAATGGAAAAAGAAGTAAAAAGATTACAAAGAGGAGCTGAGGCTGAACAAAAGAAATTAGATAGAGAAGCTGAAGCCGAGGAGAGAAAAGCAAAAACGGAACATGAGGAAAAACTGTTAGCATTTGAGTTAGAAAAATTAAAATTGACAAACATGGGTAATGTTAAACAGTTATCTGGTGGTAATGTTAAACCTTTTATTTTCAAGATCAAGCTACCAGCATTTAGTTCATCCAGTGACGACATAACAGTTTGGCTAGATAGATTTGAACGTTCTTGTCGAAATCATAATGTGGATAGATCACAATATGCTAATCAGTTATCAGAGATACTGAAAGGTGACACTCTGACTAGTTTAAGCTTGGTAGAAGAGGCTGACCAGAATAATTATGATGTTATCAGAGCAGCCTTGCTAAAAAAATATCAATTAACAGAGGACGGTTACCGTCTTTTGTTTAAGAAAATGGTACCTGAATCAGGGGGGTAGAATTCTCAGAATTCATTGCAAGGACACGTCTTACATTTAATCGTTGGATTGAGTTGCCCTTATGGATTTATTGCTCAGAGACAAGATTATGTCAAGTGTAAATAAACCATTCCTTGAATTCCTACATGAGCGTAAACCCAAGACACTAAAAAAAATGGAAGAATATTGTACCCAATACGTCACGGCACATCCGGACGTAGCTTTTAGCAATGCTAAGGTTAAGGAAGGCATGCCAGTTGCTTCGGCAACACCATACAACCCTAATTATTCACATAAATTTCAGGGACCACAAAACAGGTTTGATAAAAAAGGTAACCATAATAGTTATCAAAACCAAGGTAACCAATCATTTCAGGGTTCTTCTTCGAAGAACTGGAGACGAGCAGCAAGCCCTCGATTTAGGGGTGGTCATAATTATAGGAATTTTCGCAGAGGAAGTCATTATAGAAACTATCCAAGTCATCCATCATGGAGACAACAAGATCATAATTATAGAGATACTCATTATAATGAATATGATAATGGTAACCATGAGAACTATGACTCAAACCCAAATAGGGGTTACAATAGAGGAAACAATAATGATTACAGAGGCAATAATAATCGAGGTAGATCGCAATACAAAAAACATAAATCACATTATCAGGCAAACTCTGCACAGCAAGAGTCACATAAAGCCTATAAACAGCCTAAAGATAATAATGACGCTAATAATATGGCATGTTCCGCTTTTGATTTTGGAAGAGCATCTCAGTGCCCCCAATGCAAAACACTATTTGAACCAACTACGGTGTCCACTTTAAGTTGTGGCCATCCTCTTCCCGCTCTTCCTGCGTCAGTCGCGCATGATGGAAGAGGTTCTCTTGTCTTACATAAAGGTTTAGTAAATGACAATCCAGTCTCAGTTCTTTTTTATTCTGGATGAACCACAATTGGTGTTAGGCAATCACTTGTAGATCTTTCTCGTGACACAGGAAAGGTAGTCAAATGTGTGACATATGGCGGCACCTTTGAGAAATACTCTACTGCTATCATTAAGATTACTACTCCTTTCTTTACAGGAGATGTACACGCATGTTTTCTGCCGAATCCGATCGCTGATCTTATCATCGGTCGTATTCACGGAGTCAAAGAATGCACTCCACAACAAATTTCGGTTTGGGAAAAACAAAATATGCGAACTGTTAATGCTGTAGTCACTAGAGCTCAAGCTCTTAATATGCCTCAAACTTCATCTACAGAAGATAATGAAGTGCATAACCAAGATGATCCCTTGGTAATTTCTCGTGACTCGTTTATAAAACAGCAAGAAGATGATCCGACTCTAAAGAAATTCTTCACTCTTGCAACAAAAGGTGATCCGAATAAAGATACAAAGCGTAAATCTTGGATTACAATGAAGAATGGCGTACTTGTACGTATGGTGCAAGACTCCTCTAAGTCAAGTCATTCTCAGATTCTTGTGCCCAAGAATTTGAGAGTTAAAATTCTGCAGCACGCTCACAACTCTCAGTGTGCTGGACATATGGGTTTTTCCCGTACAAAGTCAAGAGTTCTTGCGGCTTTCTTTTGGCCTTTTGTGAACAAGGACATACGAATTTATTGTCGATCTTGTAAAGTATGTCAAGAGGTCAAATCCAAAGGTCCACGCCATGCTGCACCTATTCAGGCTGCAGACATCCATATTCGACCATTTCAGAAAATGGCGATAGACATCATTGGTCCATTTAAGATCAAATCTGCTAGAGGACATCAGTTTATCTTGACGTGTGTTGATATGTGCACACGTTGTCCAGAGGCTATTCCTCTGAAGAGCATTACTACTGCTGACATTGCAGATGATCTTTGGCTTATATTTTCTCGTCTGGGATTCCCCGGAGATATATTATCAGACCATGGCACCAAACTAATATCGGATACCATGTCTCAAGTAATGTCTACTCTGCAGATAGAGAGATCTTTGAGTAGTATCTATCATCCTATGTCCAATGGGATAATCGAACGGCTAAATAGAACACTCAAAAGGTCCCCCAATAAATAGAACACTCAAAAGATGTCATCGCGATGAGACAAAAGATTATCGAAGCATGCAAATTGGCAACTTCTTCTTCTGAATTTGCTAAACAGAAGGCAAGACAATTTGCCAATAAGAAAAGAACCTTACGACAACTTTGTCCTGGTGACAAAGCATTTGTTTTGCTAGCTTGTAGGGAAAACAGACTTCTTATTCTTGGAAAGGTCCGTACGATATAATCTCGAAAATTACCGATGTTGACTACATTGTCGATATTGATGGAAAGCATAAAACCTTCCACATCAATATGCTTACGGAATTCCATGAGCGTCCGGATTATTTACAGCCTATTTTCCAGACAACGGACGATTCACCAGTCCAACATGGTCATTACTCATCACTGTCCGTAATACAGGATGAGGAAACAAGTTTTTTCAGATGTAAATCTTCCTCTTCCGATGACTCCACTTCATTCTCGTGAATCATGGAAAAATGTTACTGTCTCTCCTGATTTATCTCTAGGAGAACAGCGACAAGTTTCGGCCTTATGAACGCTACATTCGTACGCATGATGCATCGAATCCTATCTTATCGGTCAGATGTCATTGCGTACCTAGACGACATCTGTCTTTTCAGCGATACTTGGGAAGATCACTATTCGGGGTTAGTTGAATTACTATCTACTCTACGCGAGTATAACCTGACAGCGAAACCCTCTAAAGCATGCATTGATTTTAGCGAAATTTCTTTCCTAGGCCATCGAGTTGGTCATGGTTTCATAAAGACAGAGGGCCATAATATCACTAAGATACTTAACATCTCTATTCCTAAGACAAAAAAGCAAGTGCGAAGTCTCTTAGGTCTTATTCAATTTTATGGAAGATTCATTCCGAATCTATCCTCTATCATGGCACCTCTTTCTACACTACTGAAGAAAGGGTCGTCTAATATGGTCCACTGGTCACAGGAATGCCAATCCTCTTTGGATAAGATTAAAAATTTGTTTTCAACACCACCTATTTTAGTGCTACCTACTACAGATAAGACATTTGTTCTTCGTAGTGACGCTTCATCCACTGGGATTGGAGCGGCACTAATGCAAGAGTACTCTGGAACTCTGCATCCTGTAATGTATATCTCCAGAAAACTTAATGCTGCAGAAAGGAATTACTCGGTTTTAGACCGTGAGCTATTCGCTATGGGCTGGTCAATTCTCAAACTACAAAGATTCCTTCTAATCGCACATTTTATAATAGAAACCGACCAGAAAGCTTTTACGGCTATACAGAGTAAGAATTTGAAGAGTTCGAGGTCTACTCGATATGCAATTGCTCTTCAACCTTTTCATTTCTCGGTACGAGCTATCCGTGGATCAGATAATGTGATGGCAGACATTTTGTCTAGATCCCCACATGATTCCACCTAACTGTTGGGTCTTGGACTTCTTAACACATCTAACTCTACAACAGTTCTTTTTCTATATCAAGATAGATACACATTGTAATTTGTAATATAATGATTGTATCACTACTATCACTACGTTCATTGATATATATTCACCGCTGTTCTTTGATGATTTTTCTTCTTTGTCAATCATGTACTTATAGTGCTTAAATATGAAATTGTTATATGCATTGTGTCATTGCCAGCATTGTAGTATACGTTGGTGGCACCTCCCTGGAAATATTTATTCTTAAGAGAAATGCTTTCTCTGAGATGTTGAGATATATTCTCACAAGTCGATCTATGCTTCGACTTTACCTTAATTTGACATTATAAATAGCTCTTATTAGTCATATGCGCATTATTCGTGCGTTGTGAGCCTATTGTATGTTGCTCTCAGATGAAAAAAAAAATTTCATTTTATTTTTCTCCCGGGGTTTGCGGTAGTCTGTTACCAACAGATTACTGGTGGCAATGTATGTAGTTAATATAATATTTATTTGTCTGAGGGAAAGTATTTATTTTTAGAATCAAAATGCTTTCCTGGTCAAAGGTAGATCACCCATGATTGATTGATACTTTTGTTATATGGGTTATCTCCCCTAGATATCGAATTTGGCGTATGAATCTAGATTTTGTTCGTCTGTTCCTTGTTGGGCCAGAAACAGATTGTGCTTGCTTAGGTTTATGAAGGAATGTTTATGGTCTGAGTCTATGTTTACTCCATGTCTATTTCAGACGATTCGGTCTTATATCGTGATATCTGAGTATGTCTAAGTGGAACTATTTTTCCTTGTACTGAACTATGGGGTCAGGAAGTTTCTGCGCATGCGAATAGGGAAAGACGCTCTTCCGTGATGATGGACGAATCTTGAAGGCTGTCGGACAAAAGGGAGTCCAAAGTTTTTCGTCATTGTAATTGATTCTGGGGAACAGAGGAGTTTCTCTTAGTAGACTATGATGGTCGATACTTCTCCCAGAATATCTATTCTTTACGCCGAGGGAATGGCGTGTGCTAGTGCTAGTGTTTTCTGAACTTAAGGTGAAGAAGGAACATTTTCTAAAACTTTACCTAGGCCTAACGACATCATAGATGTTATATCATCTTTATATATTTGATGGATCGTATGTAGACGATTCCTGTACTAGCAGCACTGTGAGTGGACATATGTAACATTTCTTATGGGTATGGAAAACCCAAGATATTAGTTGAGCAAATGAACGGAGCTTTCATTTGTAGTGAGGATATCTTTTTTGGATGAACGCCGCTCACTGGGACCAGCGCCATTTTGAACCCCACTGTTGATCTGTTTGAATTGTCAGTCAGAGAACAGATATATCTTATTACCTGATGGCGATACCAAGACTTACATTGCATTGAAGTCCACTCTTTGTTATTTGAGATTGTCAACCTTAAAAAAGACCCTGTTGAAGTTAAAGCCTAAAAGACTTAGCCTGAAAGACGTAGTCAGCAGAGTAAGGGAGCATTGTGATGACCATTATTATTGTTAACTCAAACTGATACGATTAGTCAGTGGAGATATGAGACGATAGACAATCAGAACTATATATTTGCTACTATCGTTCAATTATATTTACATGCTATGAGATTGCCAAATTGATGTTGCCACCCATTTGGTCAAGTATCCAATGATTTATTGTGTCAACCTGTTCCAATGACTGTCAACCGTGCTGTCAGAGTGTGTGTCATTAAACTGTCTAAAAACGTCTACAGTAGTTCCAGCTATCATTGACTTCCAGCCGTGAGGGTATGAGTGCATTGTTACCAACTTGTCAACTCCACAGAACCATTCATCCCATTCGCGTTACTGACATTCATACTCACACTTAACGTCAACATCCCTTGCCAGGGCCTCAACACGTTCCGGACAAGGCGACCTGTTAACCCGCACTGTGTTTAGGTTTGAGTTGACCACTTACTCTCATCAAGCAGACGAGTACATACAAACATTCATTCCATCACTAATACATAAAGAATGACATTTATCAACTGTGTGAAATATACACTTATCTATGTGATGGCCAGAGAAAAACGACTATATCATTTATGTTTGCCGTTAAGTGTCAAATCCTTGACGATGGAACTGTTATGCACAATATAGAAGAAATACACAAACGCCAAATAAACTAGCACTTATATACATAAAATAAGGAATGTGGACAGCTACCTCAGTCTGGTACAAGCTTAACTTTCAAAGAGGCAAAAAGTTTTATCACAATCAGACACAAAAACAAATGGGATGCAGAGTATCGAGGTCACACACACAAATGATGTATATTACCAGGTTAGTACAAAAAGAACAAGTGGCAGTCTTCAGACATGGTAAGTGCCACCATAGATTGGTTGGTATACCATCTACTCAACAAGCTAAAGATAGGAACTACCGTTGAGTGTGACTGTGGCACCGATAAAACGACTGCTCAACATCTGTATCAAAGATACCCACTGTTTTATCAACAGAGAAAGCACATATGGCTGTCACAGTACCATCCTGGGAAAAACTCTGTGGAGATGCAAATAGCCTCAAGATGACCACCGCTTTCTTTGATAACTCTATCCAATATTTTGTTTTGTTCACGATCATTAAGCTTTCTAAAGGTCCACCACGTAAAACAAGTAGCTATAGAAATCACTATTTGCAAGAGCGCGAAATGCCTTGAAATAGAATTCTGTTTATATATATCAGAAGGGAGCAAACTTATTTTTTCTTCTAACTTTGATAATGTTTTTAGAAGAAAAAAAAAGGTAAATTAATCAGCAGCCTCTTCTTACTGACTTTAGTTTAGATTAATGACAAAGATCACAAGTAGAAAACTAAAATATTTTGGCCTTGTGAAAAAACCAACTTTTTCCTAAAGACCATAATAGAAGGAAGAGTTGAAGACAAACGTGCAAGAGGAAGACAGCGCTATAAGTGGGAAGATAACATCAAGAGATGGACAGGAAAGAGTCTATCAGAGTGCACCACCAAGACAAGAGACAGAAGATGTTGGAGATCCATTGCAGCCGACCTTCGATGTGAAGATGTGCAGCTAATGATGATGATGATGATGATGATGATAATGAAACTAGATTATGAAAACATCAACCAGAAGAAAGGCCATTCAGTGGACTCCGGAAAAAAAAACAGCTTGACCATTTAAATTTGAACAAAAGACTTGGCTGTGTTGAATCTTATTCGTAACCAGATGAGAGTCGAAATGAAAACACGTGATGGGAGATAACTGTTAATAAGCTTGAAATACACAGAGAAACAGAAATATAATAATTCATATTATTATAATAACAGATACTGCTTTAGGGGAGTGGTGTTAGAGACTTCATTAAACTAAATCCAGCATCGAGAGGTTAAATGACCAGTTCCCTTTCTCACTGCCTTTTCCTTTCTTAACGCAAGAGAAAAGTTAGGTATCCATTTACAGCTGGATAGACCGGAGCGTGTTAAGACTGTGAAATGAACCCGGCACCTTGTCCTCGAAAGATAGGTGCTCTAACCAATTGGTCAATTCACACCACAAACGAAAGGTGATCTAACCAATTGGTCAATCCACACCACAAACGATAGGCGCTCTAACCAATTGGTCAATCCACACCACAAACGATAGGCGCTCTAACCAATTGGTCAGTCCACACCACAAACGATAGGCGCTCTAACCAATTGGTCAATCCAAACCACAAACGATAGATAGGTGCACTAACCAATTGGCCAATCTACACCACAAACGATAGGTGCTCTAACCAATTGGTCAATCCACACCACAAATGATAGGTGATCTAATTAATTGGTCAATCCACACCACAAACGATAGGTCCTCTAACCAATTGGTCAATCCACACCACAAACGATAGGTGATCTAACCAATTGGTCAATCCAAACCACAAACGATATATAGGTTCTCTAACCAATTGGTCAATCCACACGACAAACGATAGATGCTCTGACCAATTGGTCAATCCACACTACAAACGATAGGTGAATTAACCAATTGGTCAATCCACACCAATATCGATAGGTGCTCTAACCATTTGGTCAATCCACACCACAAACGATAGATGCTCTAACCAATTGGTCAATCCACACCACAAACGATAGATGCTCTAACCAATTGGTCAATCCACACCACAAACAATTGATGCTCTAACTAATTGGTCAATCCACACGACAAACGATAGATGCTCTAACCAATTGGTCAATCCACACCACAAATGATAAGTGGTCTAACCAATTGGTCAATCCACACCACAAACGATAGGTGCTCTAACCAATTGGTCAATCCACACCACAAACGATACATGCCCTAACCAATTAGTCAGTCCACACCACAAACGATAGATGCTCTAACCAATTGGACAATCCACACCACTAACGATAGGTGTTCTAACCAATTGGTCAATCCGCACCACAAACGATAGGTGCTCTAACCAACTGGTCAATCCACACCACAAACGATAGGTGCTCTAACCAATTGATCAATCCACACCACAAACGACAGGTGTTCTAACCAATTGGTCAATCCACACCACAAACGATAGGTGTTCTAACCAATTGGTCAATCCACACCACAAACGATAGATAGGTGCTCTAACCAATTGGTCAATACCCACCACAAATGATAGATGCTCTTACTAATTGGTCAATACACATTACAAACGATAGATGCCCTAACCAATTGGTCAATCAACACAACAAACGATAGGTGCTCTAACCAATTGGTTAATCCACACCACAAACGATAGATGCTCTAACCAATTGGTCAATCTACACCACAAACGATAGATGCTCTAACCAATTGGTCAATCCACACCACAAACGATAGGCGCTCTAACCAATTGGTCAATCCACACCACAAACGATAGATGATCTAACCAATTGGTCAATCTACACCACAAACGATAGATGATCTAACCAATTGGTCAATCCACGCCACAAACGATAGATAATCTAACCAATTGGTCAATCCACACCACAAACGATAGGTGCTCTAACGAATTGGTAAATCCACACCACAAACGATAGATGCTCTATCCAATTGGTCAATCCACACCACAAACGATAGATGCTCTAACCTATTGGTAAATCCACACCACAAACCATAGGTGCTCTAACAAATTGGTCAATCCAAACCACAAACGATAGGTGCTCTAACCAATTGGTCAATCAACACAACAAACGATAGGTGCTCTAACCAATTGGTCAATCCAAACCACAAACAATAGATACGTGCTCTAACCAATTGGTCTATCCCCACCACAAACGATTCATGCTCTAACCAATTGGTCAATGCACACTACAAACGATAGATGCTATAACCAATTGGTCAAACCACACCACAAGCGATAGGTGCTTTAATCAATTGGTCAATCCACACCACAAACGATAGGTGCTCTAACCAATTGGTCAATCCACACCACAAACGATAGATGCTTTAACCAATTGGTCAATCCACACCACAAACGATAGATGCTCTAACCAATTGGTCAATCCACACCACAAACGATAGATGCTCTAACCAATTGGTCAATCCACACCACAAACGATAGGTGCTCTAACCAATTGGTCAATCCACACCACAAACGATAGGTGGTCTAACCAATTGGTCAATTCACACCACAAACGATAGGTGCTCTAACCAATTGGTCAATCTAAACCACAAACGATAGATAGGTGCTCTAACCAATTGGTCAATTCCACCCACAAACGATAGATGCTCTAACCAGTTGGTCAATCCACACTAGAAACGATAGACGCTCTAATTAATTGGTCAATCCACACCACAAACGATAGGTGCTCTAACCAACTGGTCAATCCACACCACAAACGTTATGTACTCTAACCAATTGGTCAATCCACACCACAAACGATAGGTGCTCTAACCAATTGGTCAATCCACACCACAAACGATAGGTGCTCTAACCAATTGGTCAATCCACACTACAACCGATAGGTGCTCTAACCACTTGGTCAATCCACACCACAAACGATAGATGCTCTAACCAATTGGTCAATTCACACCACAAACAATAGGTGCTCTAACCAATTGGTCAATCCACACCACAAACAATAGGTGCTCTAACCAATTGGTCAATCCACACCACAAAAGATAGATTCTCTACGATAGGTGCTCTAACCAATTGGTTAATCCACAAATGGTCAATCCACACTAAACGATAGATGCTCTAACAAATTGGTCAATTAGATGGTCAAACGATTGGTTAACCAATCCACACCACAAACGATAGATGCTCTAACCAATTGGTCTACACCATGCTCTTAAATTGTTCGATAGCGATAGATGCTCTAACCAATTAGTCAATCCACACCACAAACGATAGGCGCTCTAACCAGTTGGTCAATCCACACCACAAACGATAGATGATCTAACCAATTGGTCAATCCACACCACAAACGATAGATGATCTAACCAATTGGTCAATCCACACCACAAACGATAGATGATTTAACCAATTGGTCAATCAAAACCACAAACGATAGGTGCTCTAACCAATTGGTCAATTCACACCACAAACGATAGGTGCTCTAACCAATTGGTAAATCCACACCACAAACGATAGATGCTCTATCCAATTGGTCAATCCACACCACAAACGATAGATGCTCTAACCTATTGGTCAATCCACACCACAAACCATAGGTGCTCTAACAAATTGGTCAATCCACACCACAAACGATAGTTGCTCTAACCAATTGCTCAATCAACACAACAAACGATAGGTGCTCTAACCAATTGGTCAATCCAAACCACAAACAATAGATACGTGCTCTAACCAATTGGTCAATCCCCACCACAAACGATAGATGCTCTAACCAATTGGTCAATCCTGATAACAAACGATAGATGCTCTAACCAGTTGGTCAATCCTCACCACAAACGATAGGTGCTCTAATCAATTGGTCAATCCACACCACAAACGATAGGTGCTCTAACCAATTGGTCAATCCACACCACAAACGATAGGGGCTCTAACCAATTGGTCAATCCATACCACAAACGATAGGTGCTCTAACCAATTGGTCAATCCACACCACAAACGATAGATGCTCTAACCAGTTGGTCAATCCACACCACAAACGATAGATACTCTAACCAATTGGTCAATCCACACCACAAACGATAGGTGCTCTAACGAATTGGTAAATCCACACCACAAACGATAGGTGCTCTAACCAATTGGTCAATCCACACCACAAACGATAGGTGCTCTATCCAATTAGTCAATCCAAACCACAAACGATAGATAGGTGCTCTAACCAATTGGTCAATTCCACCCACAAACGATAGATGCTCTAACCAATTGTCAATCCACACTAGAAACGATAGACGCTCTAACCAATTGGTCAATCCACACCACAAACGATAGGTGCTCTAACCAACTGGTCAATCCACACCACAAACGATAGGTGCTCTAACCAATTGGTCAATCCACACCACAAACGATAGGTGCTCTAACCAATTGGTCAATCCAAACCACAAACGATATATAGGTGCTCTAACCAATTGGTCAATCCCCACCACAAACTATAGATGCTCTAACCAATTGGTCAATCCACACTACAAACGATAGATGCTCTAACCAATTGGTCAATCCACACCACAAACGATAGGTGCTCTAACCAAATGGTCAATCCACACCACAAACGATAAGAGCTCTAACCAATTGGTCAATCCACACCACAAACGATAAGTTCTCTAATCAATTGGTCAATCCACACCACAAACTATAGGTGCTCTAACCAATTGGACAATCTACACCACAAACGAAAAGCGCTCTAACTAATTGGTCAATCCACACCACAAACGATAGGTGCTCTAACCAATTGGTCAATCCTCACTACAAACGATAGATGCTCTAACCAATTGGTCAATCTACACCACAAACGATAAGTGCTCTAACCAATTGGTCAATACACATCACAAACGATAGGTGCTCTAACCAATTGATCAATCTACACAACAAACGATAGGAGCTCTAACCAATCGGTCAATCCACACTATAAACGATAGATGCTCTAACCTATTGGTCGATCCACACCACAAACGATAGGTGCTCTAACCAATTGGTCAATCCATACCACAAACGATAGATGCTCTAACCAATTGGTCAATCCACACCACAAACGATAGATGCTCTAACCAATTAGTCAATCCACAAACAAACGATAGATGCTCTAATCAATTGGTCAATCCACACAACAAACGATAGATGCTCTAACCAATTGGTCAAACCACACCACAAACGATAGATGGTCTAACCAATTGGTCAATCCACACCACAAACGATAGGTGGTTTAACCAAATGGTCAATCCACACTAATATCGATAGGTGCTCTAACCAATTGGTCAATCCACACCACAAACGATAGATGGTCTAACCAATTGGTCAATCCACACCACAAACGATAGATGGTCTAACCAATTGGTCAATCCACACCACAAACGATAGGTGCTCTAACCAATTGGTCAATCCACACCACAAACGATAGATGATCTAACCAATTGGTCAATCCACACCACAAACGATAGATGATCTAACCAATTATTCAATCCACACCACAAACGATAGATAATCTAACCAATTAGTCAATCCACAACACAAACGATAGGTGCTCTAACCAATTGGTCAATCCACACCACAAACGATTTTGCTCTAACCAATTGGTCTATACACACCACAAACGATAGATGCTCTAACCATTTGGTCAATCCACACCACAAACGATAGATGCTCTAACCAATTGGTCAATCCACACCACAAACGATAGATGCTCTAATCAATTGGGCAATCCACACCACAAACGATAGATAATCTAACCAATTAGTCAATCCAAACCACAAACGATATATAGGTGCTCTAACCAATTGGTCAATCTACACCACAAACGATAGATGATCTAACCAATTGGTTAATCCACACCACAAACGATAGTTCTTCTTCTTCCGTCCTTAGCCAACGACCGGCAAAGCAGTCAGTGGCTATTACGCCTAGTGGCGTCTTAAGGGCAACCGCGAATAGATTTTCCTTGCCGTTGTTCCCATCACACCTAATGGCGTCTTTAGGGCAACGACAAATCAATCCGTTTGCCGTTGTTTCCGTAATCAAAGTGACTGGCAAACGGGTGATCAGCCCGTTGGGACAAACGATAGTTGCTCTAACCAATTGGTCAATCCACACCACAAACGATTTTGCTCTAACCAATTGGTCTATACACACCACAAACGATAGATGCTCTAACCATTTGGTCAATCCACACCACAAACGATAGATGCTATAACCAATTAGTCAATCCACACCACAAACGATAGATGCTCTAAACAATTGATCAATCCACACAACAAACGACAGATGCTCTAACCAATTGGTCAATCCACACCAAAAACGATAGATGCTCTAACCAATTCGTCAACCCACACCACAAACGATAGATGGTCTAACCAATTGGTCAATCCACACCAAAAACGATAGGTGAATTAACCAATTGGTCAATCCACACCAATATCGATAGGTGCTCTAACCATTTGGTCAATCCACACCACAAACGATAGATGGTCTAACCAATTGGTCAATCCACACCACAAACGATAGATGGTCTAACCAATTGGTCAATCCACACCACAAACGATAGGTGCTCTAACCAACTGGTCAATCCACACCACAAACGATAGATGCTCTAACCAATTGGTCAATCCACACCACAAACGATAGGTGCTCTAACCAATTGGTCAATCCACACCACAAACGATAGGTGCTCTAACCAATTGGTCAATCCACACCACAAACGACAAGTGTTCTAACCAATTGGTCAATCCACACCACAAACGATAGGTGTTCTAACCAGTTGGTCAATTCACACCACAAACGATAGGTGTTATTACCAATTGGTCAATCCACACCACAAACGATAGGTGCTCTAACCAATTGGTCAATCCACACCACAAACGATAGGTGTTCTAACCAATTGGTCAATCCACACCACAAACGATAGGTGTTCTAACCAATTGGTCAATCCACACCACAAACGATAGGTGTTCTAACCAATTGGTCAATCCACACACAAACGATAGGTGTTCTAACCAATTGGTCAATCCACACCACAAACGATAGGTGTTCTAACCAATTGGTCAATCCACACCACAAACAAACGATAGCAGGAGTGCACTTGGAGATGTATCCATGGATATGAGCTCATACACAAATCTTGGCAGCAATATAGACAACACGCTGGACAAGCAGATAATGATATTTAAAAAAAAAGTAGAATAACAAATGCAAAATGAGCTTCCATTGCATTGGGAAATACATGGCAATCAAAAGAAATCAAATCCAACACAAAAATACGAATCTTCACAACTCAAATGTCAAGACAATCCTACTGTATGGCTCTGAAACATAGAGAACAACAAAACCAACCAATCAGAAATTCATAGACTTTCATAAATGGATGCTTGCGTAGAACAGAATTATTGAAATAGTATGACAAGGTCACTAATGTGCAACTGATAGAAATTATCAGACAAAGAGTTGTTCCATAAAATAATTTTTCGTTTTATAGAATCCTACTTTGCCTGCGGCTGTTGTACTAGTCACTTTTGAGACGTATCTTCCATTCCAAGTTATTAACGTGCCCAGGTATTTGAATCTATTGACTTGTTTGAAAACTGATCAATTTATTACTAAACGTGAAAGATAAATTCTCACATGGAGATTAATGTCATAATTGATGATTTAATTTTAAGAAAGTACAAATCACAACTTAAAAGTCAAGATTGTCCTACTGTATTGGTCTGAAACATTGAGGGGGAACAAAAACAGACCAACTTTAAGCCATCATACTGACGCTGGATCCTTCTCTTTGCATGCATATCGCAGATTGTTAGAAATATTATTAGTCACTTGAAGTTGTTTAATAATAAAATCCAAATTCATTCAATCAATACGCCATAAAGGCATGTTAATGTTATCAGTTCACAATCATAAATTCATCATCATCACCACCATTCAACTTCTCAAGTAGTATAGGCCTTACACAAACTCACGACACGTCTTCCCATAACAAGGATGGCCTTGTAATTCTATCAACAGCTGTTCTCAATGTATGTGTCCTATCTATTGTCAGCGCTTTTTCTTGTTCCGCTGCACGTGTCTGGTTCTTGTCATCAGTTCCGCATTAGTGATTTTGTCACACCCCTCCCCCATTTATGAAAGTCTGTAGCTTGTTGGTTGTTGTTTTTGTTGTTCTCCATCTTTCAAAGACATACAATAGGACTAACTTGACTTTAGAATTGACATTTCGGATTTGTATGTTGGACTTGACTTCTTTTGATCTCCATATAAATCCCAATGGAATGAGAACTCTATTAGCCTTTTGTTCTTATTTCGATATCATTGTCCGTTCCTCCATATTAGACAATCATATATTAATAGTTAAAAATTAAGCATCTTGCCCTTCAATCATTTTTCTCATTCAATATGTTGAAATACACATCCTACCTTCCCAGCTTCAAACGACATAAACATATGCATGAACATACATCCATACACTTTTGTTTTAATGAAGGCCTTCTTGGCAGACACTTTGAATTTCCCATGCATATAATAATGTACAGACATTTCTTCTGATTATATTGTATAAAATATTAATTAATTGCCGAAGTGTTCTGTTGTAATTTTTGTTTTTTTGGAAGCCACTCATGTTTGGAGTTGTTACGAGAAGGAAATCCATGTACCAGAAAGATTTATAAGAATCCCATACATTCACATTTACAGACTTCGTCTGCCTCCTATTCTGAAAGAATTATCCAATACGCCAGGTACTGTCACAGTTGTCCAAAACCCTCTGTTAAAGGGTAGCACATTACGATACAAAGTCATCCTACTAAACCCAGAATGTGGTTAATTGTTTCCTTACTTACTTACTTACTTAGTCGTTCCCCTTCTACCGTGAGGTGTAGAGGTTTGGAAGAGAGAGCGCCAGGCCATTCTATCGGCTGTCTTCCTCCTGGCCTGGTTCCATTCTAGTCCTCGGTCCTTCAAAGATTGTCTAATGTTGTCCTCCCAGCGGACTCTGGGTCGTCCTCGGGGTCTGGATCCTTGGCTCTTTGTTTCCCATGCTTGTCGTGGTAGCCGATCTTCTCCCATTCTGCAGACATGGCCAAACCATCTTAGTTGGGACTGTTCTACTTGGGTCTGTAGGGGGTGGCATTTTAGGCCTTGACGTATCGTCTGGTTGCGTACCATGTCTCTTCTTGTTACTTCAACCACCTTCCTCAGATACCTCATTTCTGAGGTTTGGATCTGGCTTTTATGGGTTGTAGTCATTGCCCATGACTCGCATCCATATGTCAAGACTGGGACATAGGTGGAGCGGTATACAGCCATCTTCGTTTTTTTACCAACCTCTCTCTTGCTGAGGAATCCTCGATTTATGGCCTGAAAAAGTCTCACAGCTGCTGCTTTTCGAGTGGCCAACTCTTCTTTGATGCCTCCCTTTCGGTCTATAATAGTTCCGAGGTATTTAAAGTGGTCGACCTGCTCCAGGACCTGTTCTCCCAGCTTAATCTGATGTCTTCTTTCTTCTCGTGATATCACCATGGATTTTGTTTTAGAGCTGCTTGTGACCATCCCTCTCTTCTCCAGCTCTTCCTTCCAGACTTGCATGTTGGATTGGAGATGTGCCTCTAATTTAGCAATCAGGGCAACATCATCAGCAAATGCCAGCTCTGAAATATAGACCTGTCTCATCTTCCAGTACCCCACTGAATACTTTCTTGTTCTCTCCTTACATGCCTTGATGACATCGTCCATAAGGAGTATGAAGAGGTAAGGTGATAGGATATCACCTTGTCTTACACCAGTGGTGGTCCTGAACTCTTCTGACTTATGGTTTGCTGTCCTCACATAATTTCTGCAAGACTTGTAGAAGCTCTGTATAGCATGAATCAGAGATGCTGGAATATTCTTCCTTGCCAAACAGTCCCAAAGTTTGCTCCAAGGGACCCTGTCAAACGCCTTTTCCAGATCTATGGAACAAAGATGGATCTCACTCTTATACTTAAGGGCCTTTTCACTCAGCTGTCTGAGTGTGAAGATTAGGTCTTGGGTACTTCGGTTTGCTCGGAATCCACACTAGACCTCATCCAATTGTGGCTCAGCTAGGCGTCGGAGTCTCTGCTCTAGGATTCTAGAGTAGATTTTTCCAGGGACACTGAGAAGGGATATGCCTCTATGGTTTCCACACTGTCGATTGTCACCCATTTTTGAAAATTGGTGTTATGATGGCGATCTCCCAATCCTTTGGTATGTTCTTGTTGCACCATGCTGCCTGTAGGACCCTTAAGAGTAACAGGTCGCCTGATGCTCCCATGTACTTAACCATTTCTGGTGTTATACCATCATGCCCTGCTGCTTTGTTAATTGTTTCCACCAACACAATATTCAAGATTGTTCATTAAAATATCTGCTCATTAAAATACTCCTTCTACATCGTTCGTTATGATGTTGTTGTTTTTCACTTGGGTTGCTGAACTCGTCACTCTTTGCCAGCCATAGCCAAGCTGAAGAATTTGCACGTATTTCTGTATCCGTGGAGTGGTGCTGTATAGAGTGTGATTGTTGGGGAGCCCGGCAATAACCTTTTTTATTTCTGTGGATAATCCTGGGAAAGTCAGCAGCACACGCTGAACTGTCTCGTATGGATGGGTACAATTGGAGCAATTAAGTTCATGTAAAAAAGGGAGTCACATAGCAGATACTGCCGGTGGGGAGTGAAGTGTTAGAGACGTCACCATACTAAGTCCAGCATCGAGAGGTGGAGTGACCAGTTTCCTGTTACGCTGTCTTTTCCATCCCTAACTCAAAGAGCAGTGTTAGATATCCATTTACAGCTGGGTAGATGTCACAGACGAACTCAGCTGGCCCTGAATCGTTGGATTCTATAGTACGACCCTTTGTAACGACCCCTTCGTATAGCACCAGAGCCCCCGAATAGTTTGGTAACTCTTCATCAAACGGGAATTTATTTTCACCTAGACTCATTGCTATGAAACCGTTCCACGCAGATGGCCAACACGTTGGCTGATTAATATGTGGACAGTTTATCTACCGGTCATTCTGGTCTTCGCATTGATTTAAGGAAAGATTAAATCACGCCCACGGACATCGCGTGAGCCATAATACGAAGTTATTTTCATTAACGTGGGCAGTGGGGGCGTTGCCTACTTCAAACAGAGAGAGCGGAACAGGATCAAACAGACACGGAAGTGGTTTCAGGAACGTTGAGCGGGAGAGATCAAAGCAGTGGTGGTCCCGGAAACGAGACGCAAGCTTTCCTGGCGGAATTTTCGCACCTCTATTTTAAGCGCTGAACCGATCGAAGACGAATCGGACGCAACGAAACCAGGGGACGGCACCTCTCTTTAGTCTGTCGGTCAGATCCCCGAAAGTCTCCTGAGATCAAAAAAAGTGTCAACTTTCTCATGCCCCCCTCATCTTTAATTCCATTTTAAATATATACAGACCACGTAGAAAGCCATGCTATCATTCAGTTGCCAGAGATTTTAGATTCACTAGCTATCGTAGAAATTTTGCTAGATTTCCATCTGAATTAGTGGCTACCATTGGAGTGTTTCTTTTTCTGTGCATGGTATAATGTATTTGTTAAAGTGATCAGTGGTCTAGTGCTTTAATTTTATTTCACTGGATTTTGTGTTTATTTAATCTATTTAATTAAACTCATCCCAAAAGTTCCAGTGGTAAATTTAATGATATATCTATTATAACATTTCCAAAAAATAATAGATGCTTAAATGTTAAAGTAACTTTTAAAGTCGCGAAGGAATTTATAATTAATAAATTTAGTTAAGTCCTATATATATAGATGTGTATTTTAACCATTAGACTCGTGACGTGTTTTCTTAAATACATAATTAAATACGCGAATGTATATAATAGCCTTAACGGTAAATTTATCGCGCGTTAAGAATATTATTTGATTTTGAAGTATGATTATGTTGTCATGGGTTTTCTATCTTTTTCTCCAGAATGATCACCTTTGCGATCCCAGCATTATTAATAAATCATACAGAGAGTTTCATACTCGGTTCTTAAACTTCCAGACAATTTGATGAGACATTTTAAAATTAATCTTGTGGCGGTCCGGTGTGGCCTAGCTATCATAATTACATGAAAGAAAGCCTACCCAAGAACATTTAAATATTATCATCAAATTTAATTTCAATCTGTGAGATAAACTAGAAGATGAACAGTGCCAGTAGCGATAATTTTATTTACTGCTCTAAATGTGAGAGAATACCGATTTACCTGACTGTGACTGAGTCTAGTTTTTCCTCACTGGATTAAAAACTTTACCGGTCAGTTGCTATCATCACGCATTGAAGGAATTATACTATCACCTCATTTTCACCCCTGTGTCGAACTGCGTCAGTGCCATCCCATAGACTTTTTTTATATAATAAACCACCAGAACTCTTAGGCCTTCAAGTCCGGCGATAAGTGGGAATTTTTTCTATCAACTAACCTCACTACATCTGGGGCGGGACATCGAAGGACTAGACAGTTTCACATGTAAATAGTTTAATTATTGTGTACCTAATTCGATTGATTGTCTGATGCTGCAATCGGTAAGTGTGTGTGTATATGAGTGTGGATCCTCACAGCGTGTATGAATGACAGGAGATTTATTTTTGCAAAACCATTTGTTAACTTGCCTACCGGGTAACACAATTTTCTGTATACCCTGCATTGTTCCTTTAAGTGGGATAATTTGTTAACCCCCCCTTTTTTCTGTGCTTAGTAAAGGGAAGACACAATTGGGATAACAGTATTTTTGTCTACCACCATACCTAATATTGTAACACCTCTTTCAGAGTAATTAACTTCACTGTTAGGTTACATTACCTACGTTCCTGATAACTATCTATCTTGGGACTGGGTTTACCTTTGTCTAATAAGCGGGAAGGGTTTAGTGGATACAAATCTTCTTTACTTCCTTCTTACCTTGTTAATTGTATTTTTCGGTACTTATGATACTTTTTATGTAACACCTGTTGGATGTTGTGATTGAGTTTAATGCTAATAAACAGCATAAACATATATAGTACTGTGTTGGACTACCAAGGCCCAAATCCCTCATATTTGTTTAAGATAGTTGTATCCACGTTGTCTGTGTGTCTGAAGCACCAAATCGGTGTGAGCGCAGATGTGTGTCTGGAAAACTGGCAAATAATTGATTGACCAGGAGAGTGGAAGAGAAGATTGAGAGAAACGATTTGTCGTAAATAAGTCTGTCTTTACTCTACTCCAGCACTCTGTGGAGCATCATATTTACTCGCTAACCTTTTCCTATCACTGAGTCTTTCACCATGATTCTACATTCTAAACCGGACTACTATTTCTAAGACTCTTTCTCTCAAAATAAATTTACGACAGTAGACTACAGCTTGTCGATACCGTGATTCGAACCCGGTACCAACGCTCTAACCACTCTGTTAATCGGATGCTCTAGGCTCACATGCTGGGCTTAATTTTTTTAAAGTGCTTATTGAGTCTGTTGTGATCTGTTCTTAATTTTCGCCCTGATTTAACCGCATACAATTCTCTCATATATTTGGCGTGATGACTCAGGCGCCTGTTGCCAAATATTGTCTCCTTCAAAAAGATTAGCACAGACTAACCCGCGACTCTCGTGGAGCTAAAGCCGACATTCATGTTGGACATGTTCATCTGTCTTCGCCACATAAACACGTGCCTGTTTGCCCGTTTTTAATTTGTTGAACACGTGGTATTCAAGTCTGCAGTGGTCGGTTCTCAGTCCGAATATTATCACTTGAGCTTTTTGCGATCTATTTAAATACTGATTTGCACTACGCAGAATATCCAAGTAATACTAAACAAGTGACCCCTGGAGGTCAGCTATGATCCGTATTACAATATGTCCAACTATATTCAAGTATAATCACTGGTTGCTATACTGGTTACTATATGAACAAAGAAGAACATGTAAATAACATAACACATCTACTATCCAAATACAGTGCAAATTTGAACGTCAGACTGATTGTACAGTGAAGGCTGCATGTAATGTTGTTGTTCTTTTTTAACCAGGGCTCTGAGTGTGTTGCTTTTTCGCTGCCAAAGCCAAATAGAAGAATTCACATGTGTTCTGAGCTGTTGGGAAGCCAAGTAATGGCTGTCCTCTTTCTGCAGAGAGTCGTGCAGATTAGCAACACGTGCTGAACTGCGGCTACTAGGCTCGTGGGGGGGGGGGGGGGTTAATTTGCAGGTCATAACATCATAACGTGACAGACATGCACTGAATGTCATAAAAACTCTTCTGGCAGTGAATGCAGCCTCGTTACAATGAAGTAATTGATGACTACGGGACACTAAACATCCGTGTAATCTCCTTTGTTGTCCATTGTTTGACAGCTTGTTTTGATCTTGGGCATGCAGGCAATGTTCTCAAATGATTTTAATATGTAGTTTTAATTGGTCTGCTTACCGAAGCAAAGCCAGACACATTCGTGCAGACCTTTCTAAAGTTGCAAAATGCAAGTAGATTTGTGATGTACTTTAGGCACTGTATCTAGTCTCTGGTATTTTGAATCAGGTTGGGACCGAAGACGCAGCAAACGAGATGAATGCAGTCAGCGACCCATAGCTTGACTGCTTGTGTCAGGGTCAGCGAACCAGAGCTGACCAAGTCCCTACTCCACCTCCACCACCTCCACGTGGTGGTCCTGGAAACAGGCTGCATCACTGCAGTCTGGCAGAAAGAGTAGGGATCGAAAAGGGAAGGCAAACCCTGTCCCAAAAATGCCATGCTGATGTCGGATGTGTCGGGATGAAAGGCGCAAATATTGCAGCTTCGCTGTAAACAGCGACACAACGTAACCAACGTCTTTTTCAAGACGAACGCAGAAGAAGAAAGAAGAAGAATCAGGTTCTATTTAGTTATCCTTGTATTCCCCATGTCAAGGCACCTCCCTTTCCATTCTGAGCTCAATTAAACTGTAGTTACTAAGTGTTAAAGCTTATTGTTTCTCAAGAGCTTTGATTGCCTCTGACTAATTATGTTGCTCGATTGACTGCTGTCATTAGTTTTTCGTACATCGTCCTTGTCTGATTGCCAGGTCGTGTATATCGCATTAGTTTTAGTAATCGAAACTGTCATTGACTTTCCTTTTCTCACCTTATGCGGCAAATAGTCATCAATCACGGACCCCGTACGATAGTGTTTATGTGTTCTTACAGCGCTCATTTCTCTAGCACTTATTTTACACAAAGAGGTTGTCAGCCTCATGCACAGTTTAATTGTAATCGCATTTTACTACGTGAGTCAGCGAGCACGTGACTTCTTCTTGACATGTCTCCACAGGGAACTCAGGAAACTACACGTGTCACAACGTTCATTTATTCTTTTTCTTCTTCGTACACTATCAGACGTCTAAGTGAATGTTTTCAAAGAAATCAGTAGTCAATTTGAGGCTATTCGAATCTCCGTAGAGCTTTTCCACGAATGGTACTAATGACAGCCATTATGCACTTTATCTGTTCCACGTATGTACATCCAACGTCTTGTCCTTGTCTTTATTAGTTATCTATACCATACATGGGGGGCACAACTAGGAGCATATTCTGGTCACGCAGACAACACCCGTCTTGCCAGAATTATAAAGTCTGCTGCAGTACTGAGTTTGTGGCCTTAACTACTCCTTAACTTCAAGAAAATTACTTTAAAAACAGCTTGAAGCCAGGAAAGAATTTCTCAGCCCGTGTTTTCACACTGGTGTCGATCAAGCGGAAAGGACACGGCATTACTTGTGGCACTTGATAGTGCTTCCAGTATATTTGAAACAATGAATTTAATTTAACCGGCAAAGATTGTTTCCTCCAGTTTTAGTTTCTATCTAGCTCATCAACACTTTGAAATAAATAAGTCACTAACGTCCAAAAACGACGTCAGAATTAAACCAAACAAAATCTCTCGGCATGAGAGCATATACGCTTCCGTTGACACGTTCTCAAGTCAAGAAATCAACGTTTCTCACATCGGAAGATGCGACGCAGCTCAGTTATTAAATTCTGGTTCAGAAAAGCATAGATTAATGGATTGACGACGTTGTAAGTATAGTGTGTGTAGAAGACAACAACGTTCATTTCAATGATCTTCAACGCCATCAACCATGAAGGTAGGAAAGCCAGAATAAACACTAACGAGACAATAAAGAGCGTAAAAGCTGTCTTGGCGTTAACAACTCGCATCCTTTCAATTCGAGCTTTGGACAAGGAACACTTCCGCAAAGCTCCATTATTTTGTTGATCATTATCGTCTGCGCCGGAATTTTGCCGGACCGTGGAGCGATCGTCACCGTTGACTTGGCTGAGCTCAATATCTTGGGTCATCTCAGCCGCTTCTGGTGTGGCCATACTGGTGGCATTCCATAGCA
This sequence comes from Oreohelix idahoensis, assembly GCA_024509875.1. NCBI lineage: Eukaryota > Metazoa > Mollusca > Gastropoda > Stylommatophora > Oreohelicidae > Oreohelix > Oreohelix idahoensis. The sequence goes on from JAMPIV010006019.1 coordinate 58,835, forward strand.
GGCAACATTGGGCTGACTTGAGTGGTTGTTCTACTCTGTAAGTTTATAAGAATACCTGGCCTATAATTGGGGTTCCAAAACCTTTTCGTTTCCCGGACCACCTTGGCTTTTAGTAAACCTTCATTTTACCCCCTATTTAAGATGTTAGTGAAAAATTGTAGAGCTTACCATGCAAATGATGGCACCATCGTCATGGTTGTCTTCATCATCATCATCATCAGCATCATCATTATCATCACCACTACCATCATCATCATCGTTATCACTATCGTCATTATCATAATCACCACCACTACCACCACCACTACCATCATCCTCAATAGCGTCAGCATCATCATTAACATCATCATCACCAACATTATCATCATGACCACCACGCCCACCACCACCATCATCATCTTTATTATCATCATCATCATCAACATCATCTTCATAATCACCACCACCATCAATATAACCACCATCATCATTACCACCATCATTATCACCATCATCGCCATCATAATCACCACCACTACTACTACCACCCTCATTATCACCACCATCATCATCAGCTCCTTCATATATGAAGTACGGAACCACAACTATAGCTGATTCCTATTCAGAAAGCTTGTATCAAAAGCGTATACTTCTGCAGCGGTGGTTTTTGTAGCCAAGTCTTTTACATAATTAGGTCAACAGCTTCATGAACAACCTCTTATTAGTTGTCTTTTACGAATGGCCAGAATCTTCTTCTTCGTTCACTTCCAGGCGTCAACTTGAATATGTTCAAAGAAATCTGTGGTTAGCTTGAGGTTGTTGATATCTCCGTAGAGTTTTTGCAGAAATGGTACTGGTGATGACAAGAATAAGCAGTAGTTGTATTCTTTATTTTTTGCCCCCAGAGACCTCCCCCCCCCCCCCCTTCCCCCCCCCCCCCCCCCCCACCCCGGAAGCGACACGTAGCCATGCTCAAACGTAGTTTGTATTTCACGCTTTAGATTTATAAAAAAAAACATTTATCGACAAATGAATTAGCAGTTTTCCTTTGAACAGTGCATAACTTTCGAAGAGGCAAAGAGTTTTATCAGAATCAGATACAGAAACAAATGGGATGCAGAGCATCAGGTCACACACTAAATGGTGTGTATTACCAGCTTAACAGAAGAGAACAAGTGGTAATCTTCAGATTCCGCACTGGCCACAACAAATTGGGATACCATCTATTCAGCAAGCTAAAGCTAGCCACTACCGATGAGGTAACTGTGGCACTGATAAAATGATTACTGAACATCTGCTTCAAAGATGCCCAGCATACGAGGAACAGAGAAAGCGCATATGGCCGTCTGTAATACCATTCACGGAAAAACTCTACGGAGATGTAAATAGCCTCAAACTGACTTCTGCTTTCTGTGAACACATTCAGGTAGACGTCTGAGAGTGTACGAAGCAGAAGAAGTAGGATAAACCAAGTAGTCACAAACAAGATTGAGTGGGTTCAATTCTCCTCACAGGTGGGAAAAAGACAACAGGAGGCGGGCACTTTGGAGTTATGACACCCCCCCCCCCCCAATCCCGTTAGAGTGTAAAGGAGATAAAAGAGCCGAAACTCTTGTCCGATTGGGGAACCCTTCTGATCATGAGATTGTCTTCTGTTGAAGCACTGCCGATGAAGTCAAGATTAATCTCACATATTCCCGAGACAGTCCGTGTGAACACCCTCGCAGTCACAAGAGCTGGCGCCAAAAATACATCTGTGCGATTCTAGCTAGCGTAGCCCATCACTTTGGTGTAACTTGGTCCAGGCGAGAATGGAAAAGCCGTGTAATAGTGGTCGGGTGGATATGACAGACCCCCTCCTCTGAGGGTAACTTCAGCAGTGGAGTTAAAAGGGAGAAACGTGAGATCTGGAGACGCCGTTGTGTTCAGATGAACAATTCCCTGGCGGTAGATGCTGTAGTGCATGCATATGATGCCGGCAAAGGTGAAGATGACAACAGCAAGGGCTCCAATAATAATGCGTGTTTTTTGTATCGTCATCCAATGATGAAACGGGTGGCAGATGCACATATACCTGAAGACGTGAGACAAGTGGAAGATATACATGTGCTTAAATGTGTTATACTGACATCTAAACAATTAACTGACAAATTCAAACTGAGAATCATCAAATGCTATACATATTTTTCATTACTGTTTGGCGTAGAAACATGGACAATGATCAAACGATTGGAAGAAAGAATTAAGGCCCTTGAGATGTGGATGTATAGAAGAATGGGGCACGTCTCATGGAAAGAGAAGGAGACAAAGAAAAGGTTCCTAAAAACGTAGGAATGAAAAGAAAATTAATGAAGGTGATCACAATTAGGCAGCTAAAATATTATGTCCAAGTAAAAAGAAATACCGGCAATACCGTGAGAAAGACCATACACAGAAGATAGAGTTGAAGGCAAACGTGCAAGAGAAAGACAACGCTATAAGTGGGAAGATAACATCACGAGATGGACAGGAAAGAGTCTATCAGAGTGCACCATCAAGAGATGGACAGGAAAGAGTCTATCAGAGTGCACCATCAAGAGATGGACAGGTAAGAGTCTGTCAGTGTGCACCATCAAGACAAGAGGCAGAAGATGTTAGAGATCCATTGCACCCGACCTTCGTTGTTGAGAAGGCAGCTGATGATGATGATAAATTTTAAACAAGTGTGACGCATTAAAATATACCCATAGATGTAAAATGAAACAGTAAAAAAATACCAGTAGATGTTAGATAGAAAATACACACATCAGTAGATGCTACATAAGTAGGAGGTACCCATACCTGGAGATATTAGATATGTAGGACAAACATATCTTTGTAAGTTAGGTGGGAGAAAATAGAAGATACATACACTTGTAAATATACAGTTGTAGAAGATGCACGTATTAGCTGATATTAGATAGGTAATATGTACCCACATTTATAGATGTTAAATAGGTAATAATAGCAATAGTAATAGCCACTTCCGTCGTAACTGACTATGGGAATGCACCCCTGCGGTGACAGCCCTCAGCTGCTTATTTTCTTGCTGTTCCTGTCGACGTTTTCCCCGCTCTTCTGCTTGCCGTGAGAGCTTCTTTTCGCCCAGCTGAGGTGGCGCCGTAGAGAGCATCGTCACATGGTGGGATCGGCAGCTTCATCCTCCCACGTTGATTTATGTCCAGTGTCCTCATGTCTCTCGTGCACACATCTTTGAATCTCAGCTGAGGTCGACCAGCTGTTGTTTAAATAGGTGGGAGATACAACAATCTGTAGATATTAGATAAATAAGATGTATCATCATCATTATCATAACCATCATCATCCCCCTTCAAATTCTCAAGTTGTAAATGCGTTCAACAAACTTCCGGTTCCGTACCACCAGCTCTACGACTTTCCATTTCTTCCTCATTGTTAAATCACGTTTATTTGTTAAATGCCGTGAATGTCCACCAGTTGATAAATGTAGATGTTGGGACTGGTGTGGTAAAGTGTAACGATTGTCAACTCATTAAACCCCGCACAGTTTTGGTCATACAGGTCATCTTGTCCTGGAACGTGATGAGGCTCTGACAAGAATGGGAGTGTAGACAATGAGTGTGTATCTGAGTGTCAGAACGCGAATGGTAGAATGATTCGATAGAGTTGACAGGTTGGTAGTACATCACTCACACTCACACTGTTCGAATTCAAGAAGTACTGGAACTACGGTGGTCTTTTTATAACATTTAATGAGACGCACACTTGGACAGTACGTGTATGGTTACAGGAACAAATGTCGACATAGACAGCATAATGTTGGTCACGGGTATATCATCTTAAGTTAGCATTCATGCTTGGCAAATATCATAATGGAGCATTCGTAAATAAGCATTCAGAGTTCCATCATGTAAATCAGCTGGCTTTACTGACTGGGCACGTCAGTCCATAACCAATATATAGGAAGGCTCCTAGACTTAACCTCGTCTAGCGAATATCCCTTCACGTAAAGTTCAATATATATATTTTTCATAAAGATATAGGAATCCCAGACATGGGTTCTCACATGTAGCAGTGATCTCTTGGTTCATCGAGCGATAGTACAGGCATCCCTTTTTCTCACTCGATAAATACAAAGTATATGGATTTCAACATGGCTGTTCTTCTCTCGTGAGTTTTACTCACTATTGGATACAGACCAAAATTGGTCATTCGTTAAATGTCCTCATTTCTTCATAACTTCTATCATAGAGGTAATTGAATAATATCATATAATCTAGTGCTGATACATAGGAATGTCATCTTCCTTTGAATAAATATTCTTTTCAAAAGTACCACTGTGCATCTGTTTATCGACAACGATGGCGAAGCCCAAGTTCATAATAAATTGTGGTTTTACCTTTCTATGCGAAATATAACTTTGCCATTCCTTGGCAAAAGAGAATAAACACTGGGGTAAAGTACATACAACATGTCTAAATGACTATCACTTTCCCCCATCTACTTATAGATCACTTTTTTTGGCGATAAGCCGGCTACAACAAAATTCGACATCCCGACAGGATGACAGCCATTCAGTTGTCTAGTGTCATCCTATATGTCCAAAGAGTACCTGTTAATTACCTTTATTTATTTACTAATTTATTTACTGTTCACAGGACTCAAGGTTTCCTCCATTATTTATTTAAGTACAAAATTGGTGCAACAGATCTCTGCACCTGCGGCATCAACACGATAACAGCCTAACACCTGCGGCAGTCCTGCCCAACCTACAGCAATGAACGTAGTAGCATATGGGAACAACCCACTTCTGTCAACGAAAAACTGTTTGGAGATGTCAGAAACCTTGAGATTTTTTTTCCTATCCAGCGGCACTTGGGCTTCAGTCCTTCGGCCCAATGACACGAAACAAATATCATAGCATTGCGAAGTTGTGGAGCCTGTGGACGTTCCTTCCCACCCGGTCAGGAGCCAGATGTCCGTGCCGTCTCCGCTCCTTCCCATCCACAGAGGGTTTGTGCTCAGGAGCCGCTCATGTTATTGCAGTTCCTGGTCGAAGGCACTCCTTCAAATGTCTTCGCCAGGACTCGAATTAATCCAGTCCATGTCCCGGTCGAAGATACTCCTTCAAATGTCCTCGCCAGACCGCGAACCTGGATCACCCTTTAAGTGCTCTCTAGGCAGCTGAAGGGTGATGATGGTGATGGTAACAATTATCACATACCCACCTTCACTTACTACTACCACTTACTTATCAACAGCGATAGCCACAATGACAACACAGGAGAACGGCACAGTTGTGGTGATCAGAAAATGATAGACCTTGCAGATAAGGTCCACGCTGACCACATATTTTATGGATTCCATAGTGATCGTGAAGGGAATGGTAATTAGGTATGTAATGAAGTCGGTGCCAGCTAAGGTCAAGATAAAAATGGTGAAGGTCAGCTGAAATACCAAAATGATCGTGTTAAAAATATAATGAAGATGGTGTATACAAGCAATGAGAAATAACGAATAGTACTACTTATTTAGGCGTGTCATTATCATCATCAGGTGCTACCTCCATATCAAAATTCAACTACAATGAATCTCCAACGTCTTCTGTCTCCTGCCTTGATGGTGCATTCTGAGATACTCTTTCCCGCCCATCTCTTGATGTTATCTTCCCACTTACCGTACATATATTCGTCTGCGTTTCCACGTCTTAAGTGCCTCAGTGCTTTCTTCTGCTTGTTTAATGCCCATGTTTCTAAACCATACAGTCATGAGGTGTATATATAACATCTGATGATTCCCATTTTGAATTTGTGAGTTACTTGTTAAGACGTTAGTACTTGTCTCTTGTTGTTGAATCAGGCATGTCATAAAATGTGAGTAATGGTAGGTAGTATAAGGATGAACTTCGTCTAGGCCGGTCCCAAGCCGGTTAAAAAGGAGGAGGGCGGCCTGCATGGAGGCCGTAAGGAGCAGCATCTCCATCATGCAATGGCACTACATGCCAATCACCTGTTTGCCTTAAAACCTGATTACACGAAATGCAAGAGATAAAACCGGACTGATCCTAAAGGCAAAGAACTTGAATGGACTACTGATGCGTGCCGTATTATATATAAAGTTCCGGAGAAGGTCTCCGTGGCCAAAGTACACACTAGGGGTAGTCAAACAACACGGATCAGCATAACTACAGTGAGCTGACAAACACCACCTTCACAATTTACAATACACAGTTTATTCTTCTGGAAACAAAGCTCCATGACATTGAATATATGCAGTAATAGGCAGTCGTCCAGTCCGTTCACTATCAAACTCTGGTCAATGGCAATCATAGTATTTATTCTCGTCGTACACGTGACACCTTCGTAACTAGATATGATTCCTGAATAGAATAGACCAGGAACACCTCACCAAAGTATCTTGGTGCCCTAGTGATGGAATGATGCAGGAAAACACAGTAGACTGCAGGAGGTCAATACACATACGTCCGCTCACATTTAAACACAAGCCGCATATCTTCTAGCAGAGGATCCCTGTTGCGGGGGGGAAGGAATCTCTCTGACTACTTCAGTTGTCGTTGTTGAATTGTCCCAATTCCGCTGCGGTCGGAAAATTAGCCCAACGGATTTGTTGAAAGCTTGATAGTCAATCGTAGTAACCTGGTTTACAGTTCATCATTTTTAGAGCATCGTGCCTTTGATGTTAAGTACGCGAATGTGGGTTTAAATTACCTTGAGACCATGATAGTGATAATTAAATTCCAAATGTTCATAGACTGGATAAGTCATGGCTAGAGTCCAAACAAACATTTTATTATACATTCTGTAGACATCGTACGTTGATCATGAATTACTTCACAAATATAAATTAGAATCCTATGTTGAGTTAGCTATCTTGCATATCAGTCCTTTGTCTCATACATCTGAATTACTGTAGGCAGAACAACATAACTATACGCACGCGTGGTTGGTAATCCCAACGACCGACAGTGAGATTATGCGTCTGGCACTAGTATAACTAAAACGGACTGTTAATTCATCTCGACAAGGTTTAGTCAATTACTAACCTGTAAATTCATCTTTCTTCATCATAACAGTGGACTGACCCATGTCCATTATTTAATACAATATAATTGTGTGGCAATCCATGCCCGACACTATAATACTCCAAGGACACGTCTTCTCGGTTCGACGGTCGTTTAGAAAAGGGTCCCGTCTCTTGGTCACCGTGCGTGACTACTAACGCTGAAACGTCACAGCGTTCACTAGGCTAATAATACTTTTACATTACATTACATTAAACGTTGTAACCCCTAAAATCGCATGCTGCTAACCTCTAGCAGACAATGCCAATTAAACTACCGTAACAATTCCCTGTCCACCGGGGGAAAAAAATCTATTAGATAGATTTTTTTTTTTCAAAAACCTATCTGAATGAATATTTAAAAAAATTTAACAAAAATGCGGCATATGGCCTACGATGTTCTGTCTAGAACAGTGTCGTGGTCATGTCGACTTACTAACCGTCATCTAATATATTAATCATCATATTATACATAAATGTTATTAGTTATTTGTGTTGGACCTTAATTAAGTTTAGTATTAAGTTGTTAATACCTATCTAACTAATTTAAACAATAATATAGTATGTAATGTATCAACATAATTAATAACTATATAATATAGTAGTTACATACAATAACATTTTATAAGAATCATGTGAGTTCTTATTTTTTTTTCTTTCTTTCATTTTTTTCCAAATTTCATTTTTTTTCATATTTATCTCACTTTTCATTTTAATTTCCATTATTTTAACGTACTTAATTAAAATTAATTAAAGTTGGATATGATGATCCATACGTAGGCTTGATTCTTGTGAATTCCGATTAGAAGAAATGTTTATGTGTTTCAGTTCATAAGTATCGACGTTATTGACAATAGTTCATGTCGCATACTGAGTTACTTTGATATTGTTTTCTATGATTTTCACTTGATGCACGGAAATGTGTCCAATAGTTTTATCATGAATGGATATCAAGCAAAGTCCTGGCGTAAATATGAAAATAGAGTCAATTGATTTCGTTCATTATGTATATAATATGTCTTTAGTAAACAGATACGTGTATTGTAGGTAATAATTCATGTCTATGTAGAACAGCCATTATAGTGCTATGTCTCTTGAGTAATTATCTGTGACGTTACTATAGTTCAGGACTCGACATCAGTAGGATTTCGAGACAGAGTATCTGCCAAGACGTTATCTGATCCTGTGATGTATTCAATTGAGAAGTCAAAAGGTTGAAGGAGAATAGCGAATCTGGTGAGCTTTGGACTTTTATGATTCGCCCGTCGTAGTGATGCTACGGCTTTTTGGTCTGTCTGTACCATGAATGGGGCTCCCAACAGGAACTTCTCCAATTTCGTTATTGCCCATACCACTGCTAAAAGTTCGCGGTCGACAGTGGAGTATTTGACTTCTGGTGGTTTCAGTTTCCGTGAGACGTACAAGGATGGATGGAGGATGTCGTCATGATATTGGAGCAAACATGCGCCAATTCCGTAATTACTCGCATCTGTGCGGAGAATAAACTTTTTGGAAGCATCAGGTAGTCTCAAAATTGGTGGGTTTGAAAATATATCAATAATATTAAGGAATACATTATTACACTCACTAGTCCATGTCACCTTCACTGGCATGTCCTTCTTTAATAATGAGGACAAGACAGCCGTGATAGATGACAAGTTAGGTACGAATCTACTGTAATATTGGACTAGACCTAACAAGCTTCTAACCTGTTTCTTCGTTTGAGGAACGGAAATGTTTAAAATTTTAGAAACCGTACTGGGTAGTGTTTGGATATATCCTGCTCCAATGATGTGTCCCAAAAAAGTTATTTCATGAAACGCCACTTGTAATTTTGTGGGTTTAGCAGTTAAATTGTTCCTTCTTAATGTGTCCAAAACGTATTCAAGACCCAAAAAATGTTCCTCAAAAGATGAACTAAATAGGCATATGTCGTCTATGTATGTAATGATGTCTGGTCTACCTGAAAAAATGTGTCGCATCATGCGAACAAAGGTAGCTGGAGCGTTAACAAGCCCAAAAGGCATAACATTCCACTGGTTTGTGCATTTAATTTTCTATAGTCGACGCATAGTCTAATGTTATTGTCCTTCTTTCGGACAATAACTAATGGAGAAGAAAATGGGGAATTACTAGTTTCAATAATTCCTAACGATAACATCTGTTCAAGTTCCTTAGTAATTTTAGTAAGAAAGTGTAGAGGAACAGAATATGGATGTACCCGAATTGGAGTATCATCATCAAGAGTGATGTCATGACTAATGACTGATGTGCGACCTGGAACGTCGGTCAACACATCTGGATAAGATTGTAGAAGTTCAGCAATCTGTTGATGCTGTGGCGGTGTAACCGACGAAGAGATGGTTACGTCCCGCCAAGATTCAGTAGGCTGTACTACAGGTACAGGTAATGCTAACTGTACCTCAGGAAAAGAAGATTCTTCTTCCTGGATAACAGACAAATTAGAATAGTGACATCTAGGTACGAAAGTGTCATCTAGTTCATGAAAAATAGCTTGTAGATGTCCAGGTCGAGTATGAAATTGTTTGAGCATATTTATGTGAAATATTTTGTGATGTCCCTTAATGTCCAGGACATAATCAACATCAGAAATCTTATTGATAACCTGGTATGGACCGTTCCACGAGATGAGTAGTTTATTATCGTTATGTGGCAATAACACATAAGCTTGATCTCCTGGAAATACTTGACGTAATCGTCTGCTACTGTTTTGGAAAGTTCTAGCTTTCGCTTTAGCAGCCTCAGATGAAGCTGTTGCCATTTTGCAGGCATCAATAAAGTTATTCCGGAGATTAATTACATACTCATAGGATGACTGGGTATCCTGAGTCATCTCCGAGTCAATCAATAAGTCTTTTATTAGTCCCATAGGACCTCTTGGTGGAGCGCCAAAGACTAATTGAAATGGAGAGAAGCGAGTTTGTTCATGTGGCACCTCTCGATAAGCGAATAACACGGCTGGGAGTACTCTGTCCCAGTCCTGTGGACGGTTAACTGTAACTTTATGTAACATTTGTTTGAGTGTGCGGTTAAGTCTTTCTACAGCACCATTACTCATTGGGTGATAAATGCTGCTGAGATTTCTATCTATATTCCAAGTCTTCATTACTTCAGTCATAGTCTCAGAAATAAATTGAGATCCATGATCTGACAAAAGTTTCCTAGGAAAACCTACTCTAGAGAAGATCAGGTGTAGTGCATCAGCTACATCTGTGGTGGTGGTTGTTTTCAATGGGATGGCTTCTGGCCATCGTGTGCATAAATCGATGCACGTGAGAATAAATCTATGTCCTCTGGCTGATGGTAAAAGTGGGCCAATAATATCAATGGCCATCTTGTCAAAGGGTCTCACAGATATGTCACAAGCCTGAATAGGCGCCGTGGGAAAGGCTCCTCGTGCTTTCACTTCTTGGCATATCGTACAGGAGCGTACGTACTGTGAAATATCTCGTGACACTCCCGGCCAAAAAAAAAGAAGATAATACTCACGAACGTGTCCGAGTATATCCCATGTGACCTGCGCACTTAGAATCATGTGCGTGTTGAAGTATGTACCGTCTAAAAGCAAAAGGTAACATGACCTGTTGTCTTACATGAGTTTTATCCATAAAACATCTTAATAGAATGTCATTTTTAATAAGAAACCAATGACTATTATTATTGTTCATAGCAAGATTGTCAACTTTGTTGACCAGTGCAAAAAATTTTGTTAGTGACCTGTCTTCCTTCTGTTTTGCAGCAAAGGATACTCGGTCAATAGTAGAATAAACCTCGATATTTTCATGTTTGTCTGTTTCCTTGTTTTCAGTGTCCATAGTCTCTAATTGTTTCGTATGTGCTCTGGTTATTACTGCATTTCCGATGCATAGATTATCTTTTTCCCATTTGATAATCTCTTCTGGTGTGCAATCTTTACTTCCGTGTATACATCCCACCATAAGGTCGGCAATTGGGTTTCCTAACATGCATGCTTTAACGTTGCCTGTGAAAAAAGGTGTATCAATATGTATAATAGCAGTTGGATAACATTCTATAGTTCCACCAAAGGTCATGCACCTGACATGTTCTCCAGTTGCACAATTTGGATGAACAAGTGACTGACGGATTCCGATCGTTGTTGATCCCGAATCTCTTAAAACTGAGATGACGGATCCATTAACTTTTCCTCTGTTGAAGATCAGCAAGCCTGTTCCGTCATTGACTGCTAGACTGACTTCTGGTAGAATGTGTCCGCAGTTCAGAACTGTCTCTTTTGCCTTCTGAAATATAAGATTACATTCTGGGCAACTATTTGCCACGTTATAATTCATTGCAAAACAAGTAGACGAAGACTGTATTTTGGTATTAGTAGGTGAACTCTGAACCCCAGGGGTTGTAGCAGTAGTAACGGCTGCCCCTGTATTATGATTATAATTTGTCGATCTACGAGAATGAGAACGATGACGAGAATAATCAGTTGAATTATCCCGTTGTCCTCTATTGTAACTGTTATCTCGATGTCTCGAGTTATAATTATCGCTGTTGTTCCAATTGTTACCATTATTATAATTATATGACCGATTATAACTTGTGTTACGTGGATTACTGTTGTATCTGGACTGAGGTGAATAATTTCTGTTTTGTGGTCTTCCTCTATTAAAGTTATTGTTAAAGCTATTACGTCCCTTATGAAAATTAATATCATAGTTTCCTTTGAACCTACCTCTGTCTACACTGTGTGTTCTTGGTTTGTTATTACTATGATATGCCATATTGGAGGCTACAGGAAGAGGTTCCCTTATTAACGAGCCAGAAATGTTAGCATTCGGATGAGCGGTGCAGTAATTTAATGATATTTTTTCTAACTCATCAATAGTTTCTGGTTTACGTTCTTGCAGATAAGCAAAGAACGGTGGGCTGACAGAAGATAACACTTTATCCCTCAATAACAAATCGACTAACTTGTCATAAGATTTGTTGACCCCTGCTAGTTCAACCCATCTGTTAAAAGTATTGCGTATGTTAGCAATAAACCCTGTAAAGTCTTTATTATTATCTGGCAACAAACTTTTGAAACGTAATCTACATGCCTCTTCGTTCAAGTGGAAACGACGTAATAACAACGTCTTAATGGCCTCATAGTCTGTGGCTAATGTCGGATCAATATTTTGTGCTGCACTTGCAGGTTCGCCATCCAGAAATTCTTTGAGTTTAAGTGCCCATGCAGTTTTGTCAAGGTTATTGACCTTGCATATATCCTCAAAGCGCGCCAGCCATGATGATAAATCGTCGACGTGTAACTTGAAAGGTGGTAGCTTAAAGTAATAATTGCCCTTAAGTCGGTTGGAAGAAGATCCAGATTGAGCATTATCATTTTGGCTTGCTGCAGCACCCTGCAAATGAAGTTTTGCTGTTTCCAATTTAAGCCGTTGCAATTCCATTTCTTGCTGCAATATGATTTCCTGTCGTTTCAATTTATTCTCTTCTTCAATCCGTAGGATTTCATCTCTTGCCACCTTTCTTTCTTCTTCTTGTCTTAATTCTGCTTTCTTTTCCGCCTCTTTTCTTTCAAGTTCTTCCATCTCTACCTTATATTTTGCAAGTTGTTGTTCCGCAAATTCAAGGAGTGCCTCTCCCTTTTTATTACAATCTTTTCCAATTTTAATGAAATGATCCAAGGTAAGCATTTTTGAAGTTGAATTATTTAAGTATTCAATTACTTATGTCTAGTAATCACCACTAGAATCTATGTCGATAATTCTAATTACTCAACGAATGAATAATCAATATAAGAAATTGCAATATTCCTGTACTGTTATTTATAAGTTCCACAAATTTATAATATTTTGTAAAAATATTATATATACTCACTAATATCTATCATAAATAGTTATGATAGTTAGTTATCTAAGGTGCTGAAATTATATCATGCACTTAATATTAGTATTCAATAATTATGGGTATTATACCTAAATAATTAGGTTATTTAATCTTAATAGTTACTAAGTTCACACTGTAGTACTGAGAAAGTGTACTAATTAACATTTAATATGTCTTAATATGTTATAAATTTATAATAATTAATTATTGTATATTATGTCATAATCATGAGCTATAAAGTGCATTGCCCATTTCTTGGACCACCACTGCAAATTGGTGCAAAGTCCCTAATACCTCCTTAAAACGCATAACAATTTAATCATATTAATCTACACTCTTATTAATGAATAAATTATAGTATTAATATTAAATTATAAATGGATGAGATGAAGACAAACAATACAATGTGTTAACCAAGGATTACAGAACAGTATTATCATACGACAAAGACATTTTCACAATAAAACTGCATTTATAACTAAGTTGAATAAACCGGAAGTGAGAGATTAAAGAATAAACTGAATAGAAAGTTAACCTGCGTACACAAAAATTAGTGACGTATACATGGACTCATTAACGGTTGTACAAAAAAAAAATAAACGGAATGATAGTAAGGTCAGAAAAAACACGATAGATTACAAACATTGTTACCAAACTGAATAAAAATTGGAACTAAATACACTAGAATACCCCAGTTATAACACGACTAGACACCTAACATGCAAGGTCAATTAATTGCAAATACGAACGAACAAAAATCATCGGAAAGTCGTCGATGGGTTCTTCGTAAAAATGCAATTAACTAACGGCCTTAAGAACAATTAAAATCAGTTCGTGGCATCCAAGGAGCCGTAGAATTGATTTCAATCCGCCGCCCATCCATACCCACGAATAAGGGACAACATCAACGAAAAAAAACAGAGATAACATAGATATATAACAAATATAGTGGACATGCCTGCACAGAGATATGGACTCAGTATTGTGCTAATGAATGACAACCGTCCTAAGTCTAAACTTATCTTTAAAAGGCTCCGGCGATGTCAAGTTCATCAACGGACTAGACTAAATGCCTAGTACTGTTTGCTCCTGATTGGTTGATAACCGTATTCAATTGTCTGGTCTTCTTGATCATGTAAATATTCATCAATCTTGGAATGCGTTGACGGTTGTACTTTTCGAAGCGCGGCATCTACGCATGATGTAGTGACGTCAGATTGGCATTTCGTAGTCATGCGTTTAACGTCGTATTTATGCAGATCATGTGACTTTCTTGTAATCGTAAACAGTTTGTAAAAGTATGTAAACAAGAAAAAATTTTCCTTTTTCTTTCGTTCCCCGCGATGGCCAACCACTTTGTTGCGGGGGAGGGGAAGAAGATCTCGCTACTTCAGTTGTCGTTGTTGAATTGTCCCAATTCCGCTGCGGTCGGAAAATTAGCCCAACAGATTTGTTGAAAGCTTGATAGTCAATCGTAGTAACCTGGTTTACAGTTCATCATTTTTAGAGCATCGTGCCTTTGATGTTAAGTACGCGAATGTGGGTTTAAATTACCTTGAGACCATGATAGTGATAATTGAATTCCAAATGTTCATAGACTGGATAAGTCATGGCTAGAGTCCAAACAAACATTTTATTATACATTCTGTAGACATCGTACGTTGATCATGAATTACATCACAAATATAAATTAGAATCCTATGTTGAGTTAGCTATCTTGCATATCAGTCCTTTGTCTCATACATCTGAATTACTGTAGGCAGAACGACATAACTATATGCACGCGTGGTTGGTAATCCCAACGACCGACAGTGAGATTATGCGTCTGGCACTAGTATAACTAAAACGGACTGTTAATTCATCTCGACAAGGTTTAGTCAATTACTAACCTGTAAATTCATCTTTCTTCATCATAACAGTGGACTGACCCATGTCCATTATTTAATACAATATAATTGTGTGGCAATCCATGCCCGACACTATAATACTCCAAGGACACGTCTTCTCGGTTCGACGGTCGTTTAGAAAAGGGTCCCGTCTCTTGGTCACCGTGCGTGACTACTAACGCTGAAACGTCACAGCGTTCACTAGGCTAATAATACTTTTACATTACATTACATTAAACGTTGTAACCCCTAAAATCGCATGCTGCTAACCTCTAGCAGACAATGCCAATTAAACTACCGTAACAATCCCCCACCTCTGCTTCAAATATTCGCGTCTGCTTCTACACCATATCGGTATGACGTCACGTCCTTTATTAGTAAGTAAGTCTGTATACAATTATCAGAAAAGGAGCCCTGTCGAGCTAACTATAATACCGACATAATCGTTATGAATTTTAATCATAACAACTACCGAGGACTAGAATGGAACCAGGCCAGGAGGAAGACAGCCGATAGGATAGTATGACGCTCTCTCTTCAAAATATTTACATCTGACGGTAGAAGAGGAACGACTAAGTAAGGAAGTATAAGGATGGCAAATGCATCGAGTAAAACACATTGCTGCTAGTAGACATAAATTCTTTAGTACGGGCTACCTGCAAGAGGGACAGATGCAGTGGTGGCTTCGTGCTTCATGAAGAGTAGTAAGGAAATCAGTTAAGGAAATGTAGTGACAGTGGAGATCAGTATGCTTTCAACCGGTTTTCTCGTGTGTTACCGGGGCTCTAAAAGGGTCACAGAAAAGTTACATTGTAACCAACTAAGCGGGGTTGAGCTTAGGATCGGTTACCCCACACTGTTTAAACTTTCAGCCACAAAAGTCTCAACCTCAAATTAGTGGCCCCTTAAGCATTGCCGGACGGAACTGTACCTCTATTACAAGGTGAGATGCATGAAGGTATTTCTGGAATTATCCTTATATGATCACAGATAAGCACAATGCTACAGTATACAAGTGTGGATAAGAACCTCTGTCTGTGAAGCTAATTACATCATATTTGACTCTTATAATCATCCACACACGTCCAGGGTTCCCCCAGTGTGGTGAGACATGTTTAAAACCCAGAATTGCACACTAAGCGTGCAGGAGTCACTTGAACGCCAGACGCGATTCTTTGGCTTTAACCTGGTTGCCTGCAAGCAGAAGGATCTCACTGTTGACCCATGATAGGCAAGGGGATCTGAGAAGTGACTCTGTGTAGGACGTGACAATTTCTCGGGATAGCCCATAACCAGAGCACAGTATTTTAGCTCTGCATAGTTGGAGAGCCCCCTTGGATGACGGAGAATGCACAGTATGCCACATGCTTCGTTCTCTTAGCTTGGGACCAGATGTGATGGTCTTTTAAATGCAAGCCAAGCTGGAGAAACTAGAGCTCATGACATCAACTCAACACGTTTAGGAAAGGCAGAAAAGCCACAGGAAAAGGCTAGCTCTACAGTGTGGATAATAGCAAGGAGTCGTTAACTTGGTATTGGCTGCAAAAGAGCGAGAAGCTCAGCAGCTCTAGTTAAACAACAAAAACAGTTACAAGGCGAGCGACTTACAGCAATCCTGCACAAAAGCATGTGCTCTTGCAGAAGTAGCTTCTGTAACATTTTGTTTCACATAACGAGGCTGCCAGCCACAAGCTAAATCTAATATTAGTCGCCTCTTATGAATAGCCAGAGGAAGCCACAATCACAATCTTTCGTTGTCTCCTCAGAGACATCCGGGAACTACATCTTCTTTCTCTTTCTTGCTCTCACTGGAGCACTGGACCATCACGACAAATGGTCCCTTGCAGGAAGCCACAATCACAATCTTTCGTTGTCTCCTCAGAGACATCCGGGAACTACATCTTCTTTCTCTTTCTTGCTCTCACTGGAGCACTGGGCCATCACGGCAAATGGTCCCTTGCAGGAAGCCACAATCACAATCTTTCGTTGTCTCCTCAGAGACATCCGGGAACTACATCTTCTTTCTCTTTCTTGCTCTCACTGGAGCACTGGACCATCACGGCAAATGGTCCCTTGCAGGAAGCCCGTACAGAGCATGTAAATGTTCCTGCAGCGGTGGTATCTGTGACAATTGGGTTTACATAATGAGGTTGTCAGCACATCCTCGTATTTGTCGCCTTGTACGACATCATGGGGCAAATAATATTTAGTAAATATTCTAATGGTAGAATCCATTGTTGTTAGAATCAACAATGCTACAACTGTCAGAGTTTGGTGCCAAACGTTTGACTAGCAGGGTTTGGTGGCAAACGTTTGACTAGCAGAGTTTTGTGCCAAACGTTTGACTAGCAGGGTTTGGTGTCAAACGTTTGACTAGCAGGGTTTGGTGTCAAACGTTTCACTAGCAGGGTTTGGTGTCAAACGTTTGACTAGCAGGGTTTGGTGTCAAACGTTTCACTAGCAGGGTTTGGTGTCAAACGTTTGACTAGCAGGGTTTGGTGTCAAACGTTTGACTAGCAGGGTTTGGTGTCAAACGTTTCACTAGCAGGGTTTGGTGTCAAACGTTTGACTAGCAGGGTTTGGTGTCAAACGTTTCACTAGCAGGGTTTGGTGTCAAACGTTTGACTAGCATTGTTTGGTGTCAAACGTTTGACTAGCAGGGTTTGGTGTCAAACGTTTCACTAGCAGGGTTTGGTGTCAAACGTTTGACTAGCAGGGTTTGGTGTCAAACGTTTCACTAGCAGGGTTTGGTGTCAAACGTTTGACTAGCATTGTTTGGTGTCAAACGTTTGACTAGCAGAGTTTTGTGCCAAACGTTTGACTAGCAGGGTTTGGTGTCAAACGTTTGACTAGCATTGTTTGGTGTCAAACGTTTGACTAGCAGGGTTTTGTGTCAAACGTTTCACTAGCAGGGTTTGGTGTCAAACGTTTCACTAGCAGGGTTTGGTGTCAAACGTTTGACTAGCAGGGTTTGGTGTCAAACGTTTCACTAGCAGGGTTTGGTGTCAAACGTTTGACTAGCAGGGTTTGGTGTCAAACGTTTGACTAGCATTGTTTGGTGTCAAACGTTTGACTAGCAGGGTTTTGTGTCAAACGTTTGACTAGCAGGGTTTGGTGTCAAACGTTTCACTAGCAGGGTTTGGTGTCAAACGTTTGACTAGCATTGTTTGGTGTCAAACGTTTGACTAGCAGAGTTTTGTGCCAAACGTTTGACTAGCAGGGTTTGGTGTCAAACGTTTGACTAGCATTGTTTGGTGTCAAACGTTTGACTAGCAGGGTTTTGTGTCAAACGTTTCACTAGCAGGGTTTGGTGTCAAACGTTTCACTAGCAGGGTTTGGTGTCAAACGTTTGACTAGCAGGGTTTGGTGTCAAACGTTTGACTAGCAGGGTCAACGTATACAAGGATGGATCTGGCGTATTTAGAACCAATGTTCTAAAAGAAAATAATTAGCATTCGTATCCTTAGACATTTACTGATGGAGACTGAGCACCTATGGGTTTGCCCGGAGCGCAGTAATGTCAACAAATAAGATGTGACAGACTGCTGCATTGAGGAAGTTCCACATTCTCGAGGTTGTCAAATAAAATATGCTTTACTGTTTTACCCTTTGTTTCAATCTTGCGAATACTTAAATGGCCAGGGCATTGCCGATTGTTCCAATCACAGACAGAAGGGACAGCATGATGATTATGATTAGTCTTTCCGTATCGGTGATGTCATTATTGCTGCTGGAGTCCTCGACCACCGGAGACGATCTAGTGGTTGTGGGGGTGGTTGTGGTAGTGGCGATGAGGCTGTCCATTGTCTCGTTCATGCTCTGCTGTGGTCACTTACCACCACGAATAATGCAACGGTTAGTGCACGGGTTTACTGATTTTCCTTCAGCTGAAATAAAAAATACGCATATTCAAAATATATTTTTAGTAAACATAAATCGGTATGTTTCCGGCACTCGTAAGAAATAAAGAAATTGGCAACTTGACAACAGAAAAGGAAAAGAAGAGATTGGGTTACCAGAAAATAGAACCCAAGAATCCGAAAGGCGCCATCGCCTCCCCCATGGAGTGAATCGAGAATAAACCCTATTCTGTCCTGTTCTTATTGTTCCACGAGTAACCTGACCGTGAAAACATGCTGGAAAATACTTATGTTGTGCTGCTCCTAATGCATGTCATTACGACGGTACTAATTCTCCTTCAGTCTTTTATCTGGATGTATTGGTTATGGAACTATGGAGTAACGTGTTAACAATGTCATTACGACGGTACTAATTCTCCTTCAGTCTTTTATCTGGATGTATTGGTTATGGAACTATGGAGTAGTGCGTTAAAAAATGGCATGGGGGGGGGGGGGGGGAAAAAAGCAAATGGACTAATTTGACTAATTAATTAACAGTTGCTTTATCACAACACGTTTTGTAAATGTATGGAAACGTTTTTAAAAATCTTGCCTTGACACGTATATATATATATAAAACAACAGAATTTTTTTTTCTATATAACCGTTTTAGAACTCCGTTCTATTAATATTATTGAGCGACGAAATCGCCTGAGCTACTTCATATGTAACGAGATACATTCATAAATACGTACATTAATTATTTACACTCACCTAAATTACAAAAATTGAGAAAATTCAAGAACTTGTGCTAAAAATCAAACATTTGCCACTGTAAAGGATGGGAACAATATGCGCGTTGCTTCAACAGGCGCACAAAAATAGTTCTCATCCCGAAAAATTCTCCATGAAAAAGACTGCTACTTTGGTGGCAAAAGATGTGATTAATGTGATGGATTGAAAACATAATTCTTTATATGGAGAATATTTACTAGTCACAAGATTGCGGCCCTTGTCTTGTCTTATCTTTCCTCTACTGGTGTATAGGAAAAATCTATAGAGGTGATTGCATGTGTAATTAGTCTGAGTCGTTTCTCTGGTCCTTTATTCCGCAGTTGCAAGGAGAGTCGTGACAATCACCACGAAGCACTATTTTTGTGGTACTGAGTTGGTAGTGTGTTTAGCCACGATTCACTTTTGTAGCGTGGCGATGGTGCCATTTGGACGGTCCTATATTCAACTACGCAGTGAGACTATCACTCTTGTTGTTATTATGTTATCTAACTTTCTACTTCTTTCTTTCCTTAAGAGTGCCTGTAACAGACTCGTTTATTTTTGTTATTTTTTTTACTGGTCATAGGCTTCGAATTTTCCTCTTTCTTTATTACCATGTTCATACCTGTCTTCTTCTTCTTTCACCTTTCACCTTTAAAATTTCACCTTTCACCGTTCAACTCACAGGCCTTCAAAAAATTGTTGTCAAGTCTTCCTGTCCCGTGCCATCCGCTCAATGTCTTCTTCATCCCCTTCATGTCTGTCTCCAGTTCTCTTCTCCATGTGTTTATTGATCTCCCTCTATCTCTCTAAACCCTGGAGATTCCAGAATAAGAACTGCCTAGTGATACTATCAACAGCTTTCCTCAATGTGCGTCCTATCCATCTCCAGCGTCTTCTTCTCATCTCTTGTTTCGCTGAAACTTGTCTAGTTCTTGTCATCAGTTCCACATTAGTGATCTTGTCATATCATTTCAATCTTTCTGTCCTACGGAAGCCCGCAATTTCTGAAAGTCTGTAGCTTTAGGTTGTTGAATTTGTTGTTCTCCATGTTTCAGAGCCATACAATAAGACTGACTTGACATTCGAAATTAAAATTTTTTAATTGTGTAATGTGACGTGATTTTTTTTTTTATCTCTATACATTTCCAAATGCAATGAAAGTGTCTCTGGTCTTTTGTATTCTTATTTTGATATCACTGTCTCTCCAACTGTGTCTATATTATTGCCAAGATATCCAATACCATAATTATCATCGTAAGTACGTCGGTCGGTCGGTCACATCATGCACACCGTCATTTACGCACTTATCTATTTTCGAGAGAGTGCATTAATTTTCAACCTCAGCTAAGGGGTGCAACTGTGGTTGAAAGTTAGACAATAATTGTACTGTTTCTCCCTATATGTACTCTCCCGAAAGTAGAAAAGTGCGCAAATGACGGTGCGCATGAACAGTTTGATTATGGAAAGAAGCCAACAACACAATTGATATACAGTACATGTACTGGAGACAGGAAGGTGCAGAGATGCAGATTAAATCAACAGACAATGAAGATACTTTTCTGTCCAGTTTCATTCGGGAAGCGGATTTAACTCATCATTTTCTTAAAAGTAACTTTAAAATGTAAGTCTGTAATTATTGTAACAGAAATAACACACTATAAATAAAAACATGTCAATTTTGACTGGTTATTGCTAGTATGTATGATAATACATCCTGTAGGGGAGTTTCTTCAAGTGCAATACTGTTATCATTTCCTGTGTTCACACATGTGTTAAAATAGATTTACTTCGGTTTTTGTCTATCTCATTATCTTTAACGCCATCTTCACTATCGTCTTTTTTATTCTTCCATATTTTTGTTTGACTTATTCAAGAAATGCTTAGCGTACACAGATACTCATCTTTGGAACAATCTTCCACGTGATATGAAATAACACGCTTAGTCCCTACACATACGATCGCAGATTTTTCAATTACTTTATAAGTGCTGATTATAAGTCCCTCTAATGTGAATATATGTTCCCTGATCTGATTATCTAAATCATTATCTAACATACAGGTTTGTAGAGGTTGATGATTTCTGATGCTTGTTCAACATACTTTATTTCTTGAATATGATTGGCATGGCCGGCCGTAGTATATGTAAGGCCCGGATTTGGGCAATTTACGTGGGGTCCCATTGACTTTTATTTAACTTTAGATATCACGAATAGACACACACACAAAAAAAAAAATAAACGTAGGAAATGATAACAGGGTTGAACTTGAAGAAACATCAATACAAGATGTAGAATCGTACACATATCTTGGTGTGATAAACGAGCGCAAAAGCCTTATTGCCCTATCTTTTCCTACATCTTTCGTATTGTATTTTCTCAGACATTTGCTCTTTCATCCCACATTTGCGATCCCACATTTGCTATTTCATCGTTGTGATTACTCGCGACCGGTATCTAGAGAACCACATTTGTTCTTTCATTGGGGGAAATAACGTCCTTTGATTGAGTCCCTATAACTGACATTATCGTTTAAAGCCCACATTGCATCGTAATAAATCTGGTGAAAACACATCTGGTCATCCCAATCAGATATCTGGGCATGCTGTAATTTCTGTGACACCACATTATACGCCCAGATTGGCTTGGTGAAAACGTCTCACGCTGTAATGGTGTTATCTTGTCGGCCGCTGTTCAGACAAGCGTTGGGTTACCACATTGGACGCCCAGCTTGGCCAGGTGAACAATAAACAATCAGAGAGTAAGGTGACAGCAATTTGACAGCACTTTTGCATTAGTCCGCCAATTATCTCCATACCTGTTTGTCAAACCACACCCACGTTTGGACTGACAGGGGACAAGAGCGATCCTGTGAATGAGTGACCAGAGGGGCTATATAGGATTGGTTGGTATGGGCGGAGCAAGATGTCGGATCCAAGACACCCACATTGGACTTCCAGAAATATAATCTACCGCGTAGCGTGCTAGAGGAAGAAGTCCAGTTTTTACATTGTGAGGAAGAGATTAAACCCAAAAACGCCTAGCGTAAATACACGTGTTTATTCAGAGTGGATATAATTCAGTTCTGTGATTGTGGTGGATTTTGATGTTATGAAATGTTTTTGATATGTTTCCTTATTGTACTGAATAAGCCAGCTGTGTGTAGTAAAATCTGCGAGAATAATCGCTCATTTTAGTAAGATTTTAGTCATAAAATGATAATAAATAAACCCACCCGATTGTGTCTGACGGTGATACTCTCACACGCCAGCATAGCGCTGAATTTTGTGCGTGGACAGGCTTAGAACCGACCCCGCCGTTTTTTTCCTACTCGCTTTCCTTGTGACGTACATTTTTAACATTTTGCCCGATCTGATAGAGACTGTGGCAAGACTTACAATTAACGATTTTGCGGAAGTGTGCCGCTAAACTACTGTCTGAATTAACGTAATATATTGACTTTAACGCTGGTAATAGGTAGAAATCCTTACATTTTTTGGTAGTGTAACACGAGACAATACAAATATTTAACGCCTATTCAAATACCCGCCGCTCAAAACCCCGCTTCGCTTGACACATTATGCCATGCATATATACACGCTGCGGCAAAGCCAACAGAGGCAAACACTCAGACAATTTTATTTCCTCCTCGCGGTAGTATTACTGACGTCACTAAAACAAGTAGTTATTTGAAAATACATGCAAGCGAGAGATGAGAAAGATGGGAAAGATGGCCGTCTTGTGTAAGATTTTTATTTGACGATTGCCGGTGACAAAATTGAAAATCTAAACCATAATGAAACTGACCATAAAAAATTATATGATAGTATAGCTTAGAGTCCACTGATCAAGAATGTGTTTTAAATAATATGGTAGTCCCAGTATTAGCCAAGTTATTGAGAAAATACTAAATGTCTACGGACGCGCGACCAGACAGACTGTTGTTCCTGCTTGTTTTTTTCATAACGTTAGTGGGGACGGCAGCTTAGAAAAGAGGCTTTGAGGTACATTCAAATTCGCTTGGGTAAAAAGAGTATAGGGGGAAAAAGGGGA
Organism: Oreohelix idahoensis; assembly: GCA_024509875.1. NCBI lineage: Eukaryota > Metazoa > Mollusca > Gastropoda > Stylommatophora > Oreohelicidae > Oreohelix > Oreohelix idahoensis. The sequence continues at coordinate 82,322 of JAMPIV010006019.1, forward strand.
GCGGTAGGAAAATTGTTACCCAAAACTAACATCTTTTTGTATTGGCATAACTAAAGCAGGCTGGCCAATCGACTACCAGACGCAGATTTTGTTTGCAATTATTTTTGTTTTTCAAAAACTACATTTGAATTCTGGTAGTCGCAAGCTTTCGATTGGCCAGTGCTAATAAATATTAGCAAATAGCCTTCGCTGCTCATTGCCAGTTGAACAAAACTTTTCATTCAAATACGCTGAGATCAGCTGTGTTAATTTTAAAATTAAATAAAGAAGTATTCACAGTCTGGACAGTGCAGAAGAAACTGAGGCCACTTCTTTGCAAGTCAGCATCATTTGTTTATATTTCTTGAAATTTGTGAGATTTTATTTCCTGTTGCCTGCTGGTAACATGAAACCTGCTGAGAGAGAATAAAGCCATCAAGTCTCCGACCATTCGTTTATGCTGTCAAAAGATAACGGGGGAGCTTGGGCATTTTGAGAGATCAAGATTTTCTGCAACTTCATACTTTATTATCATTCTACAAGGAAACCCAGGTGATGTGTTAAGCATCTGGGTATATCTGACACTTTCGTTTAATAAACACTGGTATTTCAAATCATACTCAGGAAGTTTATGGGGTATGATGAAACTACAGCCCCTCATACACAGTGACTCTCCCTCTTAGATGAATAAAGTGTAAGCTGTGAACATTCCAATAGGAAAGATATATATTGACTTTATAGTTAGTGGACAAAGAGTCCAGATATTTTAGTCGATCTTTTCTGTAAACTATCTTGTCCTCATTTTCAAAGACCTGTCCAAAAGATATGGCTGGACAGGCAGATTAAATTGTACAGAAAAAAATATTCATTTTAAAGAAAAACTTAACCACTGGTTCTATTCACTTCCTCATAGAAAATTAAAGTGTTTTTGTGTTGTGTACCATCATTTCATTTCTCACCTAGACACTAGGTACATCATACACTTGACACTAGAGCCAAAATAGTGACCGTGTGAGATCTAGGGAGGTAGCGTTAGGTTCCCTGCACACAATTCATCATCATCATTTATAGAGTTAGGGGCCTACATGTGCTTGACCTCACACGGTTAATACATACACGGATTTCCTTCTTTTAGGATACCATCATAACCTTCCCAGCAAATCGAACTTTGCTACACTGTGAAGGTCATTGATGCTAACAAATTTAGGGTTGAGTTATCAGGGTACCTTGCTGCTACCACCTTATGGCCTCAAGCAGACATATTCTTGACTAGTATGAATGATAGCTACGTCTAATGTCTAGGGATATGCAAGTGTGGTGTGATGGTACTTTAACAATAATACACATCTATACAAACAAGTATTAAGGCCTATGATTAAAGGAAATAACACCTGGGATAAATTTGTACAATTAATAAATTTCTGTATGATTTATTGGTCCTGAACCTAGTATTCTTCTGGTCAGGACTTTAAAATGAAAAGAATTCAAGATATATATAAAAAATGTAAATTTTAGACCCAAAGGGACAATTTTCCAAACAAATACTGTTTAACTATACTAATAGTGTTACTAAAAGTTGTCTATTACTGGTTTCTAACACTGGATGGCGGTTTGGGATTCTATAATCACTCCCAGTCTCTTTAATATACAATGTCACTGTTAAGTTCTCGGGGGAAATAGTTTATTCTTGTTATACATGGGGTGTGCTGGTCTTAAAGCTGATGTAGAGTTAGGGTGCCAGATATTTTACTTATCTGGGCACACTTGAACAGTCTGTAAACTTGGTGTCACACGATTTTGCTATGATAATGGCCAAAAGTAACAGGGTAGTCTCTGCAGGTCCCTGTCACTACTGTGCATGAAACGACTTCTAACTGCTTCTCATAGACATCTGGCACCGGACTAGTGCCAGATAAAAACCCTGTAAGAATAAAATAATGTCTCCTTGTTGATATCTTACTTCAACTGTGTTTTATATATACAAAAGAGAATACATAAGAAATAAAGAGCTGGGTCATATCTAATGCACCAATCCAGCACATCCATTCCACAGTGTACCAGTGTTGTTCACATGTCTCTTCTACAAAGGCAGTACTGCATCTGCAATAATATTATTAATCTGTCTTTTCTGCCATACAATAGGATAGGTGAGCTGTGTCCCTCTGGTCACCTAAGAAAACATTATTATTTCACAGAACATGTGCATTTACAAAACTGGCAATGTGTTATAGCCTAATTATACCTTCAGGCCCTGCCTAAATCAGCTTGGGACCTGATTACTTACAGTCGTAATGGCAGCATCTCTCACTCACATTTTTAAACAAAATATATATGAATAATGTCGGTCTTACCAGAAATTCAATGAAAAAACACAGGTACGTTGAATAGCAGACTCCAGATATACTGCTGGCTGAACTGTGATGCCTATTACTTTAATATGTATATTTGCTTTAATAAGGCTAATCACTTTTTCACAGAAACACACAACGTCCTGCTCTAGGGACTATCTTCTACAAATGGGGTCAAGCCTTTGAATGTACTCAATAATATGAAATGTTTTGACCAATGGGATCTACTACTAAGATTTTCCATTCAAATTTTTAAATCTAAGGTCCAATTTTGGTCCAATGTCGGTCTGTCCGTCCGAACTTGGCATTCACCAAAAATAAACTTGGTTTTGGCCTAACACTACCAAAAAACATATTCGGTTTGAGCCATCCCATAATTTTTTCTCCCCTTGTCTACCCCTTTCTACATGTACCCTTTCTTGCCTTTTTCAAGGACGCGTCAAAAAATGTTACCGTTAGTGCAAGCCCAAACGAGCAAGTGTTTGTCTGTCTGTACGAACAAATGTATACATATTATTATGACTTTATTACATATAATTAATGATTTTATCGCTGTATCAATGTACTTCATCACAGTGAGGAATTGTGTTCTTAAAGGATTTTGCGAAGGGAAAAGAAGGTTAGTAGATCTTATACAGATTACACTGACTAACAAAAAAAAACTTTTTTTTTCTTTCTCTAACATTTCTATGTTTTTCTGGTCAATTTTAATGCGCTGTTTTTAAATCTGCAAACCGTTTTTCTCTATCAGGTCGGGATCTCTAGAAATACGCAATTGAAGTTTTTTAACAAGGCATAAAGTATTATAACATCATTCATACAAGAAGTGTAACAGTTATGTAGGCTTGAATTTCTTTGCAGTCGACTTTCGTCGGTGAATGGCATGTGGTACATCGCGATGAAGCATCCAACAATAATCGGCAAGCATGGTCACACTCCACCGTCCTTGATAGCGTGATTCCATTACGGCGATATCTTGATGGAATCGTTCTCCATGTTCATCGCTGACTTCGCCAAGTTTGTCAGGGAAAAAGTCAAGATGCGAATCAAGCAAATGGATTTTGAGGGACATGTTACAGCCCATAATACTGTATGCATCTATGCACTGCTTAACAATATGCACATAGTCGACAGATTTGTGATTTCACAGAAAGTTATCGACGATCGATTTGAATGCCATCCATGCGCGAAGTTCACTACCATGTAACAAGTTCTCGAATTGTTTGTCTGCAATAACTTTCCTAATCTGAGGTCCTACAAAGATACCTTCCTTTATCTTTGCATCGCTAACTTGCGGAAACTTTTCTCGAAGATAAGTGAAAGCTTTGCTCGTTTTATCTAACGCTTTTACGAAATTCTTCATGAGCCCCAACTTTATATGTAACGGTGGTAAAATGATGCCGTCTTTGTTAACTAATGGCTCGTGTATTACATTTTTATGCCAGAGCTGCATACGATCCCTGATAGGCCACACCTTTCTTGCATAATGTTCCTGTCTGTTGCGGCTGTCCCATTCACATAGGAAGCAACAAAATTTAGTATACCCAGTCTGCATGCCCGTGAGAATTGCAATGACCTTTAGGTCTCCACAAATCCACCATTGGTAGTCATTGTACTTTATTTTTGCCAAAAGTATAGCCATATTGTCATAAGTTTCTTTCATATGAACAGAGTAGGCGACTGGAATTGATGAAAATAAATTTCCGTTATGCAATAACACGGCTTTTAGACTAGTCTTGGAAGAATCGATGAAAAGTCGCCATTCGTTGACTATGTGCTCACGACCGAGGTGCACCATTAGACCGTTTACATCTTTGCAATAGCAAATGCCATCATCCATCTCAAAGTATTGAACAAGTTCTCTGTGTCTATGACGAAATTTAGATATCGGAGTATTGGGCGCTAAAAGATTCCATTCTTTGAGTCGCGAACCGAGTAATTCCGCTTGTCCTTTGGTAAGAGCGAGATCACGTATTAGATCTGAAAGTTCTGAATGGTTAATTAAGTGAACACCATCATTCACCGGTATATAATCCGAGTCAGAATTAGTTTCTAAAGCAGGTAAACTATCACTTTCTGATGGTTCATTCACGTCCAACGGATATTGTTATGGTGGAACTGGGATCGGACACGTGATTGGATCATGAGGCACTGGTTTCGATACCGATTCTACAACTTCTAGAAGCCATATTTCGCTCAGAATTATTTCAAAATACAGTAACTATTTGAAAAATAGCGTAACATATGTCATGCATCTTTTAGCAGTATAAAAAGTAGAATTATTTTGCATTTTATTAATTTTTAATAAGTTATATAGTAAAAATGAAACGGAGCAAATAACGGTTTCCCAAAAATATATTTATTCACAAATATCTTAAGAACCCGACGTGATCGAGATAAACGGATTTCAGATTTTAAATCAGCGCAAGAAACTGACCTAAGAACACTTATTCTTATATAAGAAAGAAAAATGTTGTTTGTCAGTGTTATTAATACATTTTCTTAATTTTTGTTTATTTTAACCTCACAGCTAAAATGTGCGAAAGATAGAGTTCAAATAATTCTTTGCATAACTGATTAATAAAATCAGAAGATTTTCCTAGAAGATGATAGGATGATAGGAGATAATTAATAGTTCATACTTCACCTTCATCATCATCACAGTCTCCCATGCGCACACACTCTCATGCACAAGATATTTAACATCATTAGAATTGAACTCAGAGAGAGAGAGAGAGAGAGAGAGAGAGAGAGAGATCTATAATAAGCAGTAGTATGAATGAAAGTCAACCAGTGATGTTAAATGTGAAAAACTTACGAAGACATTTGTGTGTCTTCAGTTCATCAGAAGTCTGAGTCTTCACGCAACGTGTCTGACGTCTAACCAGAAATAAGTTATCAAAAACGGACATTTGGCTAGCAGAATTCGCCATAGGACATCTTGGAATATTGTCTCACCCACAAGTCAGAAGGTGGACGCAGCATTTTTCGTCACCATATACGGCTGGCTCACACGTTCAATACATCGTTATCACAAGTTCAATACATCATTATCACAAGTTCAATACATCGTTATCACAAGTTAAATACCGAGTCATCATAAATTTAAATCACTCAAAAGATCATTATTATCTGAAGTCAAGCAAAAGAGCTCAAAAGAGGAATCGCATATTTATACCAAGTGCATCACACTCTTAAGCGCATTCTATGAAGCAGACTCTAAAGTATATTTTATGAATCACGACTACATACGCAAGATTATGAGTTTACATATCACTAACATTTCGTGAAGATATCCAGTCTGGCCAGTACCCTCGAGAGATTAGACAACAGACCCTTTGTTCATATGACAGCTATTAACTGTTGATCAACACTACAGAGATATACTCAAACAGTGAAGGAATATACATAAATATCTCGTCAGCGTTCTCAGTCCGACAACAGTTTTCATCAGAACGTCCTCGGCTTAGAGATACCCCACTCGACATAACGTATAACAACTTGGGACAGTGTATGCATTCAGGTGAATCGTCATATCAATGCAAAGCATTTAGAGACATATGGACTGTGTAAAGTACTCACCATTTTGGTAACACGTATCATATCATATCATCATCATTTCGCTTTGCACCAGTTCATTCTTAATTAACTATTACTTAATTACCTGCAAGTTTATTATCTCATCTGTGTGTTTTGTGAGAATCGTCTTTTACCATCATCACGCTCTAACCATTACTAACCCTACATGTGTTGATATTTAATTAATAAACTCAATAATCGTTTGATCATTATCTAGTTTGTTAATGTATCACTCGTGCTGTTGGTGTTACATATTCACTGTCAGAATGACTGTTTGATGGATGTGGCGTGTGTAGATGATGATCACTACTAGGGATATGAATGAACACGAACGCCACTGGTTACAGCTTCATGACATTTATTTAACAATTCACATACGGGTCCTGGATATCAAATATATCAGCAAGCATACGAACATCACACCCAGGCTGACAATGCCTGTAAGAAATAACTGTCACGACAATAACTAGGGACTGGCCTCCCTGACGTGCACAAACAGCACACTGAATACTTATACGTGCGGTATACCCTCCTCGCACTAATAAATCACCGTCCAGGTGTATATATCACTTATCAGTGATTGGCGGCATAACCCTCGCCATACATTCATATGGGTGGGTTTGAAAAAAAATCGAAAAAAGGTGATTCGTCTTACGAGGACAAAAGACAAAGAAAATAGTCTACGTTACGGCCACAAGGCCTTCGTCAGGAAAGGAAAGAAAGTGAAGTCTAGATAGGACACATAAAAAACTTAATAAAATAATAAAATAAAAACTGGGTACTTCCCTGAAGGCAAGAACCGAAATTCGCTGTCTTGTTGAAGAGCGCGTGGCTGAACAGAAAGCGACTTCCGCCGCCGGGTGTACACAATACATACTGAAAAACTAAAAAACGAAACCGGACAATAAACTACCCAACGGGATAAAAGTGGGGACTGGAAATAGAAGAGGACAGAATGAGTGGGAGATAAATAAATATGAAATTAAAAAATGTATATGGCATACAAATAGAAGAATAGGATAAGAGTGGAAAGAGTCAAATAGAGCAAGAGAGGAAAGGGTGACCTCAGACAAAGGTGTGAAAAGTGTTGAGACCGGCTGGTTTTAGACACCCCATGCGGTGTATAAGACGGTTCTCAAGCTGTTCTCGGCTGGCAGTGTCAGAGGAGCAGGATCGGATCGCTGTGACCTGGATGTCGATGGGACCATGGTGGTCAGGACCATTGAAGTGTATGGCAACTGGTGTGGACTTTTGCTGAGCGATGTCATTTAAGTGCTGGCTGAATCTGTCCCCAAGTCGTTTGCCTGTTTGGCCAATATAAGTTTTGCAGCAACGTTTACATATGATCGTATAAATGACATTGCGCGATTCACACGTGAAGCTACTAGTGATGGTGTACGTAGCCTTAGGAAAGGACACCTTCTGGGTTGAGGTGACATACTTGCACGTGTTGCATCTTGTCCGACCACAGGGTAGTGTGCCAAAGTGAGTGGCATTCTCCTTTGGGAGACGGCTGTGAACAAGAAGATCCTTCAAGTTCTTGTCACGTCTATATGCCACCAAAGGTGCTTCACTGAATACTTCTTGGGTCACAGGCTCTGCTTGGAGGATAGGGAGGTGGCGGAAAAGGATCTGTTTGACAGTAGTACTATGAGGGTGATGGGTCAAGATTAATTTGACTCTATCCGAAGTGGATTTATGGTGAGGTATGAGGGCCTCCTGACGACAGATGGGGAGCACACGTTGGAGAGCAGAGGTGAGAACATGTTCTGGATAAAGTCTGTTACGGAAGAAATCCAACATCTCATTTGCTCGTAAGTGGAAGTCATCGTCGTCTTGGCATAAACGGCGGAGGCGGAGAAGTTGTGAAAAAGGAAGGGAGTCACGACAGGCCCGAGGATGAGAAGAGGTATACAGGAGGTAGCTGTGGGCATCTGTCGGCTTGTAGTATACTGAGGTATTAAGGCCGGAGGGCGTGATAGAAATAGTAATGTCAAGGAAGTTGACAGAAACTGTGGAGACGAGAGAGGTGAACTTAATGGTGGGGTGAAAGTGGTTCACAAAGTTGATGAAGCGGTGTAAATCAGTCTCAGACATATCTGTGAGACCTATGCCATCATCGATATATCTGCGGTAAAACCCAGGGAAAGGACCGGAGTATTGTAGCCATATCTGATGCTCCAAGTGGCCCATGAATAGACAGGCATAGCTGGGACCCATCTTCGTTCCCATGGCAACACCACTAATTTGGTCAAAAAATTGACCATTGAATTCAAAGGAATTCAGGTTAAGGACCAGTTCAGCAAGACGGAGAAGGGTGTCAGTGGATATAGAAGGGCAAGTGCGCTGATCCAGAAAAAACCGAAGAGCTCGGAGACCATCAGAGTGGGGAATAGAGGTATACAGAGAGCAGACGTCTAGCAAGAAAAGACGGTAGGAGCGGTCTGCTGGGAGTCGGATAGAGGAGAAAGTAGTAAGAGCGTGATTGGTGTCTTTGATGAAGGAGGGAAGACTCTCAACGATAGGCTGGAAAATGCTGTCGAGGAAGTCAGAAATGTGTTCAGTAGGACAAGAACAGGCTGAGACAATAGGTCTTCCAATTCATATAATCTCCTCCCAGGCGGGACAAAACACTTCGCCTGTACTTTATAGACCAGGCGGGAAACGCGTCGCCTTACTCCTTCGTAGCTCCAAGGTGGAAAACGCTCACCTTATAATGTTCTCCGTGAACATGAAATGCTTGCTCCAACAGGAGCATTTCCAGGCGAGAAACACATCGCCATTAATAAGTAACTAGATAGAATCTATCACAGCATAAATATTATAGTCACAAATACGGATCTTCTCAAGTCACAAAAATACGATCTTATATCTCGGCTTCTAAAACACCGACTCGAGCGCCCAGCTCGGCGGTCAAACACAGAATAATCTAGTCACACCAGACTTGTGTTCACTACATGCTTTCTACCACGCATGTACAAGTCACACCATGTTGACATAAAGTCAGACATGAACTCACTACTTGAGTTTACACTTAACCAAGTGTTAACATCAGTTCAGTGACCCTTAACACCAACCACTATCATCATTCATACTCATGAAAATGTTCTGTGACATTCACATATAGGAACATTTCTGTACTCAGATGAGGTTGGGGGCTTTTTCTTTACGGGACCTAAGGGCTCAAGCTAAGGTCGTGGGGAAACAGAACTCTTTCCATAATTAATTAGAAAACACTGTCTAGTGGTAAGCATTCGCATTCCTGTCTTCTCGTCCCTATCTCGAATAGGTCTTTATTCTTTCTTAACGAGCCAATTTCTAGAGACCTAATATGTCATAGACTATTCCTGGCAAAAACTACTGTCGTAGTTGCCCCAATAAGCACCACGCGACACTTGGTAGCAATATAGACAAAGTTGGCGGGACAAAGAGTGATATAAAAATAAGAATACAAAAAGCAAGAGGAGCTTTCATTGCACTGGGAAATATATGGAGATCACGAGAAATCCGGTCCAACATGAAAAAAAGAATCTTTAACTCAAATGTGAAGTCAGTCCTATTGTATGGCTCTGAGACATGGAGAACTACAAAGACAACAACTAAAAAGCTACAGACTTTCTTAAAAGGTTGCTTAAGTAAAATAGAAGTATTAAATCAATCAATCAATCTATCTCTCTATCTATCTGTCTATCTATTGCTCTATCTATCTATCTATCTATCTATCTATCTATCTATCTATCTATCTATCTATCTATCTATCTATCTATCTATCTATCTATCTATATATATATATATATATATATATATAGCCACCTCCCTCCCTCCCTCTTTCTCTCTCTCTCTCTTTCTCTCTATCTCTCTCTCTCTCTCTCTCTCTCTCTACGTTCGACCTGTTCAAAAAGAGTCTAGCATACTCTGGAGCCTTCTTATGGAACAGCCTTCCACACCACCTAAAAAGCCTACCTACACAATATTCATTTAACAAAGCACTTTTCAAACACTTCCTCAACACTGATTATCTACCCCCATAGAAACAGCATTTGCCTGTCAACATCTCATCCATAGGTCAACATTTCTTTTCCTCTTCCGTTCGTTTTTTCTGAATAATTTGTTTTATATCCATGTAATATTATTATATTATTATATTCACTTTAAAATATTATTATATAATGTAATGTATGTGAGAATGTGCCAGCATACCACTGTACTTTAGAAATGTGAATGCTTTCGTTTGCTTAAATGGGATGATGTATATGAGAATAAGCAGATATTACATAATTCTTTTTTTATTTAACTGCTTAAAGACTTTACCTGCCACAGAAGTGCGTAAAAAAGTGTTGTTATTATTATTATTATTTCATTTTCCATCAAGAATGTATGGATATAAGCGAGAATGTGTTTATGTAATTTTTGTATTGATGATTGATGACACATTCAAAAAAAAATTAATTGTAGACGGTTTGACCGCATGAGTGAGTGTCGGTATACATAATTATGTATTTTTATTTATTGTTTTGTTTATTTTATTTTATTATTACTTTTTTCCCAATTACTATCTTGTTTGTTTAAAAAAAAAAAAATACTCATTGTTTATTATGATTGCAAACTGTAAATGAATGCTGTTATGTTAACTTTATAATGTTGTGCTGTTATGTTAACTTTATAATGTTGTCCTGTTATGTTAACTTTATAATGTTGTGCTGTTATGTTAACTTTATAATGTTGCATGCCTTTAAATTAATGCTTAACAGTATCATGTGGGAATGAAAGGATATAGTATACAAGATAAATGAGAGTGGAAGGGCAGAATGTTAGACGGGCCTGCGCGCCCAATTCTTAACCCTTCGAAAATAAAGTTCGTTCGTTTGTACTCCTTACATCTTCCATCGTCTCCCTTGGTTTATGCATCTCATCTATTACCTCGTATCTCATAATCCTTGCCTTTCCATGCAGCTCCTTTTCTCTGCATTTACCATTATTTATCCTATTTCTCTCTTCTTCTGGACTCGTGTATCAGTAATCACGTCAATCAGCATCTCTTCCTCTACTACTTCTCTTATGTCTCTCTCTATATCGGCTCTGAGATCGGCCTGAGTACCCTGATATGGACGTGTCTAAATCTTATTGTCTTCTCCTGTTATGTCTATGTGTGGCAGAGAGATTTATTATTAATAAATGTTCTATATCTTTCTTTATTCATCACTAATTTTACCCTTCTTTCGCTTTTTCTACAGCTTCTTTCTCGCCTGCGCCTGTTGGAACATGGCCCTCCAATATTCAAACGTTTGTCATTTCTTCTAGTTAGCATGCACAGTTTATGGCTGTCTGCTAATCTCTTTGATGTTGAGAGTACGAGAAGACCGGAGTAACATACGCGAGACGGTTTCGTGTTAATTGCAAACGCCAGAGATCGAGAAATCGATATAACAGTGACCAGAGGGCAGAAAATTGTCTATTACCTGTTCCTATATTCGCTAGTGAAGTAATTAATTCTCGGTGAGAGATTTGAGATGAAAGACATTGATCGCTGGAAACGGCCATTGAATCAGAATGTGTAAAAACGCACTCTGTAAGTTTATTACCGATGTCTGATCAGATCGAGAGAAGTTACTTAAGTGTTAAGTCTGGGTTTCGGATTCTGGGTGAAACAATCTCTCTGATCTGCAGAATGAGTAAGGAAATATGTAAATCTGGACGTAGGTGCTAATATCTGGGATTCGCGCCTGTTTCGGGTTTTAGACGTAACCATTTTCCTTTCATCAGAGATATATTTATACCAGAGCAGTTCAAACTCAAATTCATTCCAGACTCCGCAGTTCTCTAGACAACCTAGCTACGTTCTAGAAATCACTTTATTTAAGTAGAATTTCTCAGTTTCGTTGGAGAAAATAGTCTTAGTAGGCTGTGTGGAGGTAACTATATTGATAGTATTTGTGAGTGATTTAAGTGGTAAATCGCTTATTATATCTTTACTAGATTTATGTGTAGAGCGATTAAATGGAAGTCAGTTATATGTTAACCGAAGTGATATTATATTTTACGCGGGGTAGGATAGGATGTGTGTATAATATTATGGCTTAGTATTTTGTACTTTTCTCTTCCTTATACATTTTGGGTCAGCCCAACATCTACCAGCGGTTTTATTCAGTATATGAGAAAAAAAAACACAGGAGAAACATTTTAAGTCTTTAAAATACGCGGGGTTACAAATTACCTCCTGTCTGGCATTGCGTTTGCATCCAGAAAGAAACAGAGTACCCATTTTTTTTCACGAACTTTAAGACTAAATGCAATAACTGGGCCTATCGAGCCAGATTATAATTCTTCCCAACAATCTCATTGTACATTCAGCCTCTGTGGCGAGAGAAATATTATAATCAATAACATTTCCGACATTTTTGACTAATTGTGGTGTGACCAAAAAAATTGTTATACGGAGAGAAGTCACCGACCTGTCATTCCTAGTTACTGGAAACTTAAAGCTATTGACACTGTGCGCGCTGTTAACTTTCTTGCCTGGACAGATTAAATGTGACATAAACAGTAATCCTAAATAATAATAACCAAGAGAACGTTCCATAAAGAAGTGAATTCAACTTGTCTTTGTGGAACTGGGGTTCCCTTGGCCAAAAATAACACGGGAGTTTCTGTATGTGTGTGTCCTAAGTATTGTTCCATAAGTTACTACACAAGCTGTAGGTAAGAAAGTACGCCTGTGGCCACGGCTGAATGAATACAGAGAATGCAGGACTGAGTGATTCCTTTATGATATGATTTGTGCACCCAGTTTGTAATTTCTTTTATGCAAGTTTGTTGATAATGATGTTTTTTTTTCTCTTAGAATAGATTAATGCATCAACTCTGTTCTTAACTTGAGAGGGAAATCTTAGACTATAGCGTATATATCCGTGACTCTTTGGGGCTATCACTTTTCGGTACTTGTGTGTTTATTCATCGGGAAATTAAAATTGTTGACATTTAAAGGCCAAACCGAGCACCGTACTTTTTCTTACATTTTTTTTTCTTACATTTTTTTTTCTTAAATTCGAGCGAAAAATCTAACACCGTCTCCGCGCGGCAAATCTCTCTCTCAGTCCGCCAAGATTGTGCACTCTCTCTTTCACTACGGCAATGTACTTGTGCGCTATCTCTTTCTCCACGGCAATGTACTTGTGCACTCTCTCTTTCAGTACGGCAATGTACTTGTGCGCTCTCTCTTTCACTATGGCAATGTACTTGTGCGCTATGTCTTTCTCCGCGGCAATGTATTTGTGCGCTCTCTCTTTCACTACGGCAATGTACTTGTGCGCTATCTCTTTCTCCACGGCAATGTACTTGAGCGCTCTCTCTTTCACTACGGCAATGTACTTGCGCGCTCTCTCTTTCACTGCGGCAATTTATCCGCCCGGTTGTGTGGCAGGACATCAAAGGGATTATTCGTCTGGCTGGGTGATGGCGGTGGTAAGAGTCTCTCTTCTGTGGATTGAAGTGACGTCGATTTGTAGCAACGTAATTTATATGGTCCTGTGTAGGGAATGAAACAGCTCGATTGTTCTGTGATCTACATCGAGTCAAAGTGTATGGGATTTTGCGAAGGTTGCTTACTCTACATCTTTGCAACCTAGGTTGATCTTGTATAACTAGGTTTACAGTGTTCCTCGTGGGGCTAAGTTTTTCCTTAGGAGACTGTGTATTCCGATAGGCTTCTAAAATGATCTCTTGATCAACCATATCTGGGTATTTAAACTGATAATCGATTTCTGGTTTTCTTCGTGTTCGATATTTGCGGGTGTTCTGATAATATTCTGTGCCATCCGTGTATACCATTTCTCTTTTCGTTGTTTCCATGTATCCTCCGGTCAATTGTTTAGCTTGTTTTGAACTCTATGTATTTCTCCATGGGGGTATCAGTAAAAAATATGTTGGCCTTGTAAAAAGACACAGTACCGTACTAAAGATCAGAATAGAAGGCGGAGTTAAGTCAGGTACCCATTCACAGCTGGGACGACTGGAGCACGATGATACGGTGAATCGAACCCGGTACCTTAGCCGCAAGAGACCAGCGCTCTAACCACTCTGTCAATCGGACACTCATTAAAAAAACGTGATAACGGATACAAACAGAATGTTAAAAATATGAAGGGGAAAAGGGGGGGGGGGGGGGGGAAAGAGATTTGTGACGTCACGTAAGGGGGTGGCAAAAGTCTTTTTGTTGCGTGTAAAACAACTCCATGGCCTTGACACTGCGATTGGATTTGCCGAACTGAAGAAAAAGTACGATGCTCCGTTTACCCTCAACAGTTCAACAATTTTCTTCGCCGGTGAATTATCACACAAGAACCCACTTTTCTTCTAACAGGATCGTGGGCTAAACATAGAGGGAAAAGATTACACCTATGGGTCTATTATTCTCTTTTGTAATTCATTAACCTATGTGTATTTATATGTGCTTGATAAGCAAACTTATTTGTTGTGGACATTTCTCTTTATGTTAATAAAATTTACATAAACATTATTCGAGTGTGTCAGTCAGCTTGTCCCAAAATATCTATATTCCATTGTTATAGTTTTCACGTCTGTGCGTTTAACTGTCGTCACTTATGTGTGGGGGTATGTGAGTGGAGAGATACATAATAATATATATTATAATGAACTGTCTGACTCCTCTAAATCTATTGTAGAAGATAGGCTGAAAGGGAGAAGATTCTCGATTTCAGGGACAGAATCTAGTAATTCCTACCATCTCACTCGTGAAAATCTATTTCTTATATTATCTATCACTGAGCTATCACCTGTTCTATTTCTATTCAGAAGGGACCAACCCAAGTCTTAATTCCCCTATCAAAAATCTACGACACTATGATCGACTTTGTCTACTTCTTCTGTTATGTCTATGATCGACTTTGTCCACTTCTCTTGCCCTACTCTTTCTATTTGGTCTCACCTCTAACTGTGTCGTATTTCTCAACTTTGCCAGGCGCCTATCATAATCGGACGAATCGTCTGATGACGTCCAGTACCTCTTCGTCACTCGTCTAATCCCTTGCTCCATCACTTCCTGTTCCTCTGCCTCTTCTGCTGCGGTTTTCTCGCCCTATTGAGAGTCTCGATGTGAACTGTCTTGTTCTCTTAATCTCTCTTCTCTATCCTATAATCTTTGCTCATATTCCATCATTGGCATGTCTGCCTCATTTTCCGAGTTATCACACACGGTTCTCAATCTTCGTATCTCCTCCGAAATATCATTTTCCTACATATTGTCCTGTGCATCCTGCGTAGTCACTATCCTGTCTTCCTCCGGCGTATCTCGCCTTTTTTCTTCTTGTTCTTGGTATGTGTTTTGTGGGGGTGGGGTTAACCAACTTGGTTTTATCCCGGGTTTTTCCATGCATTCCTGCAGTTGTTGCGATCTGCCTACTCCTTGGTGGTTGTCTATGTTCTCCGCTAGGACTGTTTTCCTGTGATGTGCGCTTCTCGCTTTGGTCCGGTACTTCCGTTTGTGTGCCAACGTCTCTCATTGTTGTCTGTTTGCGTACCAACACTAACCATTCGTCTCTGCGTATTGTCCTGTCTCTTGATTGCTGTCCCATCCTGGATGTTCCATGGTCTATTGCTAGGACTTTCATATTCTGTTGTAAACCTTCGTTGGTAAGATCTGTTCTTGGTGTTCCCCATAATCCTACATATAGCTGTGCTTTTTATTTCTTCTAAATTTGGGTGTTCTTTTTTTCTGACTTCTTGAAATAAAAAGTAAAGTTTTCCAATATTTATTGGTCTTTCTCCGAGTAATAGTTAATACGTTGGTCACTCATGTCTACACCTTTTATAATCCCTTAGAAGATTTGGCTGTCAAACATTAAATTCTCAAAAATTCCCATTCACCTTAGCTCTACTGTACACCACACTTACAAGTACACCAAATTTGTTGTTTCCCTTGCAAGACAATTACCTCCCTTACATATATTATGCTACATGTTTACATGGTTCACATGATTCAGAGTTTCATTCCGGTCTCTAAACACATCACTGACCCATCTAGAGATATGTCTACAATTAGCTCTATGATGTGATATTAAATAACATCTTCTGTCATTATGATTAATAAGTTGAATTAAAATTTAATCCAGAGTGTTGAAGAACTAGTTGTCAACATCCAATGTTACAAGTACTATATATTCAGACAATTTAATATTTTAAGTAAGACTTCATACATAAGCGGAAAGTATTTTGAACTTACTGGTTGTGTAAGAGACTTAATTGGAAACTGATTAATACAACTGGACACAATAATCCAAATCTATATACAGTGTTTACGATGACAATATATTTAAGTCTTCACACCAGTTCAAAACGTCACGAAAAGTGATAATATAAAATCTAAAATAAGGGAAAGGCGTGAGAAATGGTGAATGTAATAATGAATGTTGTTTGCTAGTAAGGAACTATTGTAGCGGAAGGTAACTCAAGAGCTGTGGAGATCTGCTTTAGAAACACTGAGCTCTCTAAAGATCTACCTTGATAAAATCATGTCTGTTTTCAAGTTTCCGAATATTTTTAATTTAGAAAGCGTAATACCTGTATGTAAATTTTATCTCTGCCAGATAATCTGTTTTCTACAGCCCCATTAACAGAATGGTAGAACATTCAAACTAAATGATAATTTACAGAATAGTCAACTTTACTTTAAAGAAAAGATCACGTTCCTATCTCACGCAGTTTGTAATTTTAGTGAATGTCAGTAACCGACCTGTTCTGAGTTTTCAGTAGGAAAAGGATGAGGGGTGGGGGAAATAACTTTAATCCTGAGGATACTACACTTTTAAATGTCAGTGACAGAGAGCTGAAGAAAGTAATATGAACTTACAGGTACTGTCAGAGAATAGCTAAGAAACTAGTTAGTACAACTGAAAACAATAATACAAATCTATGTACTGGTACTGTCAGAGACTGGCTAAGAAACTAGTTAGTACAACTGAATACAATAATATAAATCTATGTACTGGATGTAAAGGTATATAGAGGAGTAGATACGGCATCAGATCACCACCTTCTGATAGCCAAAGTAAAAATGAAACTCAAGAGATATGCAACAATGCAAAATTATAGACAACCTTTTAATGTAGAACATCTAAGAAATCAAGAAACAAGAGACAAATTTGCGGTCACAATATCCAACAAATTCCAAGTGCTCCAACAGCTGGAAGATGCAGAGAATACAGAAAACTATTGGCATCAAATCAAAACGGTATGGAATGAGACATGTGAAGAAATACTGGGGAAAAGGGAACGACAACAAAAAGCATGGATAACAACAGAAACCATCAATAAGTCAAAATACAGGAAAAACAAGAAAGAAGATTTAAACACAAGCAAAACCAGAATTTCCAAATCCAAGGCTCAAGAAGTGTACACAGAAGCAAACAAAGAAGTGAAAAGAAGTATCAAAAGAGACAAGAGGAAGCATATTGAGGAGTTGGCAAGAGAGGTAGAAGATGCTGCAGCCAAACGGAATATGAGAGAACTGTATAACAGAACAAAGAGCTAACGGGGAAATACAAGCAAACAAGTTGCTTCATAAAAGACAAGAATGCAAAACTGCTCAGCAATATACAAGAGCAAATGAAGAGGTGGACAGAATATTTTGAGGTCCTTCTCAACAGACCAGCTCCACATAATCGCCCGGACATCCAGCTAGCAGAAGAAGAGCTACAAATAAACGGTGAAAGACCAACGAAGAAAGAAATAAAGAAAGCCATAAAGCTTCTAAGAGATGGAAAAGCGTCAGGACCTGATGGCATTCCAGCAGAGGCAATCAAAGCAGATATCGACACGGCTACAGAAATGTTATATAAATTACTTGTTTAAGTCTCGGAAAAGGAAGAGATACCAGCAGAATGGAAGGAAGGATATCTTGTTAAGTTGCCTAAGAAATGAAATTTACAAGAGTGCACAAATTATAGAGGAATAATGTTACTTTCAGTGTATTAAACAGGATTATCCTTAAAAGATTAAAAGAGTCCATAGACATGAAACTGAGAGACGAACAAGCAGGTTTTCGACAAAACAGATCCTGTACAGACAATATAGCCACTTTGAGAATAATAGTTGAGCAAAGTCTGGAATGGAATTCACCACTATACATCGGATTTGTGGACTACGAAAAGGCATTTGACAGTGTAGACAGAGAATCACTTTGGAAATTGATGAGGCATTATGGAGTTCCCCTGAAGATCATTAATTTAATAAAGAAAACATGTCATGCAGAGTTCTTCATGAAGGACAGCTTACAGAACCGTTTGGGATAAGAACAGGAGTGCGACAGGGATGCCTCTTGTTTCCATTTCTTTTCTTACTAGCAATAGACTGGGTTACGAGAACTTCGACAACACACAACAGAAATGGAATCCAGTGGACTCTGACTAAGCAGTTGGATGATCTGGATTTTTCTGACGACTTAGCTCTTCTGTCCCGTAACCGTAAACAGATGCAGGACAAATTAAATACACTCGATGAGAGGTCACAGCGATTTGGTCTGAAAATACACAATGAAAAGACAAAGATAATGAGAATAAATGCAGGTAATGATAACAGGGTTAAACATGAAGAAGCACCAATACAAGATGTAGAATCCTACACACATCTTGGCAGCAATATAGACAAAAATGGAGGAACAGACAGTGATATCAAAATAAGAATACAAAAAAGCAAGAGGAGCTTTCATTGCATTGGGAGATATATGGAGATCAAGAGAAATCGGATCCAACACAAAAATAAGAATCTTCAACTCAAATATGAAGTCAGTCCTATTTTATGACTCTGAGACATGGAGAACAACAAAGACAACTACCAAAAAGCTACAGATTTTCATCAATGGGTGCTTGCGTAGAATAGAGGGATTAAAATGGTATGACAAGGTTACCAACGTGGAACTGATGACAAGAACTAGAGAAGTGCCAGAGGAACAAGAGATGAGAAGAAGACGATGGCGATTGACAGGACACACACTGAGGAAACCTGTTGATAGCATTACAAGGCAGTCCTTGTTCTGGAACCCTCAGGGCAAGAGAGGCAGAGGTAGACCAAGAAGCACATGGAGAAGAGAGCTGGAAACAGAGGTGAAAATGATGAGAAGAACGTGGAAAGAACTTGAGATAGATGGATTGATCGATAGATTGGATAGATTAGACAGATAGATTGATAGATTGATAGATAGATAGATAAATAGACAGGCAGACACAACAGGACAGACCGACCAGTAAAGAAAAGCCATCGGTAACACTGATACACATTTTGAGTAGGTCTATGCTCCATCATGAATTGAAGGATAATGGTGAAAATGAGTAAAGAGAATACGGAAAAAAAGAGTGGGGAAATACACGTGAAATAAAAAGTATAGAAACACAAACGACAGAAAAATATAATTACGAAAAGGACAGATAACAAGAGGTCAAACACAAACTAAATAAGCGCCTAAAGTAGAGAGATTGTTATTATTGTATTCAGTTGTACTAACTATATAGTTTCTTAGTTAATCTCTGACAGTACTAGTACCAGTACATAGATTTGTATTATTGTATTCAGTTGTATTACATCATCGCATTTAATTAAGCAAACGAAAACATTCACATTTCTAAAATACAGTGGTATTCGGGTATATTCTCACAACTCACATTTCTAAAGTACTGTGGGATGATGGTACATTCTCACATACATTAAACTATATAATAATATTTTAAAGTGAATATAATAATATTACATGGATATAAAACAAATTATTCAGAAAAAACGAGCGGAAGAGGAAAAGAAATGTTGACCTATGGATGAGATGTTGACAGGCAAATGTTGTTTCTATGGGGGTAGATAATCAGTGTTGAGAAAGTGATTGACAAGTGCTTTGTTAAATGAATATTGTGTAGGTAGGCTTTTTAGGTGGTGTGGAAGGCTGTTCCTTAAGTAGGCTCCAGAGTAGGCTAGACTCTTCTTGAACAGGTCGATCCTAGAGAGAGAGAGGGAGAGAGAGGGAGAGAGTTAGGGAGGTGGATAGATAGATAGAAAAATGGATGGATGGATAGATGGATAGATAGATAGATAGATAGATAGATAGATAGATAGATAGATAGATAGATAGATAGATAGATAGATAGATAGATAGATAGATAGATAGATAGATAGATAGATATAAAGATAGATAGATAGATAGATAGATAGATAGATAGATAGATAGATAGATAGATAGATAGATAGATAGATAGATAGATAGATAGATAGATAGATAGATAGATAGATAGATAGATAGATAGATAGATAGATAGATAGATAGATAGATAGATAGATAGATAGATAGATAGATAGATTGATCTTTTATTATTATTTTATTATACATAAACTTGTTTCCGATAGTTTATATTTAGCGCTGACGTCACCCACCCTTACCGACTACAAACAGTATGACTCATTCATCGATTACATTTGATAATGTTTTCCTCGCGAGCGCAGACCATCGATCGAGTTTAACAACGAGTGGTAAAAAACACGTGCGTGTTGGGTTTTCTTAAAATGGTTTGAAACTGGCCTCGACATTGTCCCGATTGCAACCTGTAACACTAAGGAGTATTTAGTTGGCGCCATAATCTAGTCTGCCTGTGACATATATCTCTACGGTTGTGTTTAAAAAAAACTGTCTATTTGGCCTTGTCCAACCTGGCCTTTGATATTATTTTTTATGTTGGAAACCTCGACTGTGTACGGGTCATTTACATAACACTAGATGGACATTGGGGTGAGGAGATTTTATTACTCGATGGTAGACCTAGTCAAGTCTCTAACACTTCACTCCCACTTCTCGCTGCTGGCTCTGGTCATGTCTCTAACACTTCACTCCCACCTCTCGATGCTAGACCTAGTATAGTTTCTAACACGCCCCTTCCACCTCTAGTTGCTGGCCCTAGTATAGTGACGTCTCTAACACTTCACCCCCACCTCTCGATGCTGGACCTGGTCATGTTTCTAACACTTCACTCCAACCTCTAGATGTTATAACTGTTTGTAAAATATATATTGTAATATGTACGTATAACTGTTGTATAAATAAACAACACATCACACAATACAATACAACACACCTCAACACAACCCCCACACACACACACGCACGCACACACACACTCACAGACGCACAACCACGCACGCGAGCGCTCACACACACACACCCACACACCCAGACCCTCATGTTCATACTTTACTGAAGAGGTGGTGTGATAACGAGAGACACTAGCGCTCATACCTCATTGAAGGTGGTTTCCATTGTTCCCAACTACTGGGTGTACATGACCTTTGTTAGACGTGCGAAAATACTTTGGTGAGTCATATCTAAAGTTTCCTACCAAAACCGGTGGTCGCATTTCTATCGCCTCACGGGAATATTTCTATCACCCCCACGTGTACATTTCTATCATCTCACAGGCACATTTTTATCACCTCACGGGTACATTTCTATCACCTCACGGGTGCATTTCTATCACGTCACCGGCACATTTCTATCACCTCATGGGTACATTTCTATCACCTCATGGGCACCTTTGTATCACCTCACGTTATAACCAGTGGACCATCAAAAACCGTCTGAGACCAAGACCATCCTTCTGAAAAAAAAAATCAACCGTTTAAAGCAGACCACGTCAAGCTCACCACCAAAAAAACGTATGTTGCTTTTTATATCTCTGTATTTGTGTTACTTGTTGTTTGTAACAAGACTATAACACATCCACAGGTCTCTAACACGTTACTCCCCACCTCTCGATGCTAGACCTAGTATAGTTTCTAACACTGCACTCCACCTCTAGGTGTTGGCCCTAGTATATTGACGTCTCTAACATTTCATTCCCACATCTCGCCGCTGGAACCGGTCATGTCTCTAACACTTGCGGCGCACACAATTTTTTTTCTTCACATCGACAACGCGTCAACGATCGATTAGTTTTTCAACTAATCAACTCTCTGTTAGCGCACAACACCAAACACGGATACCTGTCCTACTACTTGCTCCTGTAACACGTTTGACCATTACATCAACTCCAGTTGTTATCAACCAATACTGCCAGAACCGAGTTGGTTTCCTAACAACAACCCTTGTCCCCCTACAGCCCACCCGCGCACGCACGCACACATACACAACCACACGTACACGCACACACACACACACACCCAATGGAAATATGAAAACTGATACCAAAATTAAGAAATGGAAGTGTGAGTGTTGTGTTGTAAAAATTAGGAAATGGAAATATGAAAACCGATACAAAAATTATGGAGTGGAAATTTGAAAAACTTATACCAAAAGTATCAAATGGAAAATGTGAAGGTTGTGTTGCAAAAAGTATGAAATGGAAATATGAAAACCGATACCAAAATTAAGAACATGGAAGTGTGAGTGTTGCGTTTTAAAAATTCGGAAATGGAAATATGAAAACCGATACAAAATTTATGAAGTGAAAATTTAAAAAACTGATACCAAATGAATGAAATGGAAATGTGAAGTTTGTGCTGCAATAATTATGAAATGGAAATAGGAAAACTGATACCAAAATTAAGAAATGGAAGTGTAAATGTTGTGTTGTAAAAAAGTATGAAATGGAAATATGAAAACCGATACAAAAATTATGAAGTGGAAATTTGAAAACTGATATCAAAAGTATTAAAAGAAAATGTGAAGGTTGTGCTGCAATAATTATGAAATGGAAATATGAAAACTGATACCAAAATTAAGAAATGGAAATTTGAAAACTGATACCACAAGTATTAAATGAAAAATGTGAAGGTTGTGTTGCAATAATTATGAAATGGAAATATGAAAACCGATACAAAAATTATGAAGTGGAAATTGGAATGTTGTGTTGCAAAAAGTATGAAATGGAAATATAAAAACCGATACAAAAATTGTGAAGTGGAAATTTGAAAACTGATACCAAAAGTATGAAATGGAAATGTGAAGGTTGTGCTGCAATAATTATGAAATGGAAATATGAAAACTGATACCAAAATTAAGAAATGGAAGTGTGAATGTTTTGTTGCAAAAAGTATGAAATGGAAAAAAAAAAACCGATACAAAAATTATGAAGTGGAAATATGAAAACTGATACCAAAAATATGAAATGGAAATGTGAATGTGTCTTTAAAAACCCAGTTCAACGGCCGTGAAATGGCTTTGGGGTGCATTAAAGTAGATAGCTGGGACAAAGACTCTCGCACCGTCTACCAGTTCCATGGTTGTCTGTTCCACGGTAACCCTAACTGCCCATTAACAACTGGTCGTGATATTAACACAGTCGATAAAAAACCCTTGACTGAATTGTACGAATAGACGTGGGAAATTGGTGCATATTTGAAGATCAAGTAATTCGAACCGACTGTGGTCTGACTCTGAGAGCGCTTAGGCGTATGACCGGCACGACCGTAGTAGTGAAGTTAGACGTCACCCTACAGTACCCATAGACCAGTTAACTTTGTCAATAAATATATAAAATGTATCTAGTGTTTTTTCTTTTATATATAAATATAAATAAATAAATATAAATAAATATAAATAAATATAAATATAAATATAAATATAAATATATATATATATATATATATATATATATATATATATATATATATATATATATATATATATATATATATATATATATATATATTATATATATATATATATATATATATATATATATATATATATATATATATATATATATATATATATATATATATATATATATATATATATATATATATATATATATATATATGTATGTATGTATGTATGTATGTTTGTATGAAGGGCGGTCGGGTTGATCAGACTGCTTATGTGGTTGGGTACTTGTTTTTGTAGAATTTGGATTTTTCAGGGGGGGGGGGGGTTTGAGGTCCAGTTTCTCTGTGGTTATTTTGGTTACAAACATGAGGAATATGAGAAGAGTGATCTAGATTATTTTTCCGAAAATGCTCTTCTGTCGGTTTATGTTTTGTGGCCGGTAGTTCAGCAAGCGCATTGTGATATCGCTCAGACTTTTCTAAGATGTCTTCAAGCTTTTCTGCACCCTGCTCAGCTAAAAATCTCCGGGTATCAGCACACAAAGTGTTCTTGATTTGTTCGGTTAAAACAAATTCCTCAAGACCTTCATAGGTAGAGGGGAGCTGAGAAAGCTCAAGGCACTTTGTCAAGTATCCCTTTAAACGAGATGAGAACTGCTGGAAAGTTTCAGAGCTCTCCTTCCTGCTGTTGCGAAACAGTTGCAGAAACTTTCGCGCATTCATTTCAAAGCGCTCAAGCAAAGCTTTCTTCAACAAGTCATAGTTGTCTTGTTGGCCACTTTCCAGTTTAGAATAAACATCATAAGCAGAACCTTTAAGGGCCTGGGAAAGTTTCATACACCAACGCGACCTCTCTAAACCGTACAGAGTTGCAATTTTCTCAAATTTTTCTAACCATGTGTCAATCTTCTCATTAGGACAAGGGAAAGACTCAAGAGTGAAAGACATAGCGTTGAGTTGAAGAGATTGAGTGTTAAAAGGATCGTTAAGGACGAATGAGGAGAAGACTCTCCATTGCTGGAGGTTGAGGCAGCACCACGACATTGAACTTCTAGAGCTTTAAGCGCCAGCTCATGCTGTCTCTCCTTCTCTCTTTCCTCATGCTATCTCTCCTTCTCTCTTTCCTCATACTGTCTCTCCTTCTCTTTTTCGTTCGCCCTGCGGATTTCCATTTCCTCGTCCATCTTCTTCTGCTCTTTAGCTTCAGCTGCTTTCCTCTCCGCATCATATCTGTCAAGTTCGTCCATGACAAAAGCTTTCGCTTCCTCTCCGTCCAATTCTTCTTCTCTTGCCTCGTCCCTGAGGAGTTGTCTAAGCTTCGCCCTATCTGCCATAATAACTCAGTGACTGATACTAGTCGAGAAAGAAGTCAGTAAAAGGATACGCTGGTTCCTTACCACTTACGAGAAAATACCAAAACAATAGATGATATAATTATAACCTGGGATACCACCTCCAAAAATTATAATGTCTGACTATCGCTGCTATTAATCGGCAATTAAGCACCTAATGCAGACGACTATGCCAAATAAATGGTAGTTAAGATTACTCACTGAAAAATAAGTTGCTACAGTGGAAACAAAATAATTATTGGAAAAAATTTTAAAGAGAAAAACAGAATCCGTTAATTTTTTTAATCCACTATAAGTTCACCCCTGAAGATAGTTAGGGTAAGGGAGGCAATTACAGGACGTATAGTCTGATCGCGCTCCTTAGCTTAGCTCAAACACCTACTTCTTCAGAACCCTGTGAAAGTTATACACTCACAAAACTTTACCAGCGTTCAGTATTACAAAATCAGTAATTAACATATATTCCGACAAAACCAACCTGTAAACCAAATGTTTAATGTTCAATAATGCTGTGGAAAAACAATTATTAGCCGTGTGGTCAGCACGCCCATAAAACAGATCGATATGTCTAGGGGATAGTTATTTTTTTAAAAGATACAAAAACTCACAAGACATCATACTCTTACTATATATCAGAATAAAGAAAATTAATCCTGCAAACGAGCTGAAATTCGTATTTGCTCAGGACTAGAGTTCAATTCCCGGAAAAACGAGCCACCATTCAGTCGTCTCGTTTTCCTGTTCAAAAGTTCAAAATCCCGTTAGACGAGCCAACCATTCTGTCGTTGATTTTCGAAAGGGGAATTAAGACTTGGGTTGGTCCCTTCTGAATAGATTAGAATAAGTGATAGTCACAGTGAGAAGTAGTAATAGCAATAGATTTCCACGAGTGAGATGGTAGAAATGTTATAGAGGCTGTCTCGGAAATCAAGAAATCTTCTCTCTTTCGCCTATTTTCTACGACAGATTTAGATTAAGTCAGACAGTCTACACACATATATATGAAATATATATATATATATATATATATATATATATATATATATATATATATATATATATATATATATATCCACTCACTTACATACACACATAAGACGACAGTTAGATGTACAGACGTGGGAAAAACTATGACAATGATTATATGAAGAGTTTGGGAAAACGAACTGACCGACACGCTGGAATAAAGTTTATGAGTAGTTTATTTATTAAGACTAAACTTCTCTCACAACATATCAAATCACATCAAGCATATACAAAAAAATCATAAACAAAAAAATCAAGAAATGCTACAAGAATGATAGACCCGTTGGTATGATCCTTCCCTTGATGTATAGCTCACAGTCCCGTTAAAAGAAAGTGATAGCCCAAAGAGTCACAGATACATATGATTTAGTCTAAAAATTATTCCCCTTTAAGGTATGAACAGACTGGATACTCTGATCTAGTCTAAGGGAATATATATATATATATATATATATATAGTTAGCAAAACCTTGCATAAAGAAATGTTATGACAGAAAAAAATGAATGGGTGTCAAAATACAACCATAAAGGGATCGCTTAGTCCTGCATTCGCTCTATTCTTTCAACTGTGATCACGTGCATTTGTTCATACTCACAGCTTTGGTAGCCACTTCGGGAACAAAAAAACAATATTTTTAGGACTTGCCCATACAGAATCTTCAATGGTAATCTTGGCCAAGAAAACCCCAGGTCCAAAAAGACGTGTTGAATTCACTCCTTCCGGGACCGTTCTCTTGGGAATACTATTGTTTTGGATGTCTGTTTAAGTCACATAAAATTGTCCAGGCACGAGCGTTTATAGCGAGCACAGTGTCAACATCTTAGATTTCAAACGAATGAGGAATTTTAGGTCGGAACCTTCTCTCAGTATAGGAATTTAGTTGGTCACACCACCACTTGTCAACAGTTGTCGGGAAAGTTACTGATTGTAATATGTTATTTGCCACAAAGGCTGAAAAATGACTAGAGTTTTCTCAGGAAGAATCAAATCAGGCTCGATGACCCGTTACTTCTTTAAAAATCTTAAAGTTCTTGCAAAAGTTATACATCAAATCTTTAAGGTAAGAATGTTTGTTTTTTTCTTCACAGATTTATCTCTTTACTCAAACGCTGGCAAAGTTTGGGTACCACAGTTTCACTATATATAAATGGAAAGAACACATATCAAATAATTATACATACTATAACTGATAATTTAAACTGCAAGCGTAGCTTGTCTTATAGTTTTAACACTTCCCGTGGAATAAGTTATATTTAAAAATCAAACATCCTGAATTAGGAATACCTACGCATTCCGTCAATACTCAAGATGTAGCAGTCATTTAATAAGTTAGTTTTAAAATATTCTCGACTGCGTATTAGCAGTTAAATTAAATCCATTATGGCTACATGATTTTAAGCTAGAAATTATAATTTATTCCGCTTTCCACTGTAACTCGTCGACTAGAGAATATAACAGACTTAAAAGAATTTAACTCTCTGCACAAATCTAACTAGCAAAATGAAATACGCGATTCACCACTTTAACACTCACAAAATACTAGATAAATAATATAAGATTTACCTCAACACAGAACTACTAAGAACTTAAACCACTACGATCATACTAAATGACATCTCTATTAACAGAGATTCTAGAAATCGAACGAAGGCTTGTTCTAGTCTTGACTGCAAAGTTACTGAGTGAAAATGAAATCTAACTCCCTCCAGTATATATGAAACACCAGACAAAGATGTACACTATTTCCATAAACTACGCAATAGCCTCCCCTTCTCTTAACACCTCCTGTCTTCGCACCTCATGCCAAAATGACCAGTCTGAGCGAATGCGTGATGGCGCCTTCTCCACCCTGACACTGAGAATCTACCGAGGAAACTACGTGTCAGATGCAAAATACCAGACAAATGTCTGATACTGCGCCCGGGGAGATGTCGGGATTCACGCCTCACCTCAGCGCTCACCGAGAAGCTACGTTTAGACAAGTGAGAATGCAGACGATATGTCGGCCCTATGTCTGAGATAGCCAAAATATTCACAGTTATTTCGTAAATCTGCAGCGATTGACCGAATGCATTCTCACGCCAAATCGTCTGGTGCAAGGGACTGACACGTTACGTAAAAAGTTACTCTTTTAATCAGCAATGAAATGCGTTTCTAAATGAGAAACGAAACTGGCGAAAGTGAGAATGGGGAAAAAATATTTTTCGCAAACGAATGGATGCGAAAATATCAGGAAAAAGGTAAAGAGTGATAATAAAATAGAGGATACGGGTGAAAGAAAAAGAAGAGGATATAGGCAATTCAATGATCATAAAACCTCTGTGACAGTGATCACAATTAGACAGCTAAAAAATTATGTCCATGTAAAAAGAAATACCGGCAATACCGTCATAAAGACCATACACAGAAGATAGAGTTGAAGGCAAACGTGCAAGAGGAAGACAACGCTATAAGTGGGAAGATAACATCAAGAGATGGACAGGAAAGAGTCTGTCAGAGTGCACCATCAAGAGATGGACAGGAAAGAGTCTATCAGAGTGCACCATCAAGAAATGGACAGGTAAGAGTCTGTCAGTGTGCACCATCAAGACAAGAGGCAGAAGATGTTAGAGATCCATTGCAGCCGACCTTCGTTGTTGAGAAGGCACCTGATGATGATGATAAATTTTAGACAAGTGTGACATATTCAAATATACCCATAGATGTGAAATGAAACAGTAAAAAAATGCCAGTAGATGTTAGATAGAAAATACACAAATCAATAAATGCTACATAAGTAGGAGGTACCCATACCTGGAGATATTAGATATGTAGGATAAACAGGTCTTTGTAAGTTAGGTGGGAGAAAATAGAAGATACATACACTTGTAAATATACAGTTGTAGAAGATGCACGTATTAGCTGATATTAGATAGGTAATATGTACGCACATTTATAGATGTTAAATAGGGAGCCTCGCTAGCGTAGTGGTTACAACACCGATATGGCGACCGGGTGATTCAGGATCAAACCCGGGCGACGGCATTTGAGGATTTTTCGTCGACCGGGATTTGGACTGGATTAACTCGAGACCTGGCGAGAACATTTGAAGGAGTGTCGTCGACAAGGGACTGGCGGCTCCTGAGCCGACCCAGCTCTAATGGGTACCTCCGAAAACGGCGAGTATCTGCCTGAATGGCGACGGACACTTGTCTCTGTACAAGAAAATAGGATACTCACATAAAAATCAATGTCAGGTTAGACATTAAAAATAACCTGAGATTTCGCCTCGAGTATCAGCGGGCGTACGAAAAAAAAAAAGAAAAAAAAATAGATGTTAAATAGGTAATAATAGTAACAGTAATAGCCACTTCCGTCGTAACTGACTATTGGAATGCACCCCTGAGGTGACAGCCCTCAGCTGCTTATTTTCTTGCTGTTTCTGTTGACGTTTTTTTCCGCTCTTCTGCTTGCCGTGAGAGCTTCTTTTCGCCCATCTGAGGTGGCGCCGTAGAGAGCATCGTCACATGGTGGGATCGGCAACTTCATTCTCCCACGTTGATTTATGTCCAGTGTCCTCATGTCTCTCGTGCACACATCTTTGAATGTCAGCTGAGGTCGACCAGCTGTTGTGTAAATAGGTGGGAGATACAACATTCTGTAGATTATTAGATAAATAAGATGTTATCATCATCATTTTCATAACCATCATTCTCCCCCATCAAATTCTCATGTTGTATATACGTTCAACAAACTTCCGGTTCCGTACCACCAGCTCTACGTCTTTCCATTACTTCGTCATCACAACACATATTTATTGAATGTGTGTGTATATAGGACTTTTTTGGGATGCAAAATCGGCTCAGCGTCTTTTCACGATGTATTGTCACAGCAAGGCGATGGCGCGGTTTGGTTGGTCCTAGGTTCGATTCTCGGTAAGTCTATCACTTATATTCTCTTTTCTGTTGTCTAGTGTCATCCTTTATGTCCAACGAGTACCTGTTAATTACTTTTATTTATTTATTTACTAATTTATTTACTGTTCACAAGACTCAAAGTTTCCTCCATTATTTATTTAATTACAAAATTGTTGCAACAGATCTCTGCACCTGCGACACCAACACGATGGCAGAAAAACACCTGCTGCAGACCTGCCCAACCTACAGTAATGAATGGAGTAGCATATAAGAACAACCCAATTCTGGAGTCTAAAGTTATCACAGGGACTGAGAGGTATTTCTTATGAAGTCTTTGCTAAAATGAATAGAGAAGACCAAGACAATTATGACATGTTAAAGCAGGCTTTGTTATTGAGATACGAAAAAAATGGTGAATTTTATCGTAAGAAATTTAGAAATGCCAGACTGTTGTCTGGGGAGACATACCCCCAATTCTCTGCCAGACTGGAAACCTATTTGGAGAAATGGACTGCTCTGGGGAAGACCCAAGTTCTTAAAGAAATGATCATGATAGAGCAATTAAGAGAGTCCATGGCTCCAGAATTGAGAAAATTTCTCATGGAACAAGGTGCAGAGAGGTTGGGGGAGGTTTTAAATATCGCTGAGAGGTATCAGGCAGCCCAGGCAGAGGTAAGTGGCACTAAAAAGAAGCACATAGAAAATTTTAAAGCTCCACAGCAATTTAATAAATTTGATAACAGAGAACAGGGTAATAAAGGCAGGACAAACTTTGATAGGCCAAGAAATGACTATCGTGACAGAAACTCACAGTTCAATGACCAAGAATATAATGAAAGAAAACCGTTAAACCAAGGAAAAAGATGGTGCAAATGGTGTAAGAAAGACAACCATAACACCGAATTTTGTAGAAGGAAACCTTCAAACATTGCTGCAATGAAGTCGGGGACTCAAAGATTAAAGGTTAATCCTAATGGACAGGAGGAACCTTATCACCCCCCAGTTTGTGAGGATGTTACTTGTAATGGGGTCACCATAAGGTGCCTTTATGATACAGGTTTGGATTATGATTCAGTTGTGAAGTCTAGCCTAGTGGACCCAAGTCAGTATACCACAGAAACAGTGGAAATACAAGGGGCGACTAAGGACATATCACTCATGACACTTCCCATCGCAAGGATAACGGTGAAAACTCGCTATGTGGAAGGAGAAATCAGAGCAGCAGTGATAGATGAACCAATCTACCCTCTGATATTGGGGTGTAGGTACGTCTTCTTGGGGAATCCCGAGAGACCTGTGATCATAGCGACAGTGCAGACCAGGTCACAGAAAAAGGAGGAAGAAGGTGAACCTATAAATGCTCATCCAGAGGAGATGAGGAAGGCGCAGGCTGAGGATAGGACACTCAAGCCATGTTTTAAAAAATTGCCCAAATGCCACACACCTCCAAGCAAGGGAGAATACTTTATGAAGGACAGATTGCTATATAGGAAGACAGGAACTAGATCCACTGGTCACGGACAGTTGGTTCTTCCCAAGGTATATAGGGAAAATTTAATAAGGAGCTTACATGTTGGAAAAGATGGTGACCATGAGAAAGTAGGTATCATATGCCAAAAGGTTGCTCGAAAATATTATTGGCCCAACGTAAATGTCGATATTGAAAACTTTATAGAAGCATGTGGCGTATTTCATGAGGGAACACCCACAAAGGGACAATATGTGCAGGACCTAGAAACGCCACGGGGCAAACTTAGGCCTGGAAGGAAAAATTATTATACTCAGGTAGACAAAGTGCAATGGGAGCCCCCTTTTCACACCCAGTCTTCACTTGAATGGATTAACATAGCCACTATGCGACGAGTACAAAGAGAAAATTTACCCCAGAATAAGCTGACAATCCCTCGGTCAACCTTATATAAACTGGAGGAAACTAAAAGAGAGCGAAGATCTCTCACAAGCAATCTAAAGTGGGGAGATAAACCCAAGAAGAAAATTGGTAGTGGTCGGTTTGTGAGTGATGATTCTAGGAAGAAAAGTCCTCATTATAATGCTTCCAATGGAAGGGACCCGATGGGTGACATGAAAAATAAGGATACAAATTTAAAAGTCCAGATGTAGCATTATTAAGGACCTGGACAGATGAGAAGGCAGAAGAGACTGTTACCTCATCGTATCAATATGTGAACAAACTAACCACTCGTCTGAAAGCTGGATGGAAACTGGCAAATGATAATTTGAGACAAACCAGGAAGAAACATGCAGCATATTTTAATAGGAAGGCAAAGGACAGAGAACTAGCTGTGGGAGAGAAGGTGCTTCTTCTACTACCCGGCAGCCAGAATAAATTACAAATTGGATGGCAAGGTCCATATACGGTTCTAGAGAAGGTGTCTAGAACAAACTATAAAATTGACAAAAAGGGGAAGGAGAAAGTTTATCATGTAAACCTTTTAAAGAAGTATCTGGACAGACCACTCCAGGAAAGCACCCCCTTACTGACCTTGGCTATCGCAACTCAAATGCAAAAGGAACCACTCACCTCACATGAATACCCATTACATCCTTGTGAAACAGCCGCACAGGTAAAAGTCAGTAAGCACCTGACTACAAATCAGAGGGAGAGAGTTCAACAGGTTCTGGAGAAACATACAGATGTATTAACAGATAAACCAGGACATACAAATTTGCTACAGTATGACATGAAACTGGTAGACTCAAACCCAATCTGTATGAGAGCCTATTCTATTCCGTTCTCGAAGGAGAAGGCATTGAAAGAAGAAATAGATTATTTGTTGAAGGAGGGGATTATTTCACACAGTGAATCATCTTTTAGCTCCAGTGTAGTTCTGTTGAGGAAACCGTCTGGGGAACATAGACTGTGCATAGATTACAGGAAACTGAATGCTGTTACCGAAGGACAAGTGGATCCATTACCAGACACAAAACAGTTATTTGCCAGATTAAACAAGGCAAAATACTTTTCAAAGGTGGATCTTAGTAAAGGCTATTACCAGATTCCCGTGAAGCCTGAAGTGAGACCTTATTTAGCTTTTAACACCTCGGAAGGACATTATGAATTCAACATGCTACCATTCGGATTGAAAAATGCTCCGAGTGTATTTTCAAGGATGATGCGCAAATTGTTGGATCCCCTGAAT
This sequence comes from Oreohelix idahoensis, assembly GCA_024509875.1. Lineage (NCBI taxonomy): Eukaryota > Metazoa > Mollusca > Gastropoda > Stylommatophora > Oreohelicidae > Oreohelix > Oreohelix idahoensis. Next base: position 115,253 of record JAMPIV010006019.1, read on the forward strand.
AACCCATGTATCACGAATTTCATGGATGATATTCTCGTCGCCACAGAGACATTTGAAGAACACATTAACTCTCTAAAAATGTTATTTGATAGGCTTAGGGAGGCGAACTTAACGGCTAGGCCAACAAAATGTTGTATTGGATGCAAAGAGTTGGAATTCTTGGGACACACTGTATATCAGGGTAACATGACCCCTGACCCCAAGAACTTGGAAAAACTGCAGAGAGCACCTAGACCACAAACAAAAAAGGACGTGCGATCATTCGTGTCGTTATGTGGATTTTACCAAAAATATATCAAAAATTTTAACTCTATTTGTGCTCCTCTGACTGATCTGACTCGCAAGGGACATCCAGATAAAATTGTTTGGACTGCGCAATGTGAATTGGCTTTTCAAGAGTTAAAGGAAAAACTCACTAGCAAGCCTATTCTCAAATTGCCTGATTTGACACAGGACTTTTGTGGTCCAGACGTTTCATCAGTCCCTGGTGTTCTTATCTCAGGCTAAGCATGAAAACGCAAGATTGTTGAGATGGTCTTTATTATTGCAACCTTATCAGTTTATTATCGAATACATCCCAGGGTCATTGAATGTCGGTGCAGATTTCCTCAGTCGGCACCCCTTTGATCAAAATTAGAGTAGTGGTAGGCGTGAGGAGTAATTTTATCTATGTGTATCACTGGTTTTGGAACTTGCCGTAGTGCATGTTCTCAGGTGGGGAGATGTGTGATGAATTTACCATGATACAACGTTAAAATATCTCCAAATATAAGGATAAAATGTAGGGATAAAAATAATGCGTAAGATACTAGGAGACATGATGCATGAAGGTATTTCTGGACTTATCCTTATATGATCACCAGATAAGCACAATGCTACAGTATACAAGAATTGCACACTAAGCGTGCAGGAGTCATTTGAACGCCAGACGTGATTCTTTGGCTTTTACCTGGTTGCCTGCATGCAGGAGGATTTCACTGTTGACCCATGATAGGCAAGGGGATCTGAGAAGTGACTCTGTGTAGAACGTGACAATTTCTCGGGATAGCCCTGATAAATCCGTTCTTTTTAGAACTGGCCACCACTGATAAAGTCTGAAGAGGAGTCATCCACTGATAAAGTAAGGCTGTTTACAATTCTGATAAAGCTATCCCAGGGCAATTGGTACTGTTAATGTATATTTGGTAAAGTATATCTCTCTTGAAGTGATTAGACTGTTGTAGTACATGCGCCCACACAGAGCAGATGATAAATAGGTTAGGACTGTATTGTCCTTGTGTATAAAGTCTGTAGTGAGTGGTATGAAGGGTACAGTCACTCACCCTGTACTGTCAAGCATAGATCAACGAATCAGACTAGTGTTCATTTCCAATTGACAGCACATAATTTATTCACACAGCAACATCAATCCGGTACGATACACTACATAGGTACAACATGATACACAAAATCAATAATAATCAGTTGCGCAGAATGTCACAGCTGTTCAGTATGATGTAAACCCTGTTTACATCGCAGTTCTAATGTTACATCAGTAAATCCACCAGAACGACTGCTGATACTGCAGTTACAAAACGCCACACAGGCTTAAATCTATAGGAATACTTCAACGACTGCATACCCTGCAATTATCAAAACCCCACACAGGCTTAAATATATATATATACTCAAAAGACTGTCCGCTCTGCAGTCTACAAGTAATCTGGCCTACACAAATCCTGGCCTTATAATCTCTTCAATAACTCTGATATCTGTTCATGGATCCTTAAATCTATATATACTCAAAAGACTGTCTGCTCTGCAGTCTACAAGTAATCTGGCCTGCACAAATCCTGGCCTTATAATCTCTTTAAATAAAATACATTCACCAGAAAACTCTCCTCCATAAGGAACAATGGCCTTATCATCTCCTAGCGCCGTTCCTACACAATAGAAATCTATCAGGGAGGTAAATATGATCCAAAACATCGGCCTGTAGACACCAAGGCTCATAGAACATTTCCTTAACATAAAGTTCACCTTATCTTCTCTTATCTGCAGATAATCACACCTAAAATAGGCAAATAATGGTACACCTCGAAAAATGGCCAAACATCGTTCCCGAACACTACCATGGGAACACACACAAGACACAGGGCTGACTCCAGTCAACGCCCCAAACTTAGTGAAAACGTCTGGTTTCTATATGATGCCATCATTTCCTCGTCACATAGCCGATAATACAGAAGGATAGGAACATCCTGACCGAAATGAAGGTCATCACAACAGTAGGCTGAAATAAAATCCTACTTACACACAACGAGATATTCTCTCGAACTCAAAATGCATAACAAGCAGTAGTATTTGAAACAATACCCTTACTGTTACCTTGTTTATAACCAAGTTTGTTTTTTTTGTTGTGCAACATTATTATGATTAGTATTTCTACTTTGATAAAAATATCTAACCGATGGATTTTGTTTTGTTCTAGAACCATCATTATAAGGCTGGTAAGCTTTAATGTAGTTATTTCTCTGACCAAAATTGTTTCTATTCTCCTTTGTGACAATATGCTTACCAAATTGCTCAGTACTAGTGATAACAAAATCCTTATAGTTAACAACATTTCTGGCACAAGTATTACTAATAGCTTTGTCCCTTATTATCAGTTTGTCAGAATTTCCATAATGAGCATAATGGTTTGTCTTTTGAACTTTAAATTGACAGTTATCTCCATTTTTTTTGTAATCTGCCGAACTGACTGATAATGTAGAATTATCTTTGCTGGCCTGACGCCAAGAGCCAGTAATGTTAGCAGTAGTAGTACGTGGAAAATTGTATTTGCCACGTAAGGATCTACGTCCACCATGTTCGATTTTCGTATCAGCAAAAAGTGTAAAGGGCTGGCTTCTTGCTTGTTTTACTTGGTGATAAACAACTTTTTGTCTAGCATTGTCAACATTGACAGTAGACAACCCCTTGATGCCAAAACAACATCTACTAATGCATTCACCCTTTTCCTTAGATCACTAATCTCAGCACTTCTAAGTGAGATGTCTTCGGTTTGTTTCTTAATTAAGTCATTAGATGTTAAAACCTTACTCTTCTCCTCCATGAGTAATTTCTCAATATCAGTCATTTCCTCTTTCTTAAACGATAACTCCTCTATTCTCTTTTCTACATCCTTTTCTTTGCTTTTCCCCCTCTGTCGTGCCAATTTCCTTAATCTTTTCCTTTGCACCTCTGCTATCTGTGGTTGAAGTCGGGCCACCTGGGCCTCAAGACCTTCGACTTGAGCAGCTTGTGCTCTCAACTGTGTTAACTCCAGTTGAAGTACTTTGATCTTATTATCATAGCTATCTTTAATCTCATTAATTATCTCTGTATTCTTCACTAAAGCCATATTTTTCAAAACATTCATCTCACTTCTTAAATCTCGAATCGTTTCTGTATCAGACTTCTCATTTTCCTTAACCTGAACTTTTAATTTGCGATACAACTCTTTCTTTTCTTCAATTTCCCGACTTAGATTACATACTTTGCTATTCTTGTGTTCTATCTGAACTTCCAAATCTTTTACTCTAATGCACGCAGAGTCTAATGCTGTTTTTACACTAGCAAGCTCCAAGTTTGATTTCTGTAACTCACTTGTGAGCTTAGACACTGTTTCTTGTAATTTATTCTTTTCAGCACTATCCTGTAAAAACTTAGCCGTCTCTTGTAGAGCACTCTGTTTGTTTACTTTTGTTTGTTTCTCATTCTTCAATTCCCTTTGCTGCACGTCAGAAATATCGTTGTGGATTATCTTGTATATACTTTGCACAATATGTCCGTGTTCAACCTCATATATTGTTTCAAAAACACACAAAGGTGCCGTAGCAAATTAACCAAATCCTTAGCCATTACCAAATTACAAACAAACTTAAAGTTATGTTCAGCAGATAACTCTAGGGATGCTGACACATTAATCAAAAAATCGTCCATTACCCATGCTCCAAGTCGTGGGCCTCTCAATCCCTTTTTATCTCTTCCTACCACCAATGCACACTTCAACATAGGCCTTATATCTGTAGGATCTAAATCACACTCAGGATCCATATCAAAATCCATAGTGACTTATTCAACCAGTTCACTATATGTATCAACCACTTATAATTATAATAAGTTTATGTCCTTGGAAATTTAGACAATTAATTTCCACCTCACACAATAAATATTTCCTCAAGAGATTAATGTATTAAATAATTTATCAATTCTCAATTATTATGCACTAAATCCTATACTAAACAGTTAATAGAATACATAATGCACAATATGAGAAGACTTGATAGCATACATACATAAACACAGTTTTCACAACAACAAAAACCACTTATCTTGCAAATAGCAAAAAGTTCCTTCTTTTCACGTTACAATCGATGGGCATCAGATGACACACCATAAGCAGACTCCCATGTCAACTCTCACTCCACCTTGACACAGTATGCTATGTTGTCGTACACAGCACATGGAAACTGGAAACAGTATGCTATGTGATCGTACACATCACAGGAAACTGGAAACTGGAAACAGCGCAAGTTACCCACTTGTTCCCTCTGTCGTCGCAAAGGTACACTGTCTGTCACTCTTGTTGAAAAGAGTTACCTGATATTTCGAACTTGCATATAAAACTGGAACATACTGTAATTCTCATAATGCAGATATCGCTGATGATGACGAATCAGGACAGGTCGCCATAACCATGTCAAAGTTTACTTGAAAATTTCACTCCGAAACGTAGAACTGGACACGCTGCAGAAATGTCATAAGGAGACATGTAAACACAAGACGCATCACCGTGTCACCGATTACAGGTCATGAGCGACACACAACTGTCTGTGTATAGCAGAGGCGTTGCCGATTACAGGTTACGATCGACACAAAAACTGTAGAAGATTCGCCTTTGTTTCTTAACAATGTAGAAGTAAGAAAGGCGTTCTAAATCCAAGCCACGCCCACACAGGGCTATTCATTGCTCTTATAGTCTTACCATGATACTGATAAAGAAGTCTAATGCTCTTATAACGCGAATTCGTGGTCATTACGCCCGAAAAACTGGCCACCAATGATAAATCCGTTCTTTTTAGAACTGGCCACCACTGATAAAGTGTGAAGAGGAGTCATCCACTGATAAAGTAAGGCTGTTAACAATTCTGATAACGCTATCCCAGGGCAATTGGTACTGTTAATGTATATTTGGTAAAGTATATCTCTCGTGAAGTGATTAGACTGTTGTAGTACATGCGCCCACACAGAGCAGATGATAAATAGGTTAGGACTGTATTGTCCCTGTGTATAAAGTCTGTACTGAGTGGTATGAAGGGTACAGTCACTCACCCTGTACTGTCATGCATAGATCAACGAATCAGACTAGTGTTCATTTCCAATTGACAGCACATAATTTATTCACACAGCAACATCAATCCGGTACGATACACTACACAGGTACAACAGGATACACAAAATCATTAATAATCAGTTGCGCAGAATGTCACAGCTGTTCAGTATGATGTAAACCCTGTTTACATCGCAGTTCTAATGTTACATCAGTAAATCCACCAGAACGACTGCTGATACTGCAGTTACAAAACGCCACACAGGCTTAAATCTATAGGAATTCTTCAACGACTGCATACCCCGCAATTATCAAAACGCCACACAGGCTTAAATATATATTTACTCAAAAGACTCTCCGCTCTGCAGTCTACAAGTAATCTGGCCTACACAAATCCTGGCCTTATAATCTCTTCAATAACTCTGATATCTGTTCATGGATCCTTAAATCTATATATACTCAAAAGACTGTCCGCTCTGCAGTCTACAAGTATTCTGGCCTGCACAAATCCTGGCTTTATAATCTCTTTAAATAAAGTACATTCACCAGAAAACTCTCCTCCATAAGGAACAATGTCCTTACCATCTCCTAGCGCCGTTCCTGCACAATAGAAATCTATCAGGGAGGTAAATATGATCCAAAACATCGGCCTGTAGACACCAAGGCCCCCAGAACATGTCCTTAACATAAAGTACACCTTATCTTCTCTTATCTGCAGATAATCACATCTAAAATAGGCAAATAATGGTACACCTCGAAAAATGGCCAAACATCGTTCCCGAACACTACCATGGGAACACACACAAGACACAGGGCTGACTCCAGTCAACGCCCCAAACTTAGACTCTCAGACTGCCACGGGAACACACATCTCCCGCCAAAACAGTCACCGGACTCGGCTGTTCAAGGACTAGCCGTGAGCTATTCACAGCCGGCCGAAACCAGTACAGAATAACTAAATGACTAGCGCTCACACGCTTTCTGTACACTCTGTTTTCAAACATATAAATGTTTAAACAACTCACAATTAAACAAGCCGACAAGTGCCACAACCCTGAATTCACACTGTATAATCAGCATAGTACGGATCACTCCCCTTTTGGACCTTAACAAGCCCATAACCAGAGCACAGTATTTTAGCTCTGCATAGTTGGAGAGCCCCCTTGGGTGACGGTGAATGCACAGTATGCCACATGCTTCGTTCTCTTAGCTTGGGACCAGATGTGATGGTCTTTTAAATGCAAGCCAAGCTGGAGAAACTAGAGCTCATGACATCAACTCAACACGTTTAGGAAAGGCAGAAAATCCACAGGAAAAGGCTAGCTCTACAGTGTGGATAATAGCAAGGTGTCGTTAACTTGGTATTGGCTGCAAAAGAGCGAGAAGCCCAGCAGCTCTAGTTAAACAACAACAACAGTTACAAGGCGAGCGACTTACAGCAATCCTGCACAAATGCATGTGCTCTTGCAGAAGTAGCTTCTGTAACATTTTGTTTCACATAACGAGGCTGCCAGCCGCAAGCGACACCTAATATTAGTCGCCTCTTATGAATAGCCAGAGGAAGCCACAATCACAATCTTTCGTTGTCTCCTCAGAGACATCCGGGAACTACACTTCTTTCTCTTTCTTGCTCTCACTGGAGCATTGGGCCATCACGGCAAATGGTCCCTTGCAGGAAGCCCGTACAGAGCATGTAAATGTTCCTGCAGCTGTGGTTTATGTGACAACTGGGTTTACATAATGAGGTTGTCATGACAACCTCGTATTTCTCGCCTTGTATACATCATGTGGCAAATACTATTTAGTAAATATTCTAATGGTAGAATAAATTGTTGTTAGAATCAACAATGCTACGACTGTTGGAGTTTGGTGCCAAACGTTTGATTAGCAGGGTTTAGTGCCAAACGTTTGACTAGCAGGGTTTGGTGTCCAACGTTTCACTAGCAGGGTTTGGTGTCCATTGTTTGACAAACAGGGTTTGGTGCCAAACTTTTGACTAGCAGGGTTTGGTGTGTCAAACGTTTCACTAGCAGGGTTTGGTGCCAAACGTTTCACTAGCAGGGTTTGGTGGTATATGTTTGACTATTAGGGTTTGGTGTCAAACGTTTGACTAGCAGGGTTTGGTGTCAAACGTTTGACTAGCAGGGTCAACGTATACAAGGATGGATCTGGCGTATTTAGAACCAATGTTCTAAAGAAAAAAATTAGCATTCGTATCCTTAGGCATTTACTGATGGAGACTGAGCACCTATGGGTTTGCCCGGAGCGCAGTAATGTCAACAAATAAGAAGTGGCAGACTTTCATAAATGAATGTTTGTGTAGAATGGAAGGCTTGCTATCGTATGATAAGGTCATCAATATGGAACTCATGACAACAACCAGACAATCGCCAGTGAAACATGACGAGAAGAAGACGTTGGAGATGGACTGGACACACATTGAGCAAGACGCTGGTGATAGTTTAACTAGGCAGTCTATGTTCTGAAATCCCCAGGGTTAGAGATGCAGAGGCGGATTGAAAACACAAGGAGAAGAGAATAGAAGACAGAAATAACAATGGTGCGGCAGACATGGAACAATCTTGAGCTGATGGCACGTGACATAAGTACTTGGCGTATGCGTGTTGAAGGAGTATGCTTCGTGGAGAGGGGAAGTTAATCAATGATGGTAATTCTAAACAACAATAACCATGACATTTTAGAAGGAACTGCTCCACATTCTCGAGGTTGACAAATAAAAGGTGCTTTACTGTATTACCTTTTGTTTCAAACTTGCGAATACGTAAATGGCCAGGGCATTGCCGATTGTTCCAATCACAGACAGAAGGGACAGCATGACGATTATGATTACTCTTTCCGTATCGGTGATGTCATTATTGCTGCTCGAATCCTCGACCACCGGAGACGCTCTAGTGGTTGTGGGGGTGGTTGTGGTAGTGGCGATGAGGTTGTCCATGCTCTGCTGAGGTGACTTATCAACACGAATGATGCAACGGTTAGTGCACGGGTTTACTGATTTTCCTTCAGCTAAAATAAGAAATACGCATATTCAAAATATATTTTTAGTAAACATAAATGGGTATGTTTCCGGCACTCGTAAGAAATAAAGAAATTGGCAACTAGACAACAGAAAAGGAAAAGAAGCGATAGGGTTACCAGAAAATAGAACCCAAGAATCCGAAAGGCGCCATCGTCTCCCCAAGGGAGTGAATCGAGAATAAACCCTATTCTGTCCTGTTCTTATTGTTCCACGAGTAACCTGCCCGTCAAAACATGCTGGACAATAATTATGTTGTGCTGCTCCTAATGCATGTCATTACGACGGTACTAATTCTCCTTCAGTCTTTTATCTGGATGTATTGGTTATGGAACTATGGAGTAACGTGTTAACAATGTCATTACGACGGTACTAATTCTCCTTCAGTCTTTTATCTGGATGTATTGGTTATGGAACTATGGAGTAGCGTGTTAACAATGTCATTATGACGGTACTAATTCTCCTTCAGTCTTTTATCTGGATGTATTGGTTATGGAACTATGGAGTAACGTGTTAACAATGTCATTACGACGGTACTAATTCTCCTTCAGTCTTTTATCTGGATGTATGGTTATGGAACTATGGAGTAGCGTGTTAACAATGTCATTACGACGGTACTAATTCTCCTTCAGTCTTTTATCTGTATGTATTGGTTATGGAACTATGGAGTAACGTGTTAACAATGTCATTACGACGGTACTAATTCTCCTTCAGTCTTTGATCTGGATGTATAGTTATGGAACTATGGAGTAGCGTGTTAACAATGTCATTATGACGGTACTAATTCTCCTTCAGTCTTTTATCTGGATGTATTGGTTATGGAACTATGGAGTAACGTGTTAACAATGTCATTACGACGATACTAATTCTCCTTCAGTCTTTTATCTGGATGTATTGGTTATGGAACTATGGAGTAACGCGTTAAAAAATTGCATGGGGGCGGGGGCGAAAAAACAAATGGACTAATTTGACTAATTAATTAACAGTTGCTTTATCACAACACGTTTTGTAAATGTATGGAAACGTTTTTAAAAAAAATCTTGCCTTGACACATTTAAAAAAAAAAAAAAAACAGAAAATTGTTTTTCTACATAACAGTTTTAGAATTCTGGTCTCTGAATATTACTTAAGGTTGTTCGTCTTGAGCGACGAAATCGCCTGAGCTACTGCAAATGTAACGAGCTACATTCATAAATACGTAAATTACTTATTTACACTCACCTAAATTACAAAAATGGAGAAAATTCAAGAACGTGCTAAAAATCAAACATTTGCCACTGTTAAGGATGGGAAAAACATGCACGTTGCTTCAACAGGCGCACAAAAATAGTTCTCATCCCGAAAAATGCTATATGAAAAAGACTGCTACTTTGGTGGCAAATGATGTGATTAATGTGATGGATTGATAACATAATTCTTTATATGGAGAATATTTACTAGTCACAGTATTGCGGCCCTTGACTTGTGTTATCTTGCCTCTGCTGGTGAATAGGAAAAATCTATAGAGGTGATTGCATGTATAATTAGTCTGGGTCGTTTCTCTGGTCCTATATTCCGCAGTTGCATGGAGAGTCGTGACAGATTATGTTTTTCATAGCTTGCGGCAAGCAACTGAGATAAGATAGTCGCCGGCGTGTTTAGATTGAACCGCTGATAAGACGACTCGTTTGGTTACCCAGATGGGCAGACAAGAAGTTTTTGCGTATATTACTTGCTTACCCTTGCTAATCATGTGTGTCTACCTTTCTGAATGTAAGAGTGTATGCTAGGCATAGTCTGTCCATTTAGTTAATACGTGACACTTCTGAAGGACACGCAAACTTATTTCATCTCGTCGCCACGCACAAACTGTTTGCATAACTCCCAACATAACAGTCTACCTACACCCCCTATCACCACAACTCACCCACTCATTCCCTAACCCCGACCTTGCGTAAATTTAACTATGAGCATATTATTCAAAAATTTTTGCATTGAGGCCGCGCACAGACCCCCGTTATATGACCCACACGTACACTCACATCAGACTTGTAGCCCCTTCTGACCAGACAACTCAAGTCATAGAGGAATCTTATGCGCATATGATATCCCCTGTTTATGTGGGCATCAGTACATCCACTATACCACGCTTTCATGAAAATGTATGTCCAGGCTAAAATTTATTCTCATTTATTTTATTAAGATTGAACTAACTCCCAACAGATAACACAAGCGCCCCATGACGCCTGTCACGAACCCCTACAGATACACTTACATTCACATCTTGTCTATCAATCTCACCGAACCCCTTTTATACCCCATCAGACCGAAGAACACCAACACTAAAAACAATGTAACTAGACTTAATCAAACATAGACATCAATACGGATGATTTCCCCCCCCCCCCCCCCCCCCCCCCCCCCCCCTCCCCCTCAACAACCCCGAAAAATTAATACTATTCTAGAGATCACTATATGAACAAACATAGAAAGCAAAACCAATACCACTGCGTGAACCGCTACCTTAGAGAAATTTGGGCCCAATCCTTCTGATGCCCTCAGCAGTTATACAATAGACTACCAATCCCCAGGACAGCCCGACCGAACCGCAGTAATGAGACCGATCGTCTCTTTTCTCGTCCAATCCAATCCCGACGCACCTCGCACCCTACCGCACTCGCAGTATGCCATAGCATCATACTGGCAAACGCACGCATTGTAATATATGTCCTACATCAATTCTGTTTTTTCATGTTAATAATTCATTATTCGTTTTTCCAAGTCTCTGAACACATGATGAACTTTACTACCCTTCTGACATCCCAACCCCCCCCCAACATCCCCCACCCCCCCCCTCCCCACACACCCCACTACCCCCCCCCTACTACTACACTTCTCTTCTATAATCCTGCTAACTTAAACTCCTACTCTCTTTATATCATAACTACAATTGTATGTATATGTTGTTTACCAGAAATTATATGTATAATGTACTATCTTTCTAACTACAACCTCCATATATTATATTTATTCTGTCCACTCTCACTAGTCTATCCCCTCTTCGCCCACGCCCATCCAAAGTATGATCATGACATCCTCAACTTCCGTCACAGTCAATCTCTCTCTGTTCTCTGTTTACAATATGTACCCACTTCTCACCCCACTTGTCTCTGAGAGAATTCATTCACCCTCCTGACTGTTAAACTATGTCTACCCCCAGTATCATCCCTCCTTTCACCCCCACTTCTCCTCTTATCCAGGAGGTCCAATTAGTCTTCTTCCCTCACCCCCCCATTCTCCTCACTTAACTCAGATGAATCCCATATTCATCCATCTCTCTTACCACTACACCCTACGAAGCGATCAACTGTTCCCCCTGCCCTTTCCCACTGAACTCGGTACCCCATTCCCCTCGCCTATCCCACAATTTTTCGCCCCCAGAACCTAGTCCGTTCGCAACCCCCCACCACCAACCTGACCCCATTGCTCCCGCCCCCTCAAGTTTAACATAGCCCATTGTTTGTACCTATGAGTTCACTCATTAAAACTGTGATTACAGAACCTTAATCAGTCAGTATACACGAGACCATACGTCCCCCCAGAACAAAAAACATCCAGCGCATTCATATGCAAGTAAACAATCTCCCCACTTGGCCCCCAACCACCCAGTCAAGTGCGCCCCGATCATCTTCCTCTTGCATGTGTGTACTGTACCAACGAGGTGTGTGTGTGTAGCCTTATCCCTGTGTCCACTGTGTGTGTGTGTACAAAAGTACCTCGTGTTTCTCACCACCCTTCTGTTGTGTGTGTGTCAGTGATGTGTGTAACTATGTGTCCTTGTGTGTCCCCTGTCCCGTGTGTACTATCCGTGTGTTACGCCGCTGTCTTTTACCCTGACCCTGTATATATGTTGTCAATAACCCCCCTGTCTTTTTGTGTACCCAGGTTCTGTGTCTCCAGACCGGACCCATTACCTGCATGCCACCTACCAACGTCGATCTCTGAATGTAATTATAGAGAGCTTACAATCTCTCTCTCATAAATTAAGTAGTTCTATTGGCACTAGATCAGCCCTGTCATCAGAGTTTTAACCCAGTCATGTAACTCATGTCCTCCTCAGCAATGACGTGTCATTTCGTAGTTACTATCCATTCTCCTAAGATCCCTCCCACCCGCGAACATCTCACAGTCATCATACCATTCCACTCTCTGTCTGACGCCTCTAGACCCCCCTGTTCGGCATCCTTGTACTAAGACACGCTGTTTGTAGCCACACCTACTATCACAGTACCCCGCCACTCACATTGTCACTGTGACCTAGTCCCTACTCACAAGACTAGTTATGTTCTTCTGATGCACCTACATCGATCCCCCCTACGCCTACCATAATCACGTTTGTATCGTCAGTCCTCGATACCATACCTTATGCTCCAATCACTCCAACCTTACAGACTAACCCCGCGTGTCTTCGACCGCCTATTTCTGTCCTGCCCAGAACCACTAACGCCACAGAATGCACCGCAGGAGCGCAATTTGCACTACCCTAAAGTGATTACCTTATCCTGCTAGAATCTCCCTAGTGCGACTGCTTCATCCATGACAGCCTTTCTCCAACATATTCGCCCTCCCCTAACCTTTCGCGGCCGTCCCCCCTCTTTTCCTCTCCCCACTCCCCGACAGAGTCTCCCTCTCTATGACAACCCCTCTATTAGCACCTCTCTCCACTCCCCGTCTCTCCCAAACCACATCAGAGTCGTCCGCACGGTTCCTATGTCACCATCCAGAGTCACCACCCAACAGATAGCCACTATCGATGATTCAGATCCTATTTCAAAACCCCTCTCCCATGTTCCACCTCCTATCCCTTCTCTATCCCAGATCCTCTGCTCCCTCCCTATAATTCTATACCGGAACCCAGAAGCAAACGGACTCCTCTCCTACTTGACCCCACAGACGTCTCCGTTAGTCACTAATAGAACCCAATAGTTCTCGGCCTAAGTTTAGTAAAGAAAGTAATAACTCTATAGCTGCACCTACAACCCGACCCTCGTCAAACAACCAACAAAACCTCCGACCCTGACCCATAGAACAACTATGCATGACTCATGATGCAAATGACCTTAGTATCGCTTTAAAAATTTGTTAATTTGATTGGATTTTCTTCTGTCTCCCTGTCCTCCAATAGTTCTAATACTTTCTAAGGCTGCGATTGAATACATTGTTCCACGAACTTCCCACCCCCTCGCACCCATAATATACGCAGAACTATCTGTTGTTATCGCGCCCTTCGCTCTAGCAACTACTATAGTCCCTTCCTTCCATATTTACTTGTGTCGTACTACACCTTCTACATCCTCGCCCACCACCCAAACCGGCTCTAATTCACAATGTACCCATGTCACATCCCTACTACAACTCACCGACTTCTCCCCATGTACGAACTCACAGCGAGCACCCAAGACCTCCACGCGTTCACATCCAGATGCAATCACGTACGCCAACCCCGCTCGCCAAAAACACATCATAGCCCCCGCGCTCGTGATCTATTTAATACCCCACTCAGAACCATTTGATGTATATGCGAAAAATCCCAAATGCAAGACTAGCATCCCTAACTACTACCCAAACATCTCCCTTCACAATACGAACCTCCCCCCACCGCTCCCATACCAAGCCCGAAACTCCAACTAGGAGCCTCCAAGACCGCCACCCAAGTTCAGACACCTGACCCCAGACCACGCCCCAGCACACAGTCTCTAAAAATCCACCCCCATAACACACCCAACAAGTCCACCCCCTCCAAGGTTTCATCTCGCTGTACCGTGTTTCATGAGGCCGTAACCGGATTTATACTCACTATTTTCTTAAAAATACACCTTTAAAATGTAAGTACTGTAATTCATGTAACAGAAAAACTATACTATATAATTAAAAACCTGTCATTTTTGACGGGTTTATTGCTTAGTATGTTTGATAATAATACATCCTGAAGGGGAGTTTCTTCAAGTGCAATACTGTTATCGTTTCCTGTGTTCACACATGTGTTAAAATAGATTTACTTCTGTTTTTGTCTATCTCATTACTGTTGCGTGATAAATTCTCGCAACATCGTTTTATTTCAATATCTATTTTATAACGCAAGGGCAACAACTGCTTGAAATTTATAGTCACTTTTCTCGGTAAGCATTTGTCTTCTCGCGTTGGTATCGAATGCAGTTAAGTTTTGAGCTGTGGGTTTTTTTTGGGGGGCCGGGACACTATGCGCTAATGACCTTGTCTTGCATATCATTGGTCGATCGGTTTTTCCGCCCACCACTAGTGGAGTCATTGTGAGCGAAGCGATTTATGAGAAGTTGTGGCGTGAGCGATTTTGGAAGGCGAAGAAAAGAGATGGCCTCGTTGATTCTCGTAAGAGACAGAGGAGAACGCGTGGGAACGCGCAGACCAAAGAACTAAGTCCTGCTAGAGTAGGTGGTGAATATTCCGTGTGCGCGTGTCATTAGGGTACATTCGGTAAATAGTCGCTAAAGGAAGTGCCGCTGGCGTAATAGAGACGCTCTGTCCTCATATCTTTGACGCGTAGTGATACTTCAGTCTGTATGCCCATTGACACAATACCTCTGCTCGCATGAAGTACTTTTATTGACGCATGGCCGTTCGTGTACAGAGCCGCACACTAACCAGTTAGACATAGGATGAGAAGTATACTAAGCCCCTGATAACCTAGAATATGTAGAGGTAGACATTACCTGTTAGGCATAGTATGTCTAGATATTCTCTTTTGGATTATCGCAACCTGGTACATGAGGCAAAATTTCTCTGGGATAACATACCATAAAGCGAGAAGAATAATTCTATTCATACTCCCCAACTTTCGTATCTGCGATATTTTGGATCTGTCAGTAGATGATGACTCTTAAGAGCGATAATAGCCTCTGTGTCTCAACAGTGTTGTACAGTTCGGACTTCACTAGTAAGAACGCGACTCGTAAACATAGATGTCCTCTGTGCCGCGAAAGTCTGACCATAAAAGGGCCAATAATAATCATATGGCCATTTTCTGTAATCAGCGGCGTCGCACATGAGGAATGACAGCAGCACTGATAGCGCTTTACGCTCAGTATCGACTAGTGCTCTCTCACGTCCATTTGCACCTCATCTCAGTACACCATGCCCATTTACTCGCAGTAAATTACGAATGACTCCATAGATTGTCCACAGGCCAGAGACTCAAGAGAGCTTGCTACTTTGTTACATTAACTGACTCTCACGAGACGTCCGGGATAAACACAAACTCTTTTCTCGCTATTCATAGAGAGTTCTCTTGTCTTCATGTCGCAATAAGATGAATCCATAGAATTAGTTCAACCTGTACATTTGTTGCACCACGGCTTACATTGTATATCTCCTCGATTCTTGCGTCGAAGGACTATCTAATCACTTAACCAAACACAGGAAGATTGTCGCACCTACTGTGATGATCTCAATACCTATAATATCCGCCGATTGTATTCACACCTCGGCTGCATCTAAGAATACCGCCGACACCAAAAAGTGTATCAGGCAGAATTCGCATATCCCCTTACACACCCTAGTCGAGACCTACCCTCCAATTCGCACCCAGGTATCCTGACATCCTCACGATGTCGTCACATATTCCCCCTATCACATCGAATCTCTAGTCTCTTCATCATAGTAGCGTAACCTCCCGCCCCCCCAATCCAGCACCCCTGTCATGCACGAGTATACCTCTGCTGTCCCTCGCCTGACTATCGCCTTCGACCTAGCTGCATAATCGCAAGACCTTGGTCCTTGTATGTGTCAATAGTTCTTCGAGGTAGCTCTCAGTTCGCTTATCCAGAACTCATTCATGTCAACGGTGGCACCGTACCACTAAGATAGATAAATGTAATGAAGCAATTATGAGTCAGTAAATACGGCAGACTTACTAACGTAAACCTCACATTCAGCTCTTTATACGCTCGCATAGATTTGTGCATAGTCGTATCCTATCGTCGCATATGTGAGAGATACGCATGCGATTAGAATGTATAGTGATCCCTAATGATATCATATGTTGTTAATTAGACTGAATCATACAAGTCATCGTCGCAACTCTCCCTAACCCACTCAATATGAAGTACATAAATTGTCCTCCCCGCACAGTCGCAATACCAGACTCGTGTCCATCCTTCTAGAAATTATCGGACCATGTCTTCGCCATTTCTTTCGCGTCCGGCACGCATAATGTGTGTTGTATGGATTTGTTCCACATATACATCCCCGTGTACCATGAATTACCCGTCCTTTGGACAATCCGTCAATGGTCTCTCACACACACTCCCCCGCCTCTCTGTGTGTTTCTCAGACCATAGCGGAAACCATTATACCCAGTCGCGCCATCTAGCGTGCTTCAATGAAACACACCTATACTAACATGTTCTCCACATGTATTCTCTGACTACTAGCTCTCACAACACTCGCCTTCAGAATCATTTTTCCATCATATGTCAGAACCCTCACTGGGCGAGATGACACCTGAGTTAATAGTTCATATATATATATCTCCATACCACTCAACTCTATCAAGTTTGCTCCTACGGACCCCTCCCGGAAAAACCTCAGATACAATGTCTTCAAGACATCCCACTAGTAACCACTCGAGCTCGCTCATACCGCCCCTAACACTCGCCCTTGGTCGTCGAGCCCCATTTCACAGTTACTCTCCAGAGAATTTGACTATGTCTTCTCTTCCTAACGACTCACAGTGTCAACCTGCACTAGACCGCCGCATAAGTCATCCGCATTTAGCTTCTGCTCTAAGTACTTTGTGACCGTATAGAGCCGCTAGTCCCGCCCCTTCGTATATAGCTGCAAAAGCCACGTACCACTCAATCCAACCCCAAAGCAACAACAACATACCAACCAACAAACTTCGCAATGACACATCGTGAAGCCTCCTGAAGATAACCGCGTCGGCTGAATCTGTAATGCACTTCGCTAAGTGCCAACGTAGAATCAGATATTCCCCCCATATGAATTCCATTGCACACACCTATAATTGATAACATTAGTCTATGAGTTCATTACAGTTCGATGCAGGTAATACTGTCAAAACCCGTGCACACTCAAGATAATCCTTATATCAAATAATATCATCAGGATCTAATATCAAGCGTAATCCGCTCAGCATGACTTCAGTTTTGTACTCTAACTTCATGTTTGACTGAACATTAGCAGTGGAGCAGTTTCCAAGATCGTCCCGCCTTCACATGTTAAGTAGAGTTGTCGCTGTATATGATCTCATCACTCTCAATCGCCCCCGGACTCTAGACATACTGAACTAGACATCAGATTTATTTGTCGCCTCGAACCTGTCGTTACGCGTCTCGTCATAGTTGTGGAGCCCTCTGTCTTATAGTGCTTATCGCTAGCGCGAACTGATGTGCCTATCCGTTACAATAAACAGTGCCACTTCTCTCTAACCCCCATTAACATTTATTATTACTTCTGCTGTAGTCTTCTTTAGTCAGATCCTCTCATCCCTTATACGAATGTCGACCACGCAGTAGAGTATGACTTCGATTTTAGTCTTTGATTCTATTACGTATTAGATTTACTTGTGATGTTCCTGTCACTCCGTTGGCTCCGCTTCTCGCGGCACCAATGGTCTTACTCGCCGTTATATGTGAGACACACTCGCAACTCGTACTACCGTAACCTCAGATACTATACTGCCCCTCGTCCTTATACTCGGTCGTCCACGCCGACCGTCGGTCCGACTCGCCACTATGCTGTTTTCATTCCGTTTCCCAGGAAGAATCTGTTCCATAGACATCGCTACAAACCGTTCGTGGAATTAATCCGCCCACGACCCCAAAGTAATTTCATTTGCGTATCTTAGACGTCATAGACTTTAGCCTTCTAACGCCTGTAAATCATATGCTGACGAACAGTGAAATCAAGATGATCCGTGTTTCTAATGTGTACGAATCGACATAATTTTCGCATTGACCTGATGTATAACGTCCTCTCCGCAAAATCTAGCTAAGTACTACGTTCAGTTGATATGACTTGTTTGTATTTGCTACGCTCCCCGTATACGCCCTGTTGTCCCTATTAAGAAATCCCGAAGAGTATATCAAATCTATAAAATGTAAATGTTTGCTTTATCTAGTTACTTACTGCTAGTGCTTTTACAAATCGCTCTTGTAACGCCCTTCTGATCTGTCCCTTACTTATCTCGTTCATGTTGATCGCGGATCAATCTTGTGCTAAACAAGACCTTGCCACCTGTAGCCATTTATGCTTCATTAATTATCTGTACTACTCTGTCTCAATATTGCGTTTATTGATATGCTATTCTGCGAACGTTTTTGTAAGATAGTTCGCCAAGCTCCATTTGATTTACCCCTATCCATGTGTAACTACACCTTGCCACTGATCTTGAGTTATAACAATCCATGTTTCGCCTGACTTGTGTAAACTATAACTTCTCTCTCTAAAATGCTGATATATACATATGACCCATTGTGCTTACTCCCCATTATCCTCCTCAACAAAGAATCCTGTGTCTCAACCCCCGCTACTATCAGTAACGATACCCGCACATTAAAATCCCCCCGCCCAGAGCCTTGTCCTCTGACTATATAATGCGCATCCATAAGATATCCAAAAACCAGTCCATCCCCATAATCTCACAATTGATGACCTATCTATCCCAAGAATGACATAGCAGAACTCATTTAGTAGTCGACATCAATGTAACCCCACTAATATATAAATGTTGATAAGAAGATACCAGAAACCTGTCTATATACTTGAATACAAACAGTCCCCCCTTCTGTCCCCGCCCCTGCTGATTCTATCCTCTCTGTTCATAATAACAATAGAGTCTGTCTTCGCGATTGATGAGCAGTGGACTTGATATTTTGTCATCCCTCTGATCCTATAATCGAAAGAAACATGAGACGAGCATGTATGAAGTACTGACGTCAATCAACACACCAGTCTTGCCAAGCAATTTACCCTGCCTCAAGATAGGAATGTGCAAACAAGACAATGGTAGCACTCTTTGAGATTATTATAGACAAAGTTCTGTCCCTCAACACCTTTCACAAGTAGCTGTTGTAATAATGCTGAACAAAAGAAACTGCAGATGCAGGTGGATGAAAAGAGATTCCAAATGGAAATGGAAAAACAAAAAAGGGAATCAGAAGCTGAGGAAAGAAACTCCAGCTAGAAGCTGAGAATAAAAGACTTGAAAAAGAGGCTGAAAATAAAAGACTTGAAAAAGAAGCTGAAAATGAAAGACTTCAAAAAGAGGCTCAGGCTGAGGAAAGAAGATTACAGAGAGAGTCTGATGAGAGGAAAGAGAAAGCAAAAATGGAACATGAAGAAAAGGTCTTAGCTTTAGAATTGGAAAAATTGAAATTGACAAGCATGAGTAATGGTAATGATTCAAACAAGGGTTCATCTTCTGGTAAGGCTAATAATGATACTTTTAAGATTAAGTTACCAACATTTAGTCCTTCCAGCGATGACATAATGTTCTATCTGGACAGATTTGAACAAGCATGTACAGCTCATAACATAGACAAAGCAAAATATGTTTATCAGTTATCAGGGATACTGACAGGTAAAGCTCTAAGTATATTAAATATGGTGGATGAACCTGACAAGAACAATTATGAGGTTGTCAGGGCCGCTTTGTTAAAGAAATATCAGCTTAACGAAGACGGCTATCGTCTACAATTTAAAAACATGTTACCTGAAAATGGAGTTGAATTCTCCGAGTTTATTGCAAGAATACGCATTACTTTCTCACGATGGGTTGAACTATCTAAGACGGAAAAAACTTATGAAGGACTTATGGACTTAATACTTAGAGACAAAGTCATGTCGTCTGTCAATGAGTCTTTCCTTGCTTTCCTTCATGAACGTAAACCTAAAACAATAAAAGAAATGGAAGATTTCTGTTGCCAATACGTAACTGCGCACCCACACATAACCATGGGTAACTCTAAGGTGAAAGAAGGTTTACCAGTTGCTTCGGCAGCTCCGTATGGCCAAAACTTTGCTCGTAGATTCC
Organism: Oreohelix idahoensis; assembly: GCA_024509875.1. Taxonomy (NCBI): domain Eukaryota; kingdom Metazoa; phylum Mollusca; class Gastropoda; order Stylommatophora; family Oreohelicidae; genus Oreohelix; species Oreohelix idahoensis. The sequence continues at coordinate 135,713 of JAMPIV010006019.1, forward strand.
AACAAAATTTTGATAGAAAGAGTAGCGGTAATTTCTGTCAAAATCATGGAAATCAATTTCATGGTGATTCTTCTTCGAAGAATTGGAGACAACCTGATAGTGGTCGTTACTATCACCCTAATAATTATAAGCATTTCAAAAGAGGATATGGTAATAGAGGTTATTCCTGCCGAAGACCTCAGAACCAAACAAATAGATGTTCGCATCAATGTGAACATGATAGTAATCGTGGAAACTGGAATTCGAACCAGGATAACATTTACAATAGAGACAATAATAACTGCAGAGATAATAATAACTTTGATAACTTCAGAGGTAATAATAGTCGGGGTAGATCTCAACACAAAAAAAAGAGATATCAGCAGGCTAATGCTGTACAACAGGAAACTGAGGGAGCCTGTAATCATGTTGTTGATAGTAAAAACTTTGACGCTGTCACTGGTTCTGCTTTTGACTTTGAGAGAGCAAACAAATGTCCCCAATGCAGTACTTTATTCGAACCGGGTACCATAACTACTTTGAGTTGTGGTCACCCACTTCCCGCTCTTCCTGCTGCTGTTGCGCATGACGGGAGGGGTTCTTTAATCCTACATAAGGGTCTTGTTAATGATACTCCGGTCTCACTACTTTTCGATTCCGGATGCACCACTATTGGTGTTAGACAATCGCTTGTAGATCCATCTTGTGCTACAGGAAGGGTTATTAAATGTGTCACATTTGGCGGCACTCTAGAAAAATATCCTACTGCTGTAATTCGCATTGCCACTCCTTTCTTTACTGGAGATGTGCATGCTTGTCTCTTACCTAATCCTATTGCGGACCTTATTATTGGTCGTATTCACGGAGTTAGGGAGTGTACCCCACAGCAGATTGCTGCTTGGGAAGATAATAACATGCAAGCTACAAATGCAGTAGTTACAAGAGCACAAGCTCTACAAACACCCGAAACTTCACTGAATAGTGATAATGAAGTTGATAGCCAAGATAGTCACTTAGTAATTACTCGTGACTCTTTCATAAAATTGCAAGAAGAAGATCCTTCTTTAAAAAAATTCTTCGTTCTTGCGAAGAAAGGTGATCCGAATCAGGATACAAATAGAAAATCTTGGATTGCAATGAGAAACGGCGTACTTGTACGTATGGTACAAGATTCGACTACGTCGGCACATTCGCAAATTCTTGTTCCCAAGAGCATGAGAGTCCAAATATTACAACATGCTCATGACTCGCAATGTGCTGGACATATGGGTTTTGCCCGTACGAAGTCGAGAGTCCTTGCGGCTTTCTTTTGGCCTTTTGTCAATAAGGACATTCGTATTTACTGCCGATCATGCAAGGTATGTCAGGAGGTCAAATCTAGAGGACCACGACATGCTGCGCCTATCCAGGCTGCTGACATTCCTATTCGGCCGTTTCAGAAAATGGCCATAGATATTATTGGCCCTTTTAAGGTCAAGTCGGCCAGAGGACATCAGTTTATCCTTACATGTGTCGATATGTGCACACGTTGGCCAGAGGCTATTCCTCTTAAGAGCATATCTACTACAGATATCGCAGATGCTCTTTGGTTGATATTTTCTCGCTTGGGGTTCCCCAGAGAAATATTGTCAGACCATGGCACTCAACTCATATCTGACACTATGTCACAGGTAATGTCTACCTTACATATTGAACGATCTCTCAGTAGTATCTACCATCCTATGTCTAATGGGTTAGTTGAGCGTCTGAATAGAACGCTCAAGACTTTGCTTGGTAAGATAACTGAAGATCATCCTCAAGATTGGGACAGGGTTTTACCCGCGGCTCTCTTTGCCTATAGAGAAGTCCCTAATGAACACACAGGATTTTCTCCCTTCGAACTTGTCTTTGGCGCGCGTCCACGCGGCCCTATGTCTTTATTACACGATCTCATCACTGCCGATGATATTAGCGATGAAACTCAATCCTCATATGAGTATGTCATTGCTCTTAGACAAAAGATCATTGAGGCATGTAAGCTAGCAACTGCTTCATCAGAAATTGCTAAAGAGAAGGCAAGACAGTTTGCTAACAAGAATAGATGTCTACGACAACTTTGTCCAGGTGACAAAGCATTCGTCCTACTCCCCAGTAGGGAAAATAGACTTCTTATTGCATGGAAAGGTCCGTATGCAATAGTCTCTCGGATTTCCGATGTTGACTATGTGGTCGATATTGATGGAAAGCATAAAACTTTCCACATAAACATGCTTTCGGAATTTCACGAACGTCCGGACTATTTGCTGCCTATTTTCCAGGCAACGGATGATGCTCCTGCACCTCACGGTCATTATTCATCCCTGTCTGTCATTCAGAATGAGGAAGCTACCTTCTCTGATGTCAACCTTCCCCTTCCAGTGGTTATAATCCAATTAGGGTTAGGCCTTATCCTATTCCTATACACTTTCAGTCGCAAGTGGAAAAGGAATTGGATGAAATGATTCAATTAAATATAATTGAACCATCGACTTCACCATATTCTTCTTCCATGGTTATTGTCCGGAAGAAGGATAAGAACATACGAATTTGTGTTGATTATCGCAAATTGAATCAGGTCACAAAGTTCGACGCTGAACCGATGCCTTTGTTAGAAGATCTACTGATTAGACTTTCTAATTCTAGATTCTTCACTAAACTTGACTTGTCTAAAGGTTATTGGCAAGTGCCTTTAGCAGAGCATGCCAAACCTCTTACTGCTTTTTCTACACCTAGGGGTCTATTTCAATGGAATGTTATGCCTTTTGGTCTCATGAACGCCCCTGCCACTTTCATTCGCATGATGCGTCGAATTCTGTCACATCGTTCGGATGTCATCGCATACTTAGATGACATCTGTCTCTTCAGTGATACCTGGGAAGATCACTATTTAGGGTTATATGACTTACTGTCCACTCTACGTGAGAATAATTTGACAGCGAAACCTTCTAAAGCTTTTGTTGGTTTTGGTGAAATCTCTTTCCTGGGTCATCGTGTTGGTCATGGTCTCTTGAAGACAGAAGACCACAATACGTCCAAAATACTGAACATCTCTGTTCCTAAAACGAAGAAACAAGTTAGGAGTCTCTTAGGTTTAATTCAATTTTATGGGAGATTTATTCCAAATTTATCTTCGATCATGGCACCTCTATCAACATTGTTGAAGAAAGGTTCGCCTAATCTGGTCCGTTGGTCTGAAGAATGCCAATCTTCACTAGACGAGTTGTTAGCGATGGTTTGGTCAATTCTAAAACTACAAAGATTCCTCCTGGGCGCACATTTCATTCTAGAGACTGATCAGAAAGCTCTTACAGCTATTCAGACTAAGAATTTGAAGAGTTCGAGATCCACTCGATATGCTATAGCTCTTCAACCTTTTCACTTCACGGTACGAGCTATCCGTGGTGCGGATAATGTGATGGCTGACATTTTGTCTAGATGCCCACATGACTCCAACTAATACTTCTGTCCTATATTTCCATATATTACAGAGTCATAACACACCTATATTTCTACAATAGATTAGCACATCTGTACTTACTTTATATGTACACACTATCGTGCTTTGTTGTCATCTTCTTCTGTTCGTTTTTTAAGATGATAGAGGAGGACTGAGTAGTTAATATAAGGGCCGTTAGTTTACTAAACAGCCACAATTATTAATAATGTATTGTACCTTATGAAGCATATTAGTTATTAATTAGCATTATAATGCTTGTACTTTCTCAGAATGTCATTGTTGAGCTGAGGACTTACCTTACTAGTATCAAGCATGACGAGTTCTAGATTGTGTACTTACCCTCGGAATACCAGAGCATATGTCCTGGATCGTCATGTAGTTTAACTTTACTATGTACTTATGTCATTACATGTCAAAGAATGTACTATTTAAATTTTCCTATCAGATTTGTACATCCATTTTTAAAGACAATATTAGAGTATGCTGTTTAATGATGATTATGGTAACTTGCATACGTATATTGTGTTTACATGCTAACGTGATGTGTGTTGGTGACACCTCCCCGATGTGAATATTTTTTGAGACATATTTATTTTTCTGTTGAGGTATATCCTCACCAGACACTCTATAATTAGCCTATTGTTTGGCAATTTAGTTAATTATCAGCGCATAATTCGTGCGTTTTGAGCCGCTTATCGCATGCTCTTTGATATTGAAAAAAAAAATATGTTCCACATTTTTTTTTTATCGGGAGGAGGTGGTGATATGTTGCGTGATAAATTCTCGCAACATCGTTTTATTTCAATATCTATTTTATAACGCAAGGGCAACAACTGCTTGAAATTTATAGTCACTTTTCTCGGTAAGCATTTGTCTTCTCGCGTTGGTATCGAATGCAGTTAAGTTTTGAGCTGTGGTTTTTTTGCGCCGGACTGCGCATGACTTGTCTTGCTTCTTGGTCGATCGGTTTCCGCCCACCACTAGTGGAGTGAGCGATTTGGAATGGCGAAAGAGATGCCTCGTTGAAGAGGGGATCTCCGCTATTTTTTTGTTCTGTCAGGAATGTGAGAGTCCTCTTATGGATATTTCGTTTATTCGAGATAATACCTCTAGTGTATTTGCACATGCCGGGAGGCATAATATTTCTGTGTATTTCCGGAAGGCAAGGTAAATTAACATTTTCATTAACTCTATCGATTTTTGGTCGTGAACGATTTCTGGTTCATAGCCTGTCTTCGAAAGTCGTCGTCACGAGATGTTTTCCTAGCTCACATGTCGCTGCATTGTACTGCATCGGTTGATGCATGTACCAAGGACCATTACTTGCTACTTTGTTAAATGAACTAGGTTTGGAAAACCTTTATTATCTAGAGGATATTTTTGAGGACATTATTTATACTTCGGCAGACGTGTCTGTCTTGCTGAAGTCAAACTAAGGAGAGTGAACTGATCTCATATATCTGGTTATCTCCTGGCTGTTATAGAAAAGGATGGAGTTTTTCACCTGACTACATTTACAGCACTATGAAATATAACATGCATCTGACTCATCATTGTAATGCTGTCTACCGTCTATTGCTGTATTGAATGTTGCTGTGATAATGACTGTTTGATGTGTCTACATATTCGCGTAACCATTTTGTCACTGTGGCGTCCACAATAAATAATGAAGAAAAACGTCAACGGCTGTTACAAGAATCATTGACTTTATACGTCGTGAGTTTACTGACGTCCTATGTGGATTGCCCTGTTATTTTGTATGAACATTGTTTTGACTGAACACATCTGCACACCACACAAAACCAGACATGCGGATACCATCCATCATCATATGGCATCACGCATCAATTACCTTTGACGCCATCTTCATTATCGTCTTTTTTTCTTCTTCCATATTTTTGTTTGACTTATTCAAGAAATGCTTAGCGTAACCAGATACTCATCTTTGGAACAATCTTCCATGTGATATGAAATAACACGCTTAGTCCCTACTCATACGATCGCAGATTTTTCAATTACTTTATAAGTGCTGATTATAAGTCCCTCTAATATGATTATATGTCCCCTGATCTGATTATGTTTCTAAATCAGTATCTAACATACAGTTTTGTAGAGGTTGATGATATCTGATTTTTTTTTAACATACTTTTTTTCTTGAACATGATTGGCAGGGCCGGCCTTAGTATATGCGAGGCCCGGATTTGGACAATTTACGTGGGAACCTCTTGACTTTTATTTAACTTTAGATATCATGAATAGACAAAAATAGTAAGAGTAAACGTGGAAATGATAACAAGGTTGAACTTGAAGAAACGCCACTAAAGGATGTAGAATCGTACACATATCTTGGAAGTAATATAGACAAAGTTGGAGGGACAGAAATTGATATCAAAATAAGAATACAAAAAGCAAGAGGAGCTTTCATTGCATTGGGAAATATATGGAGATCAAGAGAAATCGGGTCCAACACGAAAATAGGAATCTTCAACTCAAATGTCAAGTCAGTATTATTATATGGCTCTGAAACATGGAGAAAAACAAAAATAACAACCAAAAAGCAAGAGATTTTCTTAAATGGTTGCTTGCGTAGAATAGAAGCATTAAATCAATCAATCAATCAATCTATCTATCTATCTATCTATCTATCTATCTATCTATCTATCTATCTATCTATCTATCTATCTATCTATCTATCTATCTATCTATCTATCTATCTATCTATCTATCTATCTATCTATCTATCTATCTATCTATCTATCTATCTATCTATCTGTCTGTCTGTCTGTCTGTCTGTCTGTCTGTCTGTCTGTCTGTCTGTCTGTCTGTCTGTCTGTCTGTCTGTCTATCTATCTATATGTCTGTCTGTCTGTCTGTCTGTCTGTCTGTCTGTCTATCTATCTATCTATCTATCTATCTATCTATCTATCTATCTATCTATCTATCTATCTACCTATCTATCTATCTATCTATTTATCCACCTCCCTCCCTCTTTCTTTCTCTCTCTCTCTCTCTCACTCTAGGATCGACCTGTTTAGCATACTCTGGAGCCTACTTATGGAACAGCCTTCCACAGCCCCTAAAAAGCCTACATACACAATATTCATTTAACAAAGCACTTTTCAAACACTTCCTCAACACTGATTATCTACCCCCATAGAAACATCATTTGCCTGTCAACAGCTCATCCATAGGTCAACATTTCTTTTCCTCTTCCGCTCGTTTTTTGTGTGAATAATTGGTTTTATATCCATGTAATATTATTATGTTATTATATTCACTTTAAAATACTATTATATAATGTAATGTATGTGATAATGTACCCGCATACCACTGTACTATAGAAATGTGAATGTTTTCGTTTGCTTAAATGGGATGATGTATATGAGAATAAGCAGATATTACATTGTTTTTTTTTTGTTTTTTTAACTGCTCAAAGACTTTACATCCCACAGAAGTGCGTAAGAAAGTGTTATTATTATTATTTCATTTTCCACCAAGAATGTATGGATATAAGCGAGAATGTGTTTATGTAATTTTTGTATTGATGATTGATGAGACATTCAAAAATACAGATTAATTGTAGACGGATTTGACCGCATGAGTGAGTGTCGGTATACATAATTATTTATTTTTATTTATTGTTTTGTTTATTTTATTATATTATTACTTTTTTCCCAATTACTATCTTGTTTGTTTAAAAAAAGACCTGCTCATTTTTTATTATGATTGCATACTGTAAATGAATGCTATTATGTTAACTTTATAATGTTGAATGCCTTTAAATTAATGCTTAATTAACTTTGACTCCACAGCAACGCTCTGAGCGTTGCAAAATTCAACACGCCGTGCCCCAGCAACGCTCAGAGCGTGGTTTTTAGTTTATCACGAATAAACCCTAAAAATCGTCCGCTTAATGCAGTTCATATATTAAAACTCGTAGAATGACTTCCGCTACTATTTAAACAACTAATTTGACTTTAGTTAATCAGCACATGTGCGTGTTTTGATGTTATTATCACAATTTTTGTAAATATTCGCGTGTTTACGTTTTTCGTTGTTTTTGCTAGAGAAATATGTCACGCTTTATATTTACATTTTCTAAGTCTCCTAAGCAAATAATTGTGTCAAACTACTTTGAAACATTGTCTACATTGATGATGATTGTTTGGTAGTCACAGTTTGTTGTCAAAATACGGAATATATGCAGAAAAGCTAGACACTCTAGATTTAGTTGATGAGTGGGCGTAGTCATATTCTGGCCGATCAAAAAGCAACAAAACTAGACCTACCGTAACATCTAATCACTAGTTCTTGGTAGAAGATGAAGCTAGGGATACTATTAAAACATTAAACAAGAGTAAAAAAGTATTTATATGACGTTATTCTTATTTATTTGTTTGAAAATTACGTAATGCACGATTGCATAATTTATTTTTTTCTTACAAAGAACCACGGACAAACTGGTGCGAATAACACTAAATCTACTAATTTTGGCCATAAGCATGTTTTTTTTTACTTTGTATATGGATTAACTTGACGTTTGAAGACTAAAAAGAAAATTTTATTGTCTACGACAGTAATTTGTCTTTGGTAAGATCGTATTCTACAGTCAACTTTTTAGCGTTTTTCAATTTTACATGCAAAATGATTAAATTATACCGAACATACTTGTGTTAATACTACCACAGACATTATATATTTGAATTCTCTATCCATTTCCCTACAGTTTGGTATATAATAAGTACATGTTCAAAGGAAAATTCACAAACAAATTTAGACTGAAAGATGAACACTTCACTCTATAAAATTCTGCCCACAAAAAAAGTCTGGCACAGCGTGCAAAATAACTCTGGAATGAAAGAGAAAATTTTTTAAAGTAACTTTTAGGAATGTAACTATATAATATGCAAGATACATGAGAGTGGAAGGGCAGAATGTCAGAAGGTCCTGCGCGCTCAACTCTTAACCCTTCGAAAATAAAGCTCGTTCGTTCGTTTGTACTCCTTACTTCTTCCATCGTCTCCCTTGGTTTATGCATCTTATCTATTACCTTGTAGCTCATTATCCTTGCCTTTCCATGTCGCTCCTTTTCTCTGCATTTACCGTTATTTCTCGTATTTCTCTCTTCATCTGGACTCCGTGTATTGGTAATCTCGTCGATCCGCATCTCTTCCGCTACTACTTCTCTTATTTCCCTCTCTCTATCGGTTCTGAGATAGGTAGTCTCTTTGATCTCTACTTCCCCTTCTGTTCTCCTTGTTCTTCGACTCTTTGTATTTTCTATCGATATATTTGCAAGTGCAGCTATATCTGTCTCGTCCCCCTTTTCACCACCATTTCTTCGTCCATGGGACCTTCTATCATTGTCCCTACGACTACCATCACAATCTTCATCAGACTCTGACCAGTCTGAGTACCCTGATATGGACGTGTCTAAATATTATTGTCTTCTCCTGTTATGTCTATGATCGACTTTGTCTACTTCTCCTGTAATGTCTATGATCGATTTTGTCTACTTCTCCTGATTTGTCTATGATCGACTTTGTCTACTTCTCCTGATCTGTCTATGATCGACTTTGTCTACTTCTCCTGTTATGTCTATGATCGACTTTGTCTACTTCTCTTGCCTTACTCTTTATATATTGTCTCACCTCTAACTGTGTCGTATTTCTCAACTTTGCCAGGCGCCTATCATAATCGGACGAATCGTCTGATGACGTCCAATACCTCTTCGTCACTCGTCTAATCCCTTGCTCCATCACTTCCTGTGCCTCTGTATCTTCTTCTGCGGTTTTCTCACCCTTCTGAGAGTCTCCCTGTGAACTGTCTTGTTCTCTTAATCTCTTTTCTCTATCCTGTAATCTTTGCTCATATTCCATCATTGGCATGTCTACCTCATTTTCCGAGTAATCCCACACGGTTCTCAATCTTCGTATCTCCTCCGAAATATCATTATCCTAAGGAGCCGCGCTAGCGTAGTGGTTACAACACCGCTCTGGCGACCGGGTGATACAGGATCAAACCCGGGCGACGGCATTTGGGGATTTTTCGTCGACCGGGATTGGAACTGGATTAACTCGAGACCTGGCGAGGACATTTGAAGCTCCTGAGCCGACCCAGCTGCATAGGGTACCTCCGAAATCGGCGAGTATTTGCCTGAATGGCGAGGGACACCTGTCTCTGTACAAGAAATAAAGGGATACTCACGTAAAATCAATGTCAGGTTAGACATAAATAATAACCTGAGATTTCGCCTCGAGTATTAGCGGCCGTACGAAAAAAAAAAAAAAATCATTATCCTACATATCGTCCTCTGCATCCTGCGTAGTCACTATCCTGTCATCCTCCGGCGTATCTCGCATTTTTTCTTCTTGTTCTTTGGTATGTGTTTTGTGGGGGTGGGGTTAACCAACTTGGTTTTATCGCGGGTTTTTCCATGCATTCTTGAAGTTGTTGCGATCTGCCTACTCCTTGGTGGTTGTCTATGTTCTCCGCTATGAGTGTTTTCCTGTGATGTGCACTTCTCACTTTGGTCCAGTACTTCCGTTTGTGTGCCGACGTCTTTCCTTGTAGTCTGTTTGCGTACCAACACTAACCATTCGTCTCTGCGTATTGTCCTGTCTCTTGATTGTTGTCCTATCCTGAATGTTCCATGGTCTATAGCTAGGACTTTCATATTCTGTTGTAAACCTTCGTTTGTAAGATCTGTTCTTGGTGTTCCGCCATGATCCTACATATAGCTGGGCTCTTTATTTCTTCTAAATTTGGCAGTTCTTTTTTTTCTGACTTCTTGAAATAAAAAGCAAAAGTTTCCAATATTTATTGGTCTTTCTCCAAGTATTGTACTAGTTAATAAGTTGATCACTCATGTCTACACCTTTTATGTACATTTTATAATCCCTTAGAAGATTTGGCTGTCAAACATTAAATTCTCGAAAATTCTCATTCACCTTAGCTCTACTGTACGCTTAGTACACCTATGACCATTTACAATGTGAACACACCAAACCAGTTTTATAGTGTTGACGGCACTATGTGCCTGGGAGTAGTTATTTGTCGATGACAGCTAAACAACTTCTAAATTATATATATATTGCATGAAGAGATACACGTTTTAACAAATACAGACTGCCCAAGTAAGCAATCTAGTGTGTCAATTTATTGCTCTAATAAAGCACAAGAATCTCTAAAATCCAAATCACACAGAAAAGGAACACTGTTATAATAATCTGATATTGCTTAGTATGGTTGGTATATCTCTAAAAAGAATAATGCTTTATTTTGCACTAAAATATGCCTAACACTTAACTGTTATAAATGCTTAAAACGTTGTTGTTTCCCTTGCAAGACAATTACCTCCCTTACACAAATTATGCCACATGTTTACATGGTTCACAGGATTCAGAGTTTCATTCCAGTCTCTAAACACATCACTGACCCATCTAGAGATTATCTACAATTAGCTCTATGATGCGATATTAAATAACATCTTCTGTCATTATGATTAACAAGTTGAATTAAATTTAATCCAGAGTGTTGAAAAACTAGTTGTCAACATCTCATCTTACTATTACTATATACTCAGACAGTTTATTATTTTAACTAACACTTCACACATAAGCAGAAAGTATTTTGAACTTACTGGTTCTGTCAGAGACTTAATTAGAAACTGATTAATAAAACTGGACACAATAATCCAAATCTATATACAATGTTTACGATGACAATATATTTAAGTCTTCACACCAGTTCAAAACGTCACGAAAAGTGATAATATAAAATCTAAAATAAGAGAAAGGGGTGAAAAATGGTGAATGTAATAATGACTGTTGTTTGCTAGTAAGGCACTATTGTAGCAGAAGGTAACACAGGAGCTGTGGAGATCTACTTAAGAAACACTGAGCTTTCTAAAGCTCTACCTTGATAAAATCATGTCTGTTTTCAGGTTTCCGAATATTTTTAATTTAGAAAGCGTACATCCTCAATGTAAATTTTATCTCTGCCAGATAATCTGTTTTTTACAGCCCCATCACCAGAATGGTAGAACATTCAAACGAAATGATATTTTACCGAAATGTCAACTTGACTTTAAAGAAAAGATCACGTTCCTATCTCACACAGTTTATAATTTTAGTGAGTGTTTGTAACCGACCTATTCTGGGTTTTCAGTAGGAAAAGGATGAGGGGGTGGGGGAAATACCTTTATCCTGAGGATACTACAGTTTTAAATGTCAGTGACAGAGAGATGAAGAAAGTAATATCAACTTACTGGTACTGTCAGAGACTAACTAAGAAGCTAGTTAGTACAACTGAATACAATAATATATATCTATCTACTGGTACTGTCGGAGACTAACTAAGAAACTAGTTAGTACAACTGAACACAATAATACAAATTTATGTACAGGTACTGTCAGAGACTAGCTAAGAAACTAGTAAGTACAACTGTCGTAGATTTTTGATAGGAGAATTAAGACTTGGGTTGGTCCCTTCTGAATAGGTTAGATTAGGTGATAGACACAGTGAAAGTTAGTAAAAAGAAATAGAATTTCCACAAGTGAGATGATAGACTGTGATATAGAGGCTGTCTCTGAAAAAAATCGAGGAAATCTTCTCTCTTTCACCTATCCTCTACGACCACTTTTAAGGCGTCAGACAGTCTAAACACAGATATATATATTACATATATTTCTATCTACTCACGGGCACGCACATACACGTGACGACAGTTAAACAAACAGACGTGGGAAATCTATAGCAATGAATATATATATATTAGAACGAGCTGACCAACACGCTGATTAATTCCAAGGGAAATTTTAATTATCATTTAAAATTTCTGCACAACACATAGAAATTACATCAAAACATATACAAATAGTCATAAAATATCAAGAGAATGCTACAAGGATGATAGCCCCGTTATGATATTAACTCTAGGGTTAGCCCACAGCCCCGTTATGAGACAGATGATGGCCCAAAGAGTCACAAATACATATGGTTAGGGTCTACTATTGTCCCCCTTAGAAGGTATAGACTGACTTTGACAGCAGTATCTATTCTAAAGGAACAATTTACTTAAGCAGCAACCTTCCGTAAGGAGATTATAAGGTGAATGAATCAATAGTTATCAAAAAAAAACTCACTCAGTCCACTTTCACTCGGTTCTTTCATCAGGGTACCCTGGTGTTGCACAAGAATTTCTCGTATTCTGTGTACAACATATATTTTTTCTAATGCAAGGGAAATAACCTTGTGAAATTAATAGTCACTTTTTATAGTATGCAGTTGTCTGTTCGTGTTGGCAAAAGGTGGCAGATAAGTTTGTTAAGCGCTCTTAAATCATGTCCATGTACGGATATGACAGCCCGGTTTTCTCAGAAATAGTTGGCAACTTGCTATGCTGTCTAATGGTCTCCTTATAAGGCATTGATTTCGACGTTGTTCTTAGAAAGAGGTTCTATTTTCATTTATTGTGTGAACAGTATTCGTATTGCGCTCTTTACTGCGCATGTCCAAGTTTTAAGTCTTTGTGTTCTCGTTTCCGCCCTGCAGTCGAGAACGGTTCGTTTTGCGAGCAAGACGTCTCTGTGAGAGCGTCTGTGCTTATTTTGTTCTGTCAGGAATATGGAGTCCTCTTTATAGATTGCTCGTTTATTTGAGATGACATTTCTCTTGTGATTTAATACGCCTGGAGACATGTGAGTTATGTGGTGTATTTCCTGAAGACAAGGTAATTGCATTTTTCAGTAACTTTGTAGACATCTTTCGAGATTGACATTTGTTTCGTAGCCTGTCATTGAAGAGTCTTCATTATGAGATGTTTCTCGGCTCACGTATTGCTACGTTGTAACGCATCGGGTTGATGCATGTCCTAAGGACTATTACTTGCTGCCCTGCTACCTGATCTAGGTTTGATACCTTTGTTAACTAGAGGATTTTTGAGGACATTATTGATACTTCAGAAGACGTGCCCGTCTTGCTGAAGTCAGTTCAAGGAGAGTGGATTGATCTCCTACATATTGTTATCCCCTGGCTAAGATAGAAAGGGATGGAGAATTTTCCCGACTACATTACAGCCTTATAATGTATTGACATGCATATGATTCATCTCTATTATGATGCCGTCTACCGTCCATTGCTGTACTGACTATCTTGATGTAATAATGACTGTTTGATCGTACCTATGATGTACCTGCTTGTTTATGTCTACACACCTCGTCATTGTGGCGTCTATAATAAATGATCAAAACGTCACGAGGTTTTACAATGTTCATTGACTCCATACGTCGTGATTTGGTGTGACGTTCCTGTTGGAACCGTACTTGTCTGACTGTACATCTACCTCACACACGCATACCAGACCTAAGACACCATAAATCATCACTCAACATTTCTATAAAATAATTATACATACTATGTATAAGGATATAACTTATATTTTAAACTGCAAGCGTAAAGCTTATCATTTAACACTTCCCGTGAAATAAGTTATATTATAAAAATAAATCACCATGAGTTTGAAATACATATAAATATATTTCGTCAACACTCATGAGACATCTAGCAGTTATAGTTTGTTTAGAAAAATATACTCGACTGAGTAGTTAGCAGTTACATTAAATTGTTTTAATTACCGAATGGGTTTTGCTAGAATTTTATAATTTATCTTGCTTTCCACTGTAACTCGTCGACTAAAGAAATAACAAACTATTAAAATAATCACTCTGCACACAGAACTAGTTTAAAATGAAATCGGCGATTTAACACTTAATCACTTCATAAATACTAGATATTATATAGTTACCTCAACCACAGCACTACAGACTAAACCATGAACTAGAATACTGTAATCTAATGGTAATCTAGAACTCGGCAAAATGTTGCCAGGAAACTCAGACTTCGCCAAAACACAGATATTTGATCTAGCACAACGCTCTGTCTGCTGCAGCTTTACGAGTGAGAATGAAATTAAAGTTTCAAACTTGGGTTAATATTTTAAACCAGACAAAGGATGAACTATTTTTCCCGCCCCGATCTCTCACCCTTCTCATAACAGCTACGTTTAACTTAGAAGCAATTCGTAACTGCCACCGGTGCGATTTCGCACCTTCGTTAACGAACTGACCGAGAGCGTGAATGTCATGGAAAAACCCAGACTGTATGTCTGCTATGGGCGAAAAACGTGTTGGCAGTTTTAGCACCTACGTTTAGAATGACCAACAGTGAGTGCCGTGTCATGTGCAAGTCTCATCCATTCCGTCTCTAATGCGGAGAGCGATTTTACACTTCGCCGAGAAATTCAGCCAGGGCAAGCGCTGTGACACGTTACATTTTCAGACGGTAAGTCTGCATCTATATCCCGCGAAAACGAATTATCACGCCTTCTGTCGCCCTGCAGCCCTGACATCTACGTAGTCAAGTTTCAGTCAGCATGAGAAAGAAAAACGGTAAAATTTCGAATGGGAAAAGAAAAATATTTTTCGCAAACTAACGAATGCGAAAAAATTATATATATGAAAAAGGGTAAAGAGTGACAGAAAAAATTAGAGGACCCGAGTGGAAGAAAGAGGAAAATATAGACAATTTATAGAACATAACTCCCTATGTGACAACAACTGAACACAATAATACAAATCTCTCTACTTTACGTGCTTATTTAGTTTTCGTTTGACCTCGTGTTATCTGTCTTTTTCGTAATTATCTGTTTCTGTCGTTTGTGTTTCTATACTTTATATTTCATCTTTATTTGCCCTACTAATTTTGCCGTTTTCTCTTTACTCATTATCACAATTATGCTTCAATTCCTGAAGGAGCATAGACCTACTCAAAATGTATGTCAGTGTTACCGGTGGTTTTTTTCTTTACTGGACTGTCTATCTCTCTATATCTCTTATAGTCGTGTAACGACTTCTCACCAACTTTGTCTTCTGTCTATTCTTTTATTCCTCTACAAATTTCTTCTATCACTAGACAAGAATCCAAAAGTCTCTCTCTCTAGTCTCTCACGGTCAAGGGCAATAAATTATTCCTCCACCAGCGAAAGTCATTCCACTGGGAAAGTGAAAAACAGTGCTACGACAAGTCCGGAAGTTAACCCTTTGTTTGTGTCACGAACTGGAAGCACGTAAATCAGGGAAGGAGCAGCAACACTGCCTTCAGCCGCAAGAACATCACAGTGGATACTAGGGCCAGTTAAAATGAAGATAACGTGATACCCCTGGGACCAAAATATAATTTACAACAATGCCACCCAAGAGGTCGACCAAAAATACATCATGGAATTGTGGAGGGAATTTTAAGCATTAGACCGGTAACCATCATTCGAAGCATTCTATGGCCCCGGAGTGGGGTATTACTTGTTGCGAAAATTCGTACTGAATTCTAGAGCGAAGTAAGTAGATCTAATACTGCTGATTTTATAACATGAATAATCATTTGTTAAACCACAGCTTATTTTTGCAGTATCTTTTGTTAAGCAAAGTTTTAAATGTATTTCCATTTTCAGTAACAATAACTGTTATTTGCATATTGTCAGATCACTCAAACTAATGTATGAGTTTGCTGAGGTCATAGACCTAATTAACCACTGATCTTTATCTCACAGCCAGGCAGAACTAAGACAGGGTTAAATAATTGATGTATATTATTGTTGTTGTGATGATGTCACCATGATACAACGATAAAATATCTCCAAATTTAACGATGAAATGTAGGGTTAAAAATAATGCGTCAGATACTAGGAGACATGCTCGCCCATGCCAGCCTTTCCCAACGCCACCATTTAAATTATCTAGTTAGACGTGCAGACGGAACGTTTACCTTTGTAGACGGGAGAGAACGGAGGACACAAAAAAGGAAAAATATGACTGAACACGTGTTAGAAGTTCGAACGGCAAAAAAGACGCAATTGGTGGTGAAAGGAAAAAAATTCACGTCACTAGTTGACAGAAGTAAGGAAATGGACAAGAAAAGGACCTTAGCTCTTATTCGAGACAGTCATTTCTTGGACGTTTTTCGATACTTGGTCTTTATTTGAATGCCGCGGCAAAACACATGAGAGAAAGTTCTCGAACAAATTTCAAAAATTAAACTTGAGAAAAAATAAGTTTTTTCTTAATAATAGAGTTATGAAAATAAAACCTAGCTAGTTTGATAGCCCATCTTGAGCAGAGAAATAATATGCTTTCAATTATACAGACGGATAGATAATAAGGAAGATATTGACAAAAGACTGTATTGTTCATATCAGACGAGCGACTGCACTGTTAACCCATGTCACTAAACTTTCGAAAATCTTGGCCTTGAGCATGCAAACGTAAAAATCGAGCTGTAATTAAAGAGAGGGAATGTGGTGGAGAATTGTAGCTAAAAATAACTTAGGCAGCAGATTCGTGTAGGAAATGCATGTAGAACCAAGTGTGTTTTTATGAAAAAACAAGCAGAGACAGACGGACTAACAGACCGTAATACATACTTGACTGAGATTTGACTGAAGTGACTTTTTGGTTGGCAATTTGAAAGTATGAGGGGAAGTCGGCGATTGGTCAACGCATTTTATAGTAGCGGGATAGAGAGGTGAAAGTTTGCCATTTGACATAAGTCTGTTCAGAGACGCAGTTTGAATCCATAGTGGTGTTGATTCCATAAGAATACAAATATATAGTGGGACGCCATCATACAGCCAGCAGCTCAGCTGAGATTTGCCAGCAAATTTAACTGTGTTCTCAATTCCGAATTCTGGTAAGAATGAACACTATTTATTTGGTATATTATAATAATTCGAGTGATTGATACTGCCATATCATAAAAATGATTACGACAAGTAAGTGTTCGCTCTAGATCCCCAGCCCTAGTTCAGGGTCTAGAGACATACATATAAAGGAAATATATAGGAACGCCTAAATGAAATTATGAAAAAAGGATCTAGTGTTGAGATCAGTGGAACATATCACCTATCTTATTCAATAGCAGGAAGCTATTGAACATATCTCAGATTGAATGTAGTCTTGGGGAACTAGTACTATGTGAAACCAACTGGG
This sequence comes from Oreohelix idahoensis, assembly GCA_024509875.1. Classification (NCBI taxonomy): domain Eukaryota; kingdom Metazoa; phylum Mollusca; class Gastropoda; order Stylommatophora; family Oreohelicidae; genus Oreohelix; species Oreohelix idahoensis. The sequence continues at coordinate 153,209 of JAMPIV010006019.1, forward strand.
TAAGATGTGCTGTGTGGTCAGAGAGATCTGACCCAGTCTGTGTGGTGTTGTTGTGTAGTGTTGTGTGCAGAAGTGGTTCAGGAGATAGAGTTCTGACACATGACCCAATACTTTTGTTTCAAAACTGTGAGTTTCTATTTGGCACCAAAGCGGTGTCAAATGCTGTAGTAATATACACAAGTGTGGACCAGTGCAGTCTATCATTGTGTCAGAGCAGCCGTATATTGCCCCCAGCACGGAGAGGTGGGGCCACAAGACTCCTGTACAAGATCGACGCAGGCGAGATAAGTTATATCTGGCCTGCTGGACATTCACCAACGAAATTTTCAACTAATTTATCTCTAATTCACCATCAAATAAAGCCATAACATTGCGGAAATTAAACTATGTATTTATCCTTTAAGTCAATGGACAATGTTTGGCAGTCATAGACTGGGAGTGATGACACCATCCCAACAGCATAACTAGAACTAAGTTCTCCTGGGACTTTCTTAAGATAATTAATATTAAGCAGTCATTTGAAATAATTAACTACACATTTTTCCATTTTATTAGGTCATATGATTTTGCATTCCATTTATGACTCCATAATATTTCTTATGTTCTGACCAACTAGACATTTGGTTCAGAACAAAATAAATTTATCAAAAGATTTAACTTTAAAAACTAAAACAGCCTGAGTTAGTTCAGTGTGTTATAAATTTTATTAATATTATTATACTTCTTAAATATCTGTGTGTGTGTGTGTGTAATCTACCACAACACATTACATATCAGTACCCTAGACTTTTAACGTAGCCACATTCATTAGTAAAAAAAGATATGTGTGAGGTCGTAAGTGGTAGTAAGAAGGGCCTTCTGTAATTCACATCTACATTTATCTCAGGAGCCTTCACAGCTGACCTCATACATCACACTTGGTGACATCAACCATACAATACCATCAAAATCCACTACATATATTGGGGTCTTGTCCAGGGATAATTAGCTTATCAGTAATATTAGGATCTCCTGGTGGGAGAATTAAATCAGGGGACCAAATTGTAAAAATTAAAAGTGTCCCTTAAAATTGAAAGTGAAAATAAAAGTCGGTGAATCTTCACAGCCAGTGGTAATTAATTAATTAAGTAGTTAATTAGAATTACTTTAGTTATTGATTGGTCAGATTTTACCTTGAGCATTGTTATTTTGTGTGATGGCTGAGTTAGCAAAGTTCAGATCAGCTGCTGTGCTAACGGCGAAGGAAATGGGAATGGATGGTCAGGCTTTAATTCAGTATGTAACTGCTGAATGTGACAAGTATATTGAAAGGGAAGATAGGAAGGTTGTGACAGGGAATGCGTCATTTTAGGAACCTTTCCTTTATAACAAATACAGACCATAGCTTAGTTGACAGAAGTCAGTTAAAATTTAATCATAGAAACGGACTATAAGATGGGAACAGCGTAGATTACTTTTTTATCCAATCGTGAGATGAATAAGGGGGAAGCAACGCTGACCTAACCTTGAGCTGAAGCAAGCGATCGGGTACCGGCGGGAAGGCAGTTGCAGATCAGTCTTGATAGTGTCCGGACGTATTGTCCTTAGGCTGCTAAACTTTCGAGGATTTTTCGATTAAATTGAATGATGTGTTCATTTAACAGTGGCATTATCCTAGTATATTATATGTGAGATATTCCATACAAGGAGAACTGTAAGTAGAGTGATAAAATTTCCTATTATATTTCCATATCGAGGAAAGATAGCCCTTGATCATGTAGAAAGGAATTTATGGCTGCAGGTTGCACCTTGAGTAAAATGCAGAAATGTGAATCTGCCCTGTATAAGTACCAACGATAAATTGCAGAACGAAATACCCACACCAAGAGTACAACAACAGCAGCAAACGCATGCACAACCATTACAGCCCACTGATTGACATGTCTAAGAAATATTTGCCAACGGGAAGTTACCCTATGCAGCATGAACCATTACTGTGTCAGAGCTTTGCCCATCAGTTCCCCTCCCCAAGTTTCTCCAACCCACGCCGCCCCTCTGACTCTGACAAGTGGAACAGCCGTTTGCTAACGGGAGGTTATCCCAAACGAAAATCCTTCACCTTACATCCTAATATTCACGGGGAAGCCTCATATGCCAAGAGGAATGCAGTAACAACACACGCGGACGCGGAAAGTTACTCTGTCGAAAAATTAAGAAACCTACGATACCCATGTCTACCAACACATCATACGAGGACACAGATAGTGCGCTGTATCATTTTAACAGACGTGCTAAGAATCACTGGACGAGTTTAAATAGAAGAAATTACCGTATTGCAGTCAGAAACGTAATCAACAATGTCAGGCATCAAAAGATTTGCGAGATAAAGAATCTCCATGCATATAACAATAAATGTATGATCACAACAGAAGACGGTTTCAGAGCACTTATCAAACCACGTCACATACATCAGCAAGTCGATGTTATGAAAACAAATACGACGCTATGTACCTCAATTTCAAATAGACTAACCCGAATCATGCACAAACAAGAAGAATTTATGAATGAACCAAAGACGACCTCTGTCGCGACACAAACAGACGCTGACAGATCAGGTCAGGTTTGTGACCCATTAAAAACACACACGCTGTCTCGACAACATTTTACGGCGGTGGGACAGTTAGCCAAGCAAACACCCCTGAAATCTGTCCCAGTCACTCAGCCTACAACAGAGGAGGTAAGGGCAGAGATAGACGTTATTGCTGTTGATTTATCTACACGCCGGGAGGAATTTCGAGAATTGATGAGAATCGCACTTCCACGGTATGAAGACAAGATGATCACTACCCCACACGAGAATCATTTTCCAGCAGCATCCACTGACACTCTTATTCGGGATGATGGCAATTTTCAACAGCACGAAAACACTCTTTATCGGGATGAAGGCAAGATAACCACACATGAAAAGATATCCACAGAACCTTCTAATCAACCTGTTCGGAAGGCAAAATTTCGTCACAGAGCCCCAAGTTACACCTTTGCTGATGAACGAACAGACTCTGACATGGACACTCAAGAAATACCAGAACAACTTTTTCACACCGACGAAATATCCAATATTCGCCCTGTTCAAACGTACGGTGAGATGATAACCAATACAAATGAGGGAGACTCTGGTATAGATTCGCCTGGTCCTTGTTGCACAACTGATACATCATTTGCTATTACGTCATCCCCGGAGATTCAAGCAGCTGGCAAACGTACCTGTTTTTCTTCATCAGACGCATCATCTCCTGTCGTTAAATGCATGAAATTGCCACAAAATGAAATCAGACGAAAAATATTGAAGAAACGCTATCGTGTTTCAAAGCCCAGCCGAGAAGTGTTAGCCTCATCTCAACTATTCAAAAACAACAGTGTGCAAATTACGGCGCCCACTGTAAACGGTGTTAACGTACAGCACAACCAGGTCAGAAGAAAAATCAAGGCGAAACATGCCCCTGCCTCAAAACTAACAGATGTGCCAGCCATGCAAACCTCAACCACAGTGAAACCATCACCGCAATCAAAAGATGTTAAGCCATCACCACATTCGTCAATGTCCTCAGTGCCCCAACAATCAGCAAATGCAGTGTCGTCGCCTACCACACCCGTCACCACTGCTACTCAGTATGATCCTCGCCTAAGCAGTCGGGAAATTGCAATGCTCGAGGCGATGGAAAAATTCAAAGACCTCGCAAAGCTGTTCTGAGAAACACACCCAGGTGTTTTATGTGTTCGCCACTCCGAACACGGTCGCCGCGAATGTGCAATCACTTTTTAACAGTGTACTCACAACCTTACCTATAACACATGTGTCACACTATTCTGTTGTAACATTCATCCCTACTTTTGAATCTGATCATATTCCACGCTTCATTCACCAGACTTCTTGTCCTTGCAGCTCTAGAGTTCTGTAATTTCGCATCTTAGTTCATTTTCATGCAGGCACTTTACACCAGTAGTTTTTTCTTACCTCATACTAATATTTCTTTGATCTCAATTATGCTAAACTCCTTGATATCTATCACCCTGATCAATCATACTGTTCCTACTATGACATCTGTTAACAGCATATTAATTCATACCCAAAACTAGTATTGCATGTTATGCTATCTTTCTCCACAGGATTATTTATTTTTCCAATGTACATTATTATTATTTTAGACCCAGATGTATATTAGTACTGTCAAGATTTTAAACATTCTCCTAAAGAGATTCCATATCCCAACCTTGACTCTCTATAGTAAGATTTTCTTCACTCCACTGTTACACCATCTTTGACTTACTATTTTTCCTTTCCACTATATTGAGACGACATTCTAGACTTGTGATCTTTTCAATCCCAATCATATTCATTCCTTAGAATTACAATCATGTTGTAATCGAGAGATCCTTGATGTACCCTTTCCTCGCCACTTATTGACAACAGATACTGCTAAAATATTCATTCTGTTCTAACCTAAACTATTACTTGCAGCCCTATTGGTTAGGATTCACTATTAGGAATATTGGTAGTAGCTAGAATGTTTAGTGAATTGATTTTTATCATTCTTTCGTACTTGTGATACAAACAGAAAAGAAAATGAAATGTAAACAGAAAAGAAAATGAAATGTAAAACAGAAAAGAAAAGAAATCAAAAAAGAAAACAGAAAAGAAATCACAAGAAAACAGAAAAGAAATGGAAAAAAGAAATGAAAAAGAAAAAAAAATGAAAAGAGACAAAACATAACAGAAAAATGAGAAGAGAAAAACAATTGGAATGTTTTTTATAAGATGTTATATGTTTATATGCCACCCTTGTACATGATTGATGACATGATGATAGACAAATGCCATATAACATTGACTGCCATGAAATTAGCAGCTGATATAGTAGACAAGAAAAAAATAAATCACCACATCAGGGCGAACAACTAGTTTTTGTTGATACTGCCTATGACAGGTACCCCAATGACATTTGCGCATGCTGATTTTTGCAAATGAGAATATCCTTTGAGAGCATTTGTATATGCTGACCCCACATTGAACAAATTGCAACCAATTGTTGATGATGCCTTTGCCCCATGTTAAAGAAATGACATATGCACTTAGCAAATGAAATACCCTTCTATAGCATTTGTATATGCTGAACCCACATTGAATACCCCATTACCGGATGATAACCACTAATGACACATGAGAATGAGGCAACTGTTTAGTGATGACGAAGATGCCATTTTAGGTTATGGTGAAATTTTATGTTGACACAACTAATGTTTTGCTGTGCGGTTTATGCACTTATGCTCACATTAGAATGGAATAATGAATAATTTGTGGATGTTATGAAATAACAGAGAAAAATAATTGAAATTTTTGGGTTCTATGAACATAGAACAAATCGGAGGAATAAAATTGTCACATATGAGAACCATAAATGTATGGATCATTATTGGACAGGAGACCCAAATGAATTATGATAATCCTATGGAACCAAAAGTGTTAAGGACACAATGGAGATTAAATGAGAAAAAAAAAGATTGAATGCTGATGCACCCAGAACATAATGGAACTATATGAGATTTGGATCAACTATGGATAAAAGATATACAAATGGACTGTGCATATCCCATAGAACCGCAGAGGTTAAAGACAATGATAATAATGGAATAAAATGTTAATATCTCCATATTTTGGGAGAGAATAATTTCTTGATATTTTTTTCCACTTGCCTTATATTGTGAACCTGATTATAATAAGATGAATGCACATGAATATTGCTTGCTACTGGTTATATTAAAATGCTTATGGTATTTTAAATAAAATAATACAACAAATCAGAGGATTGAAAAGGGATTGAGATATTGTGACAATACTGAGCTTGGATCACTCTTATGATATATGGACCAAGAACAATGTAAACCCCATGAATGGATTGACGGATATAATATTATAAAAGAGTACCTAGATTGGACATCCATATTACTGAATCACGGATTACCATTGGAATAAATATACCCTCATGCCCCACACCTGCAAATGACTTAGGAAATTTTAAATAGATTACTCATCTGGCTGTAGTCAGCAGATGTAATAAACACCACATAACTCTGAAAAACCTTTGACCTGCAAAGGCAGAGTTGGTGTTGAAATATTCAAAATATGTACAAAACAAATTTTTTTCTCCTGTTGTCATAAAATTTGAAAAATGTTGTTGATGTTTACATAAATGATTGTATGATGTGTTGTTGTAAAATATTGACAGCTCATAAGGTTCACTAAGAATATAATTCTGGTTATAACAGGAGAACTAGACAGGATCCCCATAGCATGGAATTGTGGAAAGACATAAAATGATACATTGAATTAAAAGGAACAAAAGAAGGAAAATGTTACATGGAACCAGAGATTAGTAAGGATACATAGTCGCCAGAATGCCAGGAACCTTGTCTTAAAAAAAAAGAAGAAAAATAGGAATATTAAAATGACATGTTGTAGCCTATTCTGTTGATGATTGATTGAATAAGCTGATGTATGAATATTGTAGCAAAGTTAGTGCAAAGTTGATTTTTCGCAAAAGACTGGTAATAAATGATAATTGTAAGATATGGCTCACATAAGAGAATATACTTGACAGAAAACCAGAAAGAAAAAAGAAAGATTCCAAACAATTTGAAAAAAAAAAATGGCTGAATCATAAATGGACAGGATTATTACCAGACCTACTACCTGTATGGATATTGGAGACAAACATCACATATTTTGGAAAAAAAAAAGGAATGTAATATAGAACATTCTCCACAGTGATGGACTTGGAACGAATTTATACACTTACCATTTGGAAAATGTCAATAACGGGAAACATACAGATAAATAAATAAGGATAAGCCATGAGGTTTTAATATAAATAACACATAAGGAAGGGAAACCCGAGGCCTGTAAACAGTAAATTAATATTAGACAAACATAAAGGTATGTTTTCAGGCACTCGTAAGAAATACAGAAGTAGAACACTTGGACAACAGAAAAACAACAGACGTGAGTGGCTTACCCAGGGTTCGAACCCTCTGATCTATACTATCCCCTTGATAGGCATTTACTGGCATACAAAAATATATCTTCAGCTGTGAATCCATGTCCTTAAGTCTTCTACTATTTACTGGACCCAGTATCAAGGTCTTTGTCTTGTTTGGACTGACACATACTGTTAGATAGGAGAACAACAGAAGTGATTGCGTCATTAAGGGGCTGAGTTGCCCACTGTATACTTCCGGTGTTATCTTGTGTTTCTTACTGATAAATAGTCAGTAAAGCATCCTTTTTTGGGGATGCCTAGCTGGCCATGGGGTCAGTGTGATTCGCTTGATAGTTAGGCGGAGTTGTCGTACGGAAGGTACGGGGTTCGAACCCTGGGTAAGCCACTCACGTCTGTTGTTTTTCTGTTGTCCAAGTGTTCTACTTCTGTATTTCTTACGAGTGCCTGAAAACATACCTTTATGTTTGTCTAATATTAATTTACATGAGGTTTTAATGCTTTTATTGTGAAAAATGATTACTTATAAAAATGATGCTGGTTATATTATCGTCTGATAAAATATGCATATTATGTTTAGAGATGTTTTCTACATGTAATAATGAGCAAGTGGCTCATTCACTAGAAAAAAAAAGAAGAAGAAGATGATAAGTACCCATGAAAACATTGGCTATTCTATGAAAGTGGATTGCCATTACCATAGGAATTAGAGATTTTGGACATTTCTTGGAATATTGCAGAGTACTTGGGAAATAGAATAAACAAGTACGCCAGAAGGAAAAAAAAAAAAGATTTTTAAGTCTTGCAGACTTATAATATGGAGCAAATAACAGGAACAGAAAAGAGATAACACCCCCCACCATATCTAAGAGAATGTAGTCAACTATATTTTTGAATGAAATGTAATAGATTATGATAATGCGGCCAAGTTCTGCAAATAAGATATTTTATTGTTCATTTCCCAGTGTTGCCACTCGTCACAATTTTTTGGTGATGACCTTATCATTGTTTTGCAGACTTTGTTGGCCAGTGTTGCCAATTGGTAAATTTCGTTGAAATATGTATTGATGTGAAAGATAGTTTGCATTTTTTTTGGAGATGATGTCCATCTATAAGGCCCCTTTATAAACGACAGTCCCATATAGACATAGGAGCTCAGATGTAGGAATTTCGTTAAATTTTCTGAAATATTTTTGGACTTAGAAAATTTTTGAACTTGAAAATTATTTTGAAAATATTTTTGGACTTAGAAAATTTTTGGGAAGAATTTTTGTTATTGATAGTACTCAAATGTCTCCCTACGGGATACATTTGCGGAGCCCCGGGATCTATATGTGACAGGGAATGCGTCATTTTAGGAACCTTTCCTTTATAACAAATACAGACCATAGCTTAGTTGACAGAAGTCAGTTAAAATTTAATCATAGAAACGGACTATAAGATGGGAACAGCGTAGATTACTTTTTTATCCAATCGTGAGATGAATAAGGGGGAAGCAACGCTGACCTAACCTTGAGCTGAAGCAAGCGATCGGGTACCGGCGGGAAGGCAGTTGCAGATCAGTCTTGATAGTGTCCGGACGTATTGTCCTTAGGCTGCTAAACTTTCGAGGATTTTTCGATTAAATTGAATGATGTGTTCATTTAACAGTGGCATTATCCTAGTATATTATATGTGAGATATTCCATACAAGGAGAACTGTAAGTAGAGTGATAAAATTTCCTATTATATTTCCATATCGAGGAAAGATAGCCCTTGATCATGTAGAAAGGAATTTATGGCTGCAAGTTGCACCTTGAGTAAAATGCAGAAATGTGAATTTGCCCTGTATAAGTACCAACGATAAATTGCAGAACATGAGCATATAACGTAAACCATTGAGAACGATGAATTAATCTGTCCGAAGTAGAACTGCTTCTATATATTTGGATCAACGCAAACTGGTATTTGGAAAGAAAAAGTGGACAGGAGTTGAATAAGCCTGATTCATACAAATGTCGATTTCCCATGCTATATAATTGAGAGCGACTTGCATTTTATATTATGAATGAAAAATACATGTTTGTAACTTCACGCCATCATGTACATATTATGATTATTAAACAAAACGTTGACATCAAAGAGAGGTCGTCAATTGATTGCTAAGCCTTAACCATGAATGGAAGGAGGGAATGTCTGTTGAGAAACTTATAAATTCTTACTAACTGCTCACAAACTACAACACCTTAGAGGATAGTCCCCGAACCTGGTAAAATCCCGTAAGACTGTAAGGGAGAAATTGCGAACTCTAGCGGTTAAGCTAGTATCTAGATCTAACACTCTCTGTAATTAAACAGCAACCCCCATTTCCCTACCCGGTAACAAGGTAGCTGAAGAGAAGAGGTTACAAATTGAGGCTGATAGAGAAATTAAGAGGCTGCAGATTGAGGCTGACAAAGAGGCTAAAGCATTAGAGGCAGAAGAAAAACGACAGCAAAGGGAGGCAGAAGATAGAAGGTTGCAAAGGGAGCACGAATTACGACTAAAAGAGCTGGAGTTACAAGGCCAGGCTCCTGAAAATGGTGCCAGCCCTTTTGCCTCAGATGCTACGCCTAGTCAGGGAGCCTCAACATCAGCTATGGGGTTTCATTTAGACCATTTTGTTGAAAAAGACGATGACATCGAGGGGTACCTCAGTCGTTTTGAATTATTAGCTACTACATATGGGTTAGAGAGAGAGAGAGGTGGAGTTTAAAGTTATCACAGGGACTGAGAGGTACTTCTTATGAAGTCTTCGCAAAAATGAACAGAGAAGACCAAGACAATTATGACATGTTAAAGCAGGCTTTGTTATTGAGGTACGAAAAAAATGGTGAATTTTATCGTAAGAAATTTAGAAATGCCAAATTGTTGTCTGGGGAGACATACCACCAATTCTCTGCCAGACTGGAAACCTATTTGGAGAAATGGACTGCTCTGGGGAAGACCCAAGATCTTAAAGAGATGATCATGATAGAGCAATTGAGAGAGTCCCTGGCTCCAGACATGAGAAAATTTCTCATGGAACAAGGTGCAGAGAAGTTGGGGGAGGTTTTAAATGTCGCTGAGGGGTATCAGGCAGCCTAGGCAGAGGTAAGTGGCACTAAAAAGAAGCACATAGAAACTTTTAAAGCTCAACAGCCATTTAATAAATTTGAAAATAAAGAACAGGGTAATAAAGGCAGGACAAACTTTGAACGGCCAAGAAATGACTATCGAGACAGAAACTCACAGTTCAATGACCAAAAATACAATGAAAGAAAACCGTTTAACAAGGAAAAAGATGGTGCAAATGATGCAAGAAAGATAACCATAACACCGAATTTTGTAGAAGGAAACCTTCAAACATTGCTGCAATGAAGTCGGGGACTCAAAGATCAAAGGTTAATCCTAATGGACAGCAGGAACCTTATCACCCCCCAGTTTGTGAGGATGTTATTTGTAATGGGGTCACCATAAGGTGCCTTTATGATACAGGTTTGGATTATGATTCAGTTGTGAAGACTAGCCTAGTGGACCCAAGTCAGTATACCACAGAAACAGTGGAAATACAAGGGGCGACTAAGGACATACCACTCATGACACTTCCCATCGCAAGGATAACGGTGAAAACTTGCTATGTGGAAGGAGAGATCAGAGCAGCAGTGATAGATGAACCAATCTACCCTCTGATATTGGGGTGTAGATACGTCTTCTTGGGGAATCCCGAGAGACCTGTGATCATGGCGACAGTGCAGACCAGGTCACAGAAAAAGGAGGAAGAAGGTGAACCTATAAATGCTCATCCAGAGGAGATGAGGAAGGCGCAGGCTGAGGATAGGACACTCAAGCCATGTTTTAAAAAATTGCCCAAATGCCACACACCTCCAAGCAAGGGAGAATATTTTATAAAGAACAAACTATTATACAGGAAGTCCGGAACTGGAACAAATGGTCACAACCAGCTGGTTCTTCCCACTTCATATAGGGATAAAGTGATGGAACTCGGGCATGCGATTCCCTTCAGTGGTCACATGGGGATCAGCGCCACAGGACAGCGTATAGCTTGTCATTACTTCTGGCCAGGGATAACGGAGGATATAAAAAGATATGTCAAATCCTGTCAAGAATGTCAAAGGGTAGCTCCAAAGCACTGGACTGCTCCTGCAACTCTAGGGGAAATGCCCATAGTGGGAACACCTTTTGAGAGGGTTGCAGTGGATATTGTGGGACCTCTCACTCGGACCAAGAGGAGGAACAGTTACATCCTTACTCTGGTGGACACTTGTTCTATGTGGGGAGAGGCGGTAGCCCTGCCATCAATTGATTCAAAACATGTAGCAGAGGCACTACTTACAATATTCACAAGATTAGGATTCCCGCATCAAATCTTGACTGATAAAATCTCTCAGTTCAAGGGGAAACTAACGGAAGAAGTTTTTAAGCTATTTCAAGCCAGACACTTTCATTGTAGTCCGTACCATCCGCAAGGGAACGGCCAGGTAGAGAGGTTTAATGGGTCTCTCATTTCTATCCTGAGGAAGCTGGCACATGAAAAACCGGATCTGTGCTATCAATTCCTGCCCGCCGCATTGTTTGCGTATCGGGAGGTACCACATAGTTCAACCGGGATGGCTCCCGCAACTCTGCTATTTGGGAGGCCAATAAAAGGTCCATTGGAAGCACTATTAAGGACCTGGACAGATGAGAAGGCAGAAGAGACTGTTACCTCATCTTATTAATACGTGAACGAACTGACCACTCGTCTGAAAGCTGGATGGAAACTGGCAAATGATAATTTGAGACAAGCCAGGAAGAAACATGCAGCATATTTTAATAGGAAGGCAAAGGACAGAGAACTAGCTGTGGGAGAGAAGGTGCTTCTTCTACTACCCGGCAGCCAGAATAAATTACAAATTGGATGGCAAGGTCCATATACGGTTCTAGAGAAGGTGTCTAGAACAAACTATAAAATTGACAAAAAGGGGAAGGAGAAAGTTTATCATGTAAACCTGTTAAAGAAGTATCTGGACAGACCACTCCAGGAAAGCAGCCCCTTACTGACCTTGGCTATCGCAACTCAAATGCAAAAGGAACCACTCACCTCGCATGAATACCCATTACATCCTTGTGAAACAGCGGCACAAGTAAAAGTCAGTAAGCACCTGACTAAAAATCAGAGGGAGAGAGTTCAACAGGTTCTGGAGGAACATACAGATGTCTTAACAGATAAACCAGGACATACAAACTTGCTACAGTATGACATGAAACTGGTAGACTCAAACCCAATCTGTATGAGAGCCTATTCTATTCCGTTCGCGAAGGAGAAGGCATTGAAGGAAGAAATAGATTATTTGTTGAAGGAGGGGATTATTTCACACAGTGAATCATCTTTTAGCTCCAGTGTCGTTTTGTTGAGGAAACCATCTGGGGAACACAGACTGTGCATAGATTACAGGAAACTGAATGCTGTCACAGAAGGACAAGTGGATCCATTACCAGACACAAAACAGTTATTTGCCAGATTAAACAAGGCAAAATACTTTTCAAAGGTGGATCTTAGTAAAGGCTATTACCAGATTCCAGTGAAGCCTGAAGTGAGACCTTATTTAGCCTTTAGCACATCGGAAGGACATTATGAATTCAACATGCTACCATTCGGATTGAAAAATGCTCCGAGTGTATTTTCAAGGATGATGCGCAAATTGTTGGATCCCCTGATTAACCCATGTATCACGAATGTCATGGATGATATTCTCGTCGCCACAGAGACATTTGAAGAACACATTGACGCTCTAAAAATGTTATTTGATAGGCTTAGGGAGGCGAACTTAACGGCTAGGCCAACAAAATGTTGTATTGGATGCAAGGAGTTGAAATTCTTGGGACACACTGTATATCAGGGTAACATGACCCCTGATCCCAAGAACTTGGAAAAACTGCAGAAAGCACCTAGACCACAAATAAAAAAGGACGTGCGATCATTCGTGTCGTTATGCGGATTTTATCAAAAATATATCAAAAATTTTAACTCTATTTGTGCTCCTCTGACTGATCTGACTCGCAAGGGACTTCCAGATAAAATTATTTGGACTGCGCAATGTGAATTAGCTTTCCAGGAATTAAAGGAAAAACTCACTAGCAAGCCTATTCTCAAATTGCCTGATTTGACACAGGACTTTGTGGTGAGAACAGATGCAAGTAATGTAGGCCTCGGGGCGGCCGTGTTGCAGAGGTCATCTTCACCCGATGGGGAACTGAACCCAGTCGCTTATGCAAGCCGCAAATTGAATAAAGCGGAACAAGAATATTCTACAAGCGAAAAGGAATGTTTAACGTTAATCTGGGCAATAAAGAAGTTCCAAATCTATCTGTATGGTAGGACTTTTGTGGTCCAGACAAATCATCAGCCCCTCGTATTCTTATCTCAGGCTAAGCATGAAAACGCAAGATTGTTAAGGTGGTCTTTATTACTGCAACCTTATCAGTTTATTATCGAATATATCCCAGGGTCATTGAATGTCGGTGCAGATTTCCTCAGTCGGCACCCATGTGATCAAGATTAGATAGTGGCAGGCGTGAGGAGGAATTTTATCTATGTGTATCACTGGTTTTGGAACTTGCCGTAGTGCATGTTCTCAGGTGGGGACATGTGTGATGATGTCACCATAATACAACGATAAAATATCTCCAAATTTAACGATGAAATGTAGGGCTAAAAATAATGCGTCAGATACTAGGAGACATGCTCGCCCATGCCAGCCTTTCCCAACGCCACCATTCAAATTATCTAGTTAGACGTGCAGACGGAACGTTTACCCTTTGTAGACGGGAGAGAACGGAGGACACAAAAAAGGAAAAATATGACTGAACACGTGTTAGAAGTTCGAACGGCAAAAAAGACGCAATTGGTGGTGAAAGGAAAAAAATTCACGTCACTAGTTGACAGAAGTAAGGAAATGGACAAGAAAAGTACCTTAGCTCTTATTCGAGACAGTCATTTCTTGGACGTTTTTCGATACTTGGTCTTTATTTGAATGCCGCGGCAAAACACATGAGAGAAAGTTCTCGAACAAATTTCAAAAATTAAACATGAGAAAAAAATATGTTTTTTCTTAATAATAGAGTTATGAAAATAAAACCTAGCTAGTTTGATAGCCCATCTTGAGCAGAGAAATAATATGCTTTCAATTATACAGACGGATAGATAATAAGGAAGATATTGACAAAAGACTGTATTGTTCATATCAGACGAGCGACTGCACTGTTAACCCATGTCACTAAATTTTCGAAAATCTTGGCCTTGAGCATGCAAACGTAAAAATCGAGCTGTAATTAAAGAGAGGGAATGTGGTGGAGAATTGTAGCTAAAAATAACTTAGGCAGCAGATTCGTGTAGGAAATGCATGTAGAACCAAGTGTGTTTTTATGAAAAAACAAGTAGAGACAGACGGACTAACAGACCGTAATACATACTTGACTGAGATTTGACTGAAGTGACTTTTTGGTTGGCAATTTGAAAGTATGGGGGGAAGTCGGCGATTGGTCAACGCATTTTATAGTAGCGGGAAAGAGAGGTGAAAGTTTGTCATTTGACATAAGTCTGTTCAGAGACGCAGTTTGAATCCATAGTGGTGTTGATTCCATAAGAATACAAATATATAGTGGGACGCCATCATACAGCCAGCAGCTCAGCTGAGTTTTGCCAGCAAATTTAACTGTGTTCTCAATTCCGAATTCTGGTAAGAATGAACAATATTTATTTGGTATATTATAATAATTCGAGTGATTGATACTGCCATATCATAAAAATGATTACGACAAGTAAGTGTTCGCTCTAGATCCCCAGCCCTAGTTCAGGGTCTAGAGACATACATATAAAGGAAATATATAGGAACGCCTAAATGAAATTATGAAAAAAGGATCTAGTGTTGAGAATCAGTGGAACATATCACCTATCTTATTCAATAGCAGGAAGCTATTGAACATATCTCAGATTGAATGTAGTCTTGGGGAACTAGTACTATGTGAAACCAACTGGGTAAGATGTGCTGTGTGGTCAGAGAGATCTGACCCAGTCTGTGTTGTGTTGTTGTGTAGTGTTGTGTGCAGAAGTGGTTCAGGAGATAGAGTTCTGACACATGACCCAATACTTTTGTTTCAAAACTGTGAGTTTCTATTTGGCACCAAAGCGGTGTCAAATGCTGTAGTAATATACACAAGTGTGGACCAGTGCAGTCTATCATTGTGTCAGAGCAGCCGTATATTGCCCCCAGCACGAAGAGGTGGGGCCACAAGACTCCTGTACAAGATCGACGCAGGCGAGATAAGTTATATCTGGCCTGCTGGACATTCACCAACGAAATTTTCAACTAATTTATCTCTAATTCACCATCAAATAAAGCCATAACATTGGGGAAATTAAACTATGTATTTATCCCTTAAGTCAATGGACAATGTTTGGCAGTCATAGACTGGGAGTGATGACACCATCCCAACAGCATATCTAGAACTAAGTTCTCCTGTGACTTTCTTAAGATAATTAATATTAACCAGTCATTTGAAATAATTAAGTACACATTTTTCCATTTTATTATGTCATATGATTTTGCATTCCATTTATGACTCCATAATATTTCTTATGTTCTGACCAACTAAACATTTGGTTCAGAACAAAATAAATTTATCAAAAGATTTAACTTTAAAAACTAAAACAGCCTGAGTTAGTTCAGTGTGTTATAAATTTTATTAATATTATTAGACTTCTTAAATATCTCTGTGTGTGTGTGTGTAATCTACCACAACACATTACATATCAGTACCCTAGACTTTTAACGTAGCCACATTCATTAGTAAAAAAAGATATGTGTGAGGTCGTAAGTGGTAGTAAGAAGGGCCTTCTGTAATTCACATCTACATTTATCTCAGGAGCCTTCACAGCTGACCTCATACATCACACTAGGTGACATCAACCATACAATACCATCAAAATCCACTACAGTTGTTACTTTGGGATTTGCATATTGACCCAAGCAAAACAGATGTGTATTAGTGGTCCTTCTATTTGCTATTTCTTATAAGGCTTCAGTGTTCTCTGTCAAGACTACAAACTTGATAACAGTTTTCTCAATCACTTTTTCTCCCTTTGTCTCATATGGGACATTAATGTGTTTGTCATTATGGAATGTTCTTTACATGTATTTAATGCAATCCTATGCATATACCACGTTGTATGATTGAAGAACTATTTTATTATCAGTTATATGAATGTTATTTTCTACAGGAACCAGGACTTTAAGAATGCTTCCAATTATTTAGCTATTTAATGAATTTACCACTTGACTAACAAAATATAAGTCAGCGGTTCTCAAACCCTTGAGACCATGACTACCCTCCAAATGATTTACTGCTCGAGTAGAAAGACTGTAAATCAGTGGTTCTCAGACCTTGGCAGCAATGACACCCTAACATGTTAAAGCAGCATAGGAAACTATTACCCGGTGGTTCTAAAACCATTGTTGACAGTGACTCCAAAATTAAAATACTGCTCTATGGGCACTAGGTGAACCAGTGGTTCTCAACCATTTGATGACCCCAGCCCATACCTCACAGTTTGTGAAACTCATTGCCCACATGAGGAAAACCACTGTTGTAAATAAGCAGACAGCCAGATAGAGACTGAGAACTCAGGATACGCTATAATGTCAGTTAAGAAGGAGTATTTCATAGATAATAGATCACACACTGTTACTGAATGGTAGTTAGCATTGTGTTAATTTTGTTTCTGATGGATGCTTACCGGCCATCAGACTTAGGAGATGATTGCTCTTGAAACCACTAATGGGATTTAAATTGTTTCCAGTCCACCCAGGTTGTGGTTAGAACGTACTAACCCATGTTGCGGTTACAAGGTACTAAACCACGTCACGGTACCAAAGATTACCCCTACCCACCATACACTATTAACCAGGTTACCTTACCATATAAAACCATATCCGGTCACCCAGTAACCCATTACATACCACATATCCCATAAGCATAAGAGGTATTCAGCAGAGGTGACTTACCCCATCCTTATCTGTGATGTGCACTGAGTCCAGGGAAACAAACTCTCACACACTCTGAACCCATTGATCTGTTATGAGACCTAAGTACTGGGGCAGACCAAACCAAGATAGTCAGAAACAAAATCATCTCCGCAGCTACTACAGGCCTTCAGAGAGATGAGTATAACACCTACCAGCAAAACTACCATAGTAGAGATCTACTGTCCATAGGATGACATACTAGTTGTTTTGTTTTTCTAAACAGTAGAGCTAAACTTTTTTTTCATATTTATATGTATATTCAGATATGTGAGAATCTATACCCTGTTATTTAATTTAACTTAACAGCGTCTGTTGTTATTTTTCTTGTTAACTTTATTTGGGCTGTATTTTGTTTAAAATATAAATCTATACCCTGGGGGCTCAGCCATAATTCAATTAACTTCTATTGGGTCGGGATATTTTAAATGTGGCTGGACACCAAATCTCTTTCTCTACCTTGTGTGCTTTACACAGTCATTTTTGTAGGATTCCTGAGAGAGAATTTATCGTCTAGAAAATATCCTGTTTAGTTGCCAGAATTTTCTTTTAAGGAAATTTCTAGTACACTATTTCCCGAGGAGAAGCAGTTCCATTACGAACTCGTAAACGATTTATAAGTCATAATTATCTTTATTCTTCCATTCCATCCAAGCTGTCCTTCTCCACAAAATAACTCCAGGACACTTATCTCTCTTATCTCTCTATCTCTCTTATCTATCTATCTATCTATCTATCTATCTATCTATCTATCTATCTATCTATCTATCTATCTATCTATCTATCTATCTATCTATCTATCTATCTATCTATCTATCTATCTATCTATCTATCTATCTATCTATCTATCTATCTATCTATCTATCTATCTATCTATCTATCTATCTATCTATCTATCTATCTATCTATCTATCTATCTATCTATCTATCTATCTATCTATCTATCTACCTATCTATCTATCTATCTATCTATACATATCTATACATATCTATACCTATGTATTCCTATTTATCTATACCTATTTATCTATCTATCTATCTATCTATCTATCTATCTATCTATCTATCTATCTATCTATCTATCTATCTATCTATCTATCTATCTATCTATCTATCTATCTATCTATCTATTTTTCTATCTATTTTTCTATCTATTTTTCTATCTATCTATCTATCTAGCCAACAAACCTACCAGAGTAACAAAAACATCATCCACACTGATAGATCACATATATGTAACGTGTCCAGATAACATTATAGAATGTTCCATCCCTACTATTGCTATGAGTGACCACTATCCCATATGTTGCACTTGGGCAAAAAATGGGTACAAATCTCCAAAAAATAAACACATCACTATTGAATATAGAAGTCTAAAAAATTTCAACCAAGATTTATTTTTAAATGATTTGCGAAATGCGCCTTTCGCCGATGTTTACCAACTTCCTGATCCTGATGACGCCATTGCATATTGGACACGGACATTTTATAGTATTTTTAATAAGCATGCACCTACTAAAGAAATTCGCGTAAAAAGAAAATTAAATCTCCATTTATTACACAAGAAGTACTTGACGCTATGAGGCAGAGGGATCGAGCGCACAGAAATAAGGACATCATTACATATCGGGCAGCAAGGAACAAAGTACAATATTTAATTCGCAGAGAAAAGAAAAACTACTTTAGTCATTTAGTTAAAAGCAAAAGCAACAGTAGAAATATATGGAAGGCAATCAATACCTTGGTGAACAAAAGAAATTCGCCTGACTCACAAAATCCCAATACTTCATTTACTTGTACAGACTTCAGCAATCATTTTCAGGCAGACATCCACAATATAAAATCCGCCATACCTTCTTCCCCTTGTGACTTCAGCGAATTATCTACGTTCTGCGAGAACAAGTGTACTAACACCATTCCATGCGACATTCCTTTTATAACAGTTAACGAAGTTCATAACTATCTTATTGATCTTAAAGATAATAACTCATCGGGACTTGATGGAATCAGTAATCGAATACTGCGTTATGCTGCACCAGCTATTACTGATACCCTAACATACATATATAATCAATGTATCGCAAGGAGTTACTTTCCATCTGCCTTTAAAATCGCTAAAGTATACCCTCTTGTTAAACCTGGTTCATCATATAATAACAACCTTGGTAACTATAGGCCCATTTCTCTTATATCATCGCTGTCCAAACCACTGGAAAAACACATACACAAAACAGTAACAGAACACCTAGCTAATAATGACCTGCTTGTTGATAGTCAGTCGGGGTTTAGACCAAAACATTCATGTCACACAGCCTTAACAAAAATGATAGATAACTGGCATCTAAACATCAATAACGATATTTTATGTGGAGCAATCTTTGTAGACTTTAAAAAAGCATTCGATATGATAGATCACACTATTTTAATCAGGAAATTAGAAACAATGAAAGTAAATCATAAACTGGTGAAGTTAATTAAATCATTCCTGACAGACAGACAACAAGTGGTGTCTTACAATGATTCTTTGTCCAACCCAACTGTTGTCGATATCAGTGTTCCCCAGGGCTCTATTCTCGGCCCTCTTCTTTTTGCCGTATACATTAATGATCTTCCTCTGCACATCAAACATTCATCCTGTGACCTGTTTGCCGATGACTGTACTGTTTACACTAGTGACAAATGTTGCACCACACTAGAACTATCTTTACAAACTGATACACATAATATTATTAAGTGGAGCAACGAGAATCGAATGCTAAATAAATATTAGTAAAACGAAATGTATGTTAATATCAACCAGACAAAAACTACAAAACTCGCAGAAAACAACACTTCAGCTCTACATTGGAACATCACTAATTGAAAACGTAAATGAACATAAAACTCTAGGTCTAACTGTTGACCAGCACCTAAGTTGGAACTCACATGTAAGTGCACTCACAAAGCTAACGGCACAAAAAGTTTACCAATTAGCCAAAATCAAACACTTCCTGGATGAGGGGGCAAGGAAAATGTTCTACACATCTCACATACAAACATACCTAGACTATTGTTCCACAATCTGGGATGGTTGTTCCATATCCAACACAAAAAGGCTTCATTCACTTCAAAAACGTGCAGTGCGCCTAGTTGCTGATAAACACCAAACACATTGTATAGATCTATATAACTATCTTAAAATATTACCCCTTAGAAAGCGCTTCCTATTTAACAAAGCTAAATTCGCTCACAAAATCTTGTCACATAATGCTCCAACGTATCTGTGGCCACTTTTCAAATTCAATGAAAAACGTAGTCAGCACTTAAACCAGTTAGATTTACCCAAGCCGAGGCTAGATTTGTACAAGAAGAGCTTGGCTTACTCAGCTGCTCATCTTTGGAACAATCTTCCACATGACCTGAAAAACATGCACAGTCCCTACTCATATAATCGTAGACTGTTCAAATACATTATGAGTGCGGATTATATGCCGCCCTAAGGGATTCAAGAAGCAATAAATAATTTGTGTCATCTCTCGGTTAAAATTGGTCTCCAAATAAATGCCTCTAAAACTAAAGCTATGAACTTTTCTAACGAGACCTTTGATATCATCTTGAACGGGGAAAAACTACAGAAAGTTGAAAGTTTCAATTATTTAGGCAGTAAAATGACTCAGGATGGTGACACACACAACAAGAGAAATCCATACTAGAATTGCTTTGGCAGCTAGCGCCTTCAATAGATTATCTAACATTTGGAAATTACGATCATTGAATATACATACCAAGCTTCGTCTGTTTAATTCAAATGTTATCTCAGTGTTAACATACGGCTGTGAGAGTTGGAAAATAACAAAATCATTGGAGAACAAGCTGAATACATTCGAGAACAAATGTCTTAGAAAACTCATGAACATCAGTTGGAAAGAATTCAAGACTAATCGACAAATAAGAGAAGACTCTAGGCAGAAATATGTCTCCGACTATATAAGGAAAAGACGATGGTCATATATCGGTCATGTCCTACGAATGCAAAACAACAGAATACCACTACAGGCGCTCACTTGGGTTCCTGAGGGTAAGCGGAAAAAAGGAAGACCAAAAGAAACACTCAGAAGAACAATAATAAGAGAAGGAAGAACGTTGGGCCTAAATAATGTGCAAGAGCTAAGAGGAGTGGCGTCACAACGAACAACCTGGAGAGCACTGGTTTCTGCCTTATGCGCCGTGTTTGGCGCTTAAAGAATTTATTATTTATTATTATTAAGGGATTATGTTTCGAATTATTATTATCTAATACACTGTATGGAGGGTCTGATGATCTAGTTTTTCATTTTAATATACCTTACTTCTTAATTGTAATCAGATACTGTAATGTATGCTTTTATACTACTTATAATGTTGCATCGCCTCTGAACTAATACCTTAAGTATGCTGGAGAATGTCTGGATACCTAGCAATAAAAGATGAGTAAGAGGAAGGGATAAATGCAAGACGGGCCTATATGCACGATTCTCATCTTTCAGTCAATACCCTTTACCTCCCTAAGGAGCATAGGTCATAAAACTGGATCTCGTGTAGTGGAGGCGTCAACAATTCACTCCCTGTGGCAGTATCTGCTTGGGACTCAAAGTTGCTCACCTGTGGGAACATTTTCCGCATGCGCTGACAACACATGAAGTCCCAGCTATTTCAGCAGATTTCCAAAATGTCACGAGTTCTTATTATATGCCACCATTATCTGATTACGTTTCTAATTATGTCTTATTTACTGTATGAATGGTTTAGATTGTGTTTGTTATTTTTTTTTTTTTTTTTTTTTTTTTTTTTTTTTTAAGGTATAAATTTTTGTTAATCTATTTTAATTAATAATTTTTCCCCCCTTAAATTTGATTATGTCTGGATGTTACAAATGTATGTTATTATTTTACCTCGATAATTTTGTACGCTTAAATAATGCTAAAAATACATGTGCTATTGAAAGGATACGGTATATAAGATGACAGAGAAGAAGGGCAGAATGTAAGACAGGCCTGCGTTCCCAATTCTTAATCCTTTGAAAATATAGTTTGTTCGTTCGTTATCTATCTATCTATCTATCTATCTATCTATCTATCTATCTATCTATCTATCTATCTATCTATCTATCTATCTATCTATCTATCTATCTATCTATCTGTCTATCTATATCTATCTATCTATCTATCTATCTATCTATCTATCTATCTATCTATCTATCTATCTATCTATCTATCTTTATTTATTTTAAAAACATACTTTAATTATGATGATTATTGCAAATGTTTGATGTTATATTACTTTTTTAATGATAAATGCCTTAATAATGCTTAAAGTAAATGTGAGGATGAAAGGATACAGTATACATGATGAGAGAGAGAGGAAGGGCAGAATGTCAGACGGGCCTGCGTGCCCAATTCTTAACCCTTTGAAAATAAAGTTCGTTCGTTCGTTCTATCTATCTATCTATCTATCTATCTATCTATCTATCTATCTATCTATCTATCTATCTATCTATCTATCTATCTATCTATCTATCTATCTATCTATCTATCTATCTATCTATCTATCTATCTATCTATCAATATTTCCACCTCCTTCACTGTCTCTCTCTCTAGTATCGACCTGTTCAAAAAGAGTCTAGCATACTCTGAAGCCTACTATGTCAGGCGCCTATCATAATCGGACAAATCGTCTAATGAGGTCCAATACCTCTTCGTCACTCGTCTAATCCCTTGCTCCTTCCCTTCTTGTGCCTCTGCATCTTCTGCTGCGGTTTCCTCACCCTCCTGAGAGTCTCCCTGTGAACTGTCTTGTTCTCTTAATCTCTCTTCTCTATCCTGTAATCTTTGCTCATATTCCATCATTGGCATGTCTGCCTCATTTTCCGAGTTATCCCACTAGGTTCTCAATCTTCGTATTTCTTCCGAAATATCATTATCCTACATACTGTCTTGTGCATCCTGCGTAGTAACTATCCTGTTTTCCTCCGGCGTATCTCGCCTTTTTTCTTCTTGTTCTTGGTATGTGTTTTGTTGGGGTAGGGTTAACCAACTTGGATTTATCCCGGGTTTTTCCATGCATTCCTGCAGGATTTGCGATCTGCCTTCTCCTTGGTGGTTGTCTATGTTCTCCGCTAGGAGTGTTTTCATGTGATGTGCACTTCTCCCTTTGGTCCGTGTGACGTACGTCTAATTTGACAAGTGAATTTTCCCTGATTTCATTGGTGATTAAAGGGACTTTATAACATTAGAACCCCTCAACATCAGTATTGTTGTAACTTTTCATCAACGAAGAGTAGCGGCTATGATCAAAGTAGTCAAAGACGATCCCCAGAACAGAGAAGCAGAAATTTAGCATCTCCGTGCGAACACTGAACCGTTGGCAAGTTGGACACGAGCGGTCAGAAGAAAGCTTCTTGCAGACTTCGCACCTCTGTGGAGACCGGCAGACTTGCCCGAAAGATTATGGAACGGGCGCTCAGCGTAGCGGATACGTTCTGAGCAATCAGGAAACTCACCGCAAACGAGGCTAGTCTCGCAGAAATTTCACATCCTCGTGCGAGCAGCCTGAGACGAACGAAGATCGGAAGCCAGTCGGGCCATCGCGGTTAGCATGGCGGCTAAATAACTTCGACTTTCCCTAGGATCTGAAGAGGCGCGAAATTTTCACACGTACCATTTAACTTACATTCCCGTTAGATATATACAGAATCTGAAAAGGACAACTTTATCATTCTTTCTGACAGAATTCTAAGATTCACTAGCATATAGTTAAATTCCTGCTAGATTTCATCTAAATTGTTGGCTATTGGAGTGAAATTCTTTTCTGTGCAGACGGTAATTTATACATTAGCTTCGAGTGATCAGTTGTCTAGTTATTTCATTTTTATTTCACTGGATTATGGTGCAAATTTAAACTTATTAAATAAACCCATTTTCAAAGTTCTAATGCAAACTAAATGTTACATCTATAAATTTATTTCCAAATACAATAGCCGAGTAAATTAACTGTGTAGCCGAATAAGGGAATTATAACTTTAATACAGTTTAGTTCTTTATAAATAGATGTGCTTTTAACTATTAACCTCAAGGAGATTTTTTTTCTTGATTTATTATATAAAGACGCAAATGCAGAATACAGTCTAACTGTAAATGTATAGCGCGTTAGATCTTAATATGATTTTATTGCATTTCATGTTTTATCTTCTATACAGAATTGATCTTTCGACCTTGCATCCCAGCAATTAATTAATTATACACTGGGTCCTGCCAACTCAGTTTGATTACTCCAGTGACTTATGAACATATTTGAAATGTAATCTTTGTGGCGATCCTGTTGGGATTCAGCTTTCTGAAGTATACAGAAACAAAGTAAACCCAAAGACTGTTTTAAAATCCCAATACATAAAATCGTTTTATAGTTAAAACTGGAAGCAGAACATTTTGCCAGTAGCAATATTTTACTCACTGCCCTATTTGTGATAAAAAAGAACTTACCTCAGTGTTTTTGTAGTTTGTGACATTACGGAAAAAGAAAGTTATCTCCACCAGCTGTGCCAATTTTAGAAAACTACACCATACCTCACACCTAGCCAAGTGCCTGTGCCATTCATTAGGAACTTTTATCTAACAAACCAACAGTAGCCTTTACGCTTCACCGTCTGGCGATTTTTTGAGACTATTAGCTACCAGCCCACCTTGTTAAATCTTGGGCCTGACACAGAAGAAATAAAAAGACAATTTCCATTGTTCTAAGGTATTATCTGCTGTTGTATAATTCCTACGCAGTGCCAGAATTCACCATTTGGTAAGTCTGTGTGTGTGACTGTGTGCTGGGCAGCCAAGCGTGTTTTTTTTAATGAAAGGAGATTTAATCTTTTTTACCTTATAATTAGTTTGTCCTAGTATTAAGGAGTATTGTATTCATTGTACGGGATTTCTCTTAGCGGGATTGTTTAACGGTGTTCATTCCCCCCTTCCGTAAAGTTTTTGTTGAATAAAGGGAAACATTTGAGAACCCTAGCTTTTCCTCTACCCCCTTATCACTGTAAACCCCCCCCCCCTTTCTCGTCTTTGGGACCGGGTCTTTTCTGTTAGTAAATACAAGCGGGAAAAAGTGTATTGGATACTTCTCCTCAAACAAAACCCCGCCCCTTGTCATCTTTGTATTCTGTAATCTTTGATTTCTGACTGTAAATTGATAATGACTTGTGACTTCATTTTATGATAATAAAAGTATTAAAAAGTTTATTAGCATTTTGTGTCGGCTGGCCCAAATCAAACATTCCCCATATTTGTTATCGTAGTTGTGATTCATGTACGTTGTGCGTCAGAATCACCAAATCGGTGTGTGCGCCTGAGCGACTGGAACTGACAAACAATTGTTTGTTCAGAAGAGTGGTAGGAATAGTTTTGAGAGACAAATATTGTCGTAATAGCAGACTGTCCTTACTCTTCCCAGCACTTGTGAATCTACTACCTCACTTTCCTAAATCCTTATTCTCACAGAGCCTTCACTATCATTCTACACTCTGAAGGGACCAATATCCATCATAACTCTCTCAGATAAAAATTACGACAATAAATGAGGCGCTCGCCGGGATTCTGAGTCTATTCTAAATAGGGTCTGTTTGATTGTCTTTGTGAAGTAGGGTATAATCTTTAAAAAACGTAATTACTTCCCCTAGACAAAGCCTTTTAGTATTTTGGGCTGACCACACAATAATTATTACAGGTTTGTTCTTTACACAGGAGCAGGAAGTTAGTGATAATAAAATATTTGTCACCTTTGTATTCTCTGGCAGAGAAAATTGAAATTTTGTTATATAATTGCTGGGTTTGCGTGATTGTCTTCAGTCACAAAAGGTTTTTGAAGTTAGAAGAGCTGAGCAAAGCTAAAGGCGCTTGTTCTAAATTTTTTAAAATCTAGTTAACATCGTCTCTACTCTTTATTGACTTCAGAAGGGCGGAGTTCAATTAGTGGAGAATTAAAACTTTCAGGAATATTTTTTTCCTTTAAAATGTTTTTCATAAATTGTTTCTCTACTTTTAGTAAAAGTAAATTTTTTCCAGTGTAACTTACTATTTTAGTGGCATTAGTCGCTTGCGTTTAGAGCCTTAATTGCCAGAAAACAGCAGCGATAAGTTTGCACATTACATAGTAGGAGTTAACTCAAGTAAATTTTTTACTTTTGTTTTTTCTCGTAGCGGTTCCGAATTTCTTCCCCTTCTCGTTTCTTCTTACTAGTTCTCTAGTCATACTACATCTTATTCTTTGACAATGGCAGAGAGGATAAAGATGAGGTCCATCTTGAGGCTGGAAGCGAAAGAGGCAGGATTAGACGCAGAAGCTGCAAACGCGTTTGTCAACCAGGAACTGGAAATATATGACACGGAGCAACGGAGAGCAGAAGCTGAGAGGAAAGAAGAGAAGGAACGAACTTTATTTATTTATTTATTTTCGAAGGGTTGAGAATTGGGCGCGTAGGCCTGTCTAACATTCTGCCCTTTCACTCTCATTTATCTTGCATGCTATATCCTTTTATTCCCACATATTACTTTAAGCATTAATTTAAAGGCATGCAACATTATAAAGTTTACATAATAGCATTCATTTACAGTATACAATCATAATAAAAAATGAGTAGCCTAGGTTTTTTTTTTTTTTAAATAAAGATAGTGACTGAAAAAAAAAAATAATAATAATAATAAATAAAATAATATAAACAAAACAATAAATAAATAAGTTATGTATACCGACACTCACTTATGCGGTCAAAACGTCTAATCTGTAGTATTTTTGAATGTGTCATCAATCCTCAATACAAGAATTACAAAAACACATTCTCGCTTACATCCATACATTCTTGGCGGAAATTGAAATAATAATAATAACACTTTCTTGCGCACTTCTGTAACAGAAAAAGTCTTTCAGCAGTTTAAAAAAAAAAAAAAAAAAAAAAAAAATTATATCTGCATGTACATCACCCATTTAAGCAAACGGAAACATTCACATCTCTAAAGTACAGTGGTATGCGGGTACATTCTCACATACATTACATTATATAATAGTATTACATGGATATAAAACAAATTATTCCCATTAAAAACGAGCGGAAGAGGAAAAGAAATGTTGACCTATGGATGAGATGTTGACAGGCAAATGATGTTTCTATGGGGGTAGATAATCAGTGTTTAGGAAGTGTTTGAAAAGTGCTTTGTTAAATGAATATTGTGTAGGTAGGCTTTTTAGGTGGTGTGGAAGGCTGTTCCATAAGTAGGCTCCAGAGTAGGCTAGACTCTGTTTGAACAGGTCGATCCTAGCTTTGGGCAGACGTAACTGATGTAATTGTAGTCCCTCTCTTCTACTGGTTTGAAACAATGATCGTAGGTACGGCGGAGCATTGTTTGATAGAATTGCGTGGGTCAGCTTGGCTTTGTTGTAGAGAAGACGTTTTTTCAGGGACAGTATTGTGGGTTCTTTTCCTGTCCTTGTGTGTGATATCGTGCGATTATCGGTGATCAGACGTATTGCTCTCTTATGCAGGGAGTGCAGTCTCTTTGAGGTGGAAGCAGGGCAACCATCCCATAGTGTAGAGCAGTAATCTAGATGTGTCTGTATATGTGAGGTGTAGAACAATAGTCTAGTGTCTGCGTCTAAGAAGTGTTTTATTTTGGCTAGCTGGTACGTCTTTTGAGCTAAGTGTTTGGTTAAATTCCGTACATGGGAGTTCCACGTTAAGTGCTGGTCAATCGTGATTCCTAGAACTTTGTGTTCTGTTACATGTTCAATTTGTATTGATTCCGCGTGTACCTGTAGCGATCTTTTGGTGCAGTTTAGGAGTTTCTGTCTGGTGGTAATCAACATAGATTTCGTTTTTGCTGTGTTTAATGGCATACGATTCATATTACTCCATTTTGTTAGATTGTCTACATCGCATTGAAGAGTCATTTCAAGTGCCACGCAGTCATTGTCACTAGTGTAGATAGTACAATCATCTGCAAAGAGGTCACATGTTGAATATTTTAGATGTAGTGGTAGGTCGTTGATGAACATTGCGAAGAGTAGGGGCCCAAGAATAGAGCCCTGCGGTACTCCTGTATTTATCTTCGAGAAATCTGATGTCGAGTTGTTGTGAAGCACACTAACTGTTGTCGATCTCCCAGGAATGATTTGATGATGTTTAGTGGATTAGGGCCTATTCTGAGGGTTTCCAACTTTTGAACCAAGATAGTGTGGTCAATCATGTCAAATGCTTTTTTGAAGTCAACAAAAACAGCACCACCTAATTTCCCATCATTTACGTTCGACAGCCAGTTATCTGCCATTTTGGTGAGAGCTGTGTGACAGGAATGTTTGGGTCTGAAACCTGACTGGCTCTCAATGAGCAGTTTGTTTGTTGTTAAGTGTTGAAATGTGGTGTTGTAAATGTGTTTCTCTAGTGGTTTTGAAAGAGATGATAGAAGGGATATTGGTCTGTAACTGTTGGGATCGCTATGTGAGCCAGATTTATAGAGAGGATACACTTTGGCAGATTTAAATGCTGTGGGAAAGTAGTTGTGTGCAATACATTGATTGTACACATATGTTAAGGAGTCGCAAATGATGGGTGCAGCGTAACGTAGAATCTTATTGCTGATACCATCAAGACCAGATGAATTGTTGTTTTTTAATGCCAAGATATATGTGAGAACTTCGTGTACTGTTAGAAAAGGAATATCTCTAAGATCTGTTATGGTATGTTCAGTGTTGCAGAAGGCGGTCAGTTTACTAATATCGCAGTCCATTGGCTTTAGTGTCGATTTGAGATGGTTAATTTCTGTTTTGAAGTGGTTACTAAAATGAGTAGCCGTGAGGGAGCAGCTTTTTGGTAAAGAGTTTAGTGACTTTGTTTTGTGTGTTAGTGTTCTAATGGCTGCCCAGACTGCTTTACTGTTTGCTTTGTCTTGAATCATCTTTCTGAAATGTAGTTTCTTTTCCTGACGAATGAGGTATTGTACTTTGTTTCTAAGCATCCGATACCTGCTGAAATCTTTGAGCTTATGTGCTTCGTCCCGCTCTCTCATTGTTGATAATATTTCGTTTGTTATCCATGGGGTCTTTCTGATATTTTTAACACGAACTTGCTTTATAGGAACATGTTTGTCAAATACATTGTTAAAAGTTTGTGTCCAGTATGTTATGGCTTCTTCTGGATAGGGAAGTTGGTACACGTATGAGAGAGGGGATATTTGTAGGTCTTGTAGGAATAATTGAAGGTTAAAGTTTTTGAAATTCCTGTAATGGACTGTGATACGTTCCGTTTTAGGTGCTTTGAACCCTTTTCTCGTCCAGGTACAGCAAATAGGATAGTGGTCACTTAATGCTGTCCGTGTGACTGTGCATTCTACAATGT
Source organism: Oreohelix idahoensis (assembly GCA_024509875.1). Lineage (NCBI taxonomy): Eukaryota > Metazoa > Mollusca > Gastropoda > Stylommatophora > Oreohelicidae > Oreohelix > Oreohelix idahoensis. Next base: position 182,716 of record JAMPIV010006019.1, read on the forward strand.
TTTCTGGGCAGGTCGTATAGATATGATCAATTAGTGTAGATGATGAATCTGTTACTCTCGTGGGTTGATTGACTAACTGTGTGAGGTTGTATGAGATGGTGATATCATTCCACGTGTTGTTCGATTTGTGAAGGTCAATATTGAAATCTCCCAGTAGAATAATTTCCTTCGAAGAAGCCCAAACGTTGTCCATCATTCGTGAGAATGTGTCAAACCATACAGCAGAAGAGCTAGGGTTTCGGTACAGGTAACCAATTAAAACGGGGGTCAGGTTGGGGAGTTTTATTTCCAGCCATATACATTCAATGCCAGTATGTTCTAGATCATCACGGCGTCTGTGCTGAAGAGATGTTGAGATGTATATAACTAGCCCTGTTTTATGTTGTCTGTTAGAATCCCTGCGAATGGTGGTGAATCCATTAATCCTAATTTCTTCATCTGTAATTTTGTCATTGAGACGGGTTTCAGAAAAACCAAATATGTGGAAGTTTTGTTGGAGAGAGGTGGAGACTTCAGGAAGCTTACCTAGCAGGTGGTAAATGTTTAAATGACCAATTTTAAGCCCTGATAGTTTAAGCCAGGAATTAGTGATATTGCCTATATTTTGATTTGAGTTTTTGCAATCGGACATGATAATAGTCAATAGGAAAGAAAGAATGAGGGGAGTAGGAATGAGTAAGAAGCAATAAAGTTAGTACACAATGGTTAATACAAAATTGTAAACAAGTTATAAAATATACACTGCAATAGATTTCTCTAAAGTCCGTGGACACTGTTTACCGTATCTTAATCTTTGCAAAAAGTGCGGCACACAGGACTATTTTGACTTCAACCACAGGAAAGAGCAGAAGCTGAGAGGAAGGAAGAGAAGGAAAGAGCAGAAGCTGAGAGGAAGGAAGAGAAGGAAAGAGCAGAAGCTGAGAGGAAGGAAGAGAAAGCGAGAGCAGAGGGGAGAGAATCACAGGAGAGGGCAGATAGGAAAGAAGCGGAAGAACGCCTATTGGAACAGAAGAAAATTGAGGCAGAGATAGAAGCTCGCAGGGACAGAGAGAGAGACGGAAAGACAGCACGAACTGGCGCTTAAGGCTTTAGAGAGTCGGAGCGCTTCTACTTCGAATAACGGAGAGCCGTCTTCGCCCCAGTCTCAGTCAATGGATCTCTCCAGCTCTCAATCTGCCCAACTAACGGCGATGTCTTTTGCTTTAGAATCCTTTCCTAGCCCTAACGAAAAAATTGCCAGCTATCTAGAAAAATTCGAGAGGCTCGCCAATCTGTATGGGTTAGAGAGTTCCCGCTGGGCACTTAAACTCTCAACGTCACTGAAAGGCAATGCTTATGACGTATACACAAAGCTGGGACCGAACCAACATGATTACGACATGCTGAAGAAGGCCTTGCTAGAGCGGTTTGAGATGACCGCCCGAAAATTTCTGCAAATGTTCAGAAACAGCCGGAAAGAGAGCAGGGAAACATTTCTGCAGTTCACTTCACGTCTCACGGGTTATCTGACAAAGTGCATAGAATTATCTGAATTACCTCTTTCATATGAGGGACTTCTAGAAATTGTTCTTGTTGAACAGATAAAATCCACTATGTCGAATGACACCCGTAGACTTTTGGCTGAACAGGGGGCAGTCAGGCTTTAGGAGATCCTCAATAAGGCCGAACGCTATAGCAATGCAATGGCCGAACTTCCCAGCACTAAACGTAAACCCACAGATGAGCCATCTCGAAAACAAAATCTAGAGCAGTCATCCTATTCTTCCAATCCTTTTAACATTATAACCAACGAGATAATAATAACCAGAGACCTCCCCAGGAAAAATCGAAATTCTACAAAACCCGATCCCCCCCCCCCCCCCCCCAAATAATACTTCTGATCAACCCACCAAGCCTACGTGGCAGCGCGGCCACCAAGGTCAAGGGAAAGGGAAGACCCCTACAACAGGAACGTCTGATCAGGGCAAACAAACCGGTCTTAACCGCATCGGATGTTTGCATACAGCCTCGAAAGGTAGAGTCAATGTCAGTGATTCTCAACCTGAGGGGGACCGACCTTCAACGCGAGGAACTGTACTTTTGAATGGTACCTCTACTACTTGTCTTTTTGACACTGGACTAAGCTTTAGTTGTATTGTCGCTAGGCACCTAGTTAAACCAGGTCAGGAGGCAGAGCAAATCGTCAAATTATGTGGAGTTTTCAAGAGTGATGCACCCAGGTCGCTGCCTATTGCATTGGTAGAAATACACTCTGACCTTGTCAGAGGCGTCATTAAAGCAGCCATTATGGAGGATCCGATCTACCCAGTTATCCTGGGATGTAGATATGTGTTTATTGGGAGACCAAAGGAGCCGATTGTGGCAGCGGTAACCACAAGAGGGCAAGCCAAGAAGGAGAGGGAGCCTGCTCCAAATTTGTTGCCGAATGAACTGAAGGAGGCGAAACAAAAGGACCCTACTCTGGAGCTCTGCTTTAGAAAACTGCCCATGGCTAAGGACCCCAGACACAACGGAAACATCTTTTCTAAGGATGGCGTATTGTATCGTAGAACGGGCAACCCGGACATGGGGAATAACCAGCTCCTAGTACCGACGCAGTACAGAAGCCAGATCTTAGAAATGGGGCACTCTCTTCCCTTTAGCGGACATATGGGACAAAACGCCACTATTCAGCGAATAAAAACCCACTATTGGTGGCCAGGAATGAACTCTGACATTATCAGGTATGTGAAATCCTGTGCCCAGTGTCAACGTATGGCACCCAAGCATCGGACACCCTTTATTCCCATGGGTGATGCGCCAGTAGTGGTGATCCCATTTCAACAGCTTGTAGTCGACATCATTGGACCCCTGGAAAGGACCAAAAGAAGGAACAGGTTCATCCTGACCTTAGTCGACACTTGCACTTTGTGGGCCGAAGCTATACCGCTAACATGCACGAATTCCAAGCATGTCGCAGAAGCCCTCGTGCAGATATTTACAAGGTTGGGTTTCCCTCAAAACGTTTTGACGGACAATAAATCCCCATAAATCCCCAGCCCATTGATGGAAGAGATTGTAACAATCCTGAGGAACCAGCATATCTACACAAGCCTTTATATTCCGGCCGGAAGTGGGTTAGTAGAACAAGTCAACGGAACCCTCACCAGTGTAACGAGATGGTATGATAGTGGTTGTTGTCTTGATGACAGTCGATGATAGTTCAATAAAGAATAATGAACTCCACAATATACCCCAGTCTCAGAAATGAGTACTGGTGTATGATAGCACAAATGATAGTCAGACAGTAAAGACCCCTGGTCCGGTGGTAATAAGAAGATCAAGAGCCTAGAGTGTCTTCTCGTAATAACTATCTTATGCTTTAAATAACAATGAAATTCAAATTGAACTCAATAGTAACTTTATGAAATTAACAAAATTCAAGTTACAATTAAAATCAATTTATTTATAATGATTATCTTATCTTCTGTTCTTGAAATAGATAGAAATGCTATATGAATAGGAATTTTATATTTACACAATGTCCAGAGAAATCACAGTGATATTATTTTACTTTAACTGAATTGCAGTGTCTCTGCTTTTCTGACAAAAACGTTAACCAGTCTTTTTCTTCATATGACTCGACTCTTCACATATACATTGATCGAATGTTCATCTGTTTCTGCACTTAACTGAGTGCTCCTTAAATGATGGTTGACAATGTTGGTGAGCTCCACACGACTGTATACACTCGGCTGATCTTCCCATGTAGTAGGGATACCAGCACAACCAGGTAGACCAGCTGTAGTGCTCCGTGTCGCTATGCAGGATAACACTTGGGTTCTCACTTCTGGCTTATGTCTATATGTACGACCGAAACCTGAAAACAACACAAAGACTGTGCTAGCCTCTTTCCAAGAGTTCCCCTAGCCTAATGTATTGTTGTTCCGTGTCATCAGTAATGCATGTGTATGAATGCGCACATGTGTTTCTGGTTACATTGTTAGTTGTACAGATGTCTACTTGCCAACAACAAATTCAAATGATATGATTACTGTACATTATATTACATCATTCATTTACATCACATTATGTTACTTAATCCATTCTTCCATCTGCTATATTTCCATCCAAGCAGAATTATTCTGACACATATTGCTTATGGTTATCAAAGTTTGAGAACCCCTGGCCTACTTTGTGCCCATAGAGCAGTCAAATCAATGTGGGGGTCATTGGTACCAATGGGTTTAGAACCACTGGGATATAGTCTCCCATGCTGCCATAAATCAGTAGGGGTGTCCTTGCGGCCAGGGCTTAAGAACCCCTTATTTACATGGTTGCTACTTGAGCATTGCTTCTATATGAGTGTGTTCCTGGTCTCAACCTTGAGAACCATTGGCTGTCAGTAAGATTATTACGTTCATAACAATGGCTACTGAACTGTTGCCCATCGTTACATAGTGCTATGTTGAAGTTATAAGCAATGATATAACCTGATAGGATAATCATAGAGCAGGATACATTCATATAAACACATTATTAAAACAGGACAAGGATAGTTCAGAATTCAGTTCAGGATCGTTTTACAGCATGAGTGTTCAATGAAGTGACATATTTACATTTATAATGCATTAACAAAATAGGTACAGTAGCCCTACTCACCCTCTGGTCTTTTTCGGAAATACTAACAGGACTACTTCTGGCAAAGGCAGACCAGCACAAATACTCAATGGTGAAGGAATACGTGCCTAGCTCTCTCCTTTGTGCTCTGCGTTCTTTCAGTTCGTGTGTGTCTCTTCACTTTTTTTTTTTTTTAATGTGTTTGCTACTTCATTTTGTAGCACGCCCCTTTCAACCATCTACCATGTACATGGATTTGTTGGTTATATCAGGACGTGTTTCTTTTATTGTAATATGTTTTTGTTTGTATTTGTTTTATATTATATTATCTCTAGTCGGTATTTTTCCTTTTGTAGTTATAGTTCAACATGGTTTTTAAAAAAAATTCCAATATATGCTATTTTCTAAGTTAGTATGTTTTTGATTTTTACTGGATGGTTTATTTGGTTAATCTGTATGTTTCTGGGGCGAGTCTTTCACCAGTTTGGACTACTGGTTCAATTCCTTATTTGATTTTTATATGTTAGCTTTAGTTTTTGTAATATAGTGTTTTATTAACTTTTGCATTTCTGAAGGGCTCTTTGTGCCTATGAGATTTTCTACACTCATTTCTACCTTGTGGTTACTACAGTATGTCTTAATGTTTTGCCTCTGTTGGTCATATTTTTTGCAGTCCACTAGAAAGTGCCTAATTGTGTTTGGTTCTTGACACTCTTCACATGTGGGTTCCTCTATCATGAAATATCCAGTTCCCAGCTTGAGTCTCAGCAATTTTTTATTAATTGGTATTTTTAGTTCATCTTTTATTTGACATTTTTTGCTTGGTTTTTTAAGGATTTTATATGAGTGTCTTGCTTTTTTACTTAGGTCCCATGCTGTTATCCATTCTTTAGTTATTTTTTGAGCAATTAAGCTCTTAATTTCAAACTTCCCTAAGCCTACTTCAATTTGGTTATGGCTAGTTCTCCCCCCTTTGGCTTCTTTGTCTGCTAGCTCATTTCCTGCTATCCCCACATGTGATGGTATCCATGTTAGTGTTGCACTGCATCCTATATTTTGTAGATATGTATTAACCTGTAGTATTTCCTCTATAATGTCTGGCCTGCTGCCTTCTGTTCTGTTTCTGATTGCTAGTACTGATGATAGGGAATCTGTGAGAATGGTTACTTTTTTTGGTGGATTTTCTGCAGCTATTTCTAAAGCTTTTAGGATTGCCACTAATTCTGCTGTAAAGATAGATGTATTACTTGTTACTTTGTATCTTTTATAAATTTTTAATTTTGGTATTGCTATTCCTGCTCCTAATTGTCCTTCTTCATCTTTGGACCCATCTGTATATATAGTTAGGCTATTATTTGTATACCGTTCTATGTACTCTAGTGTTTTACTTTTTGCTGAGATTATGTCGTTAGATTTATTTATGATCTTTGATAAGTGGGAGTCAGTTTCTGGCACTTTTAATTCCCATGGTGGGATCTTTGCTTTATACAGAGCACTACTGTTTATCGCATTAAACAGGTCTGGGTATTGATCCACTTCATCCATTGTTTTCCACCCTGACGGGTATCTATTATGGTTTAATGGAATGTGGCCTATGTACTGGTTACCCCTATCAAAGGTTTTATGTGCCGGGTGAGTTGGATCTTTTGCCACTCTTGCCCAGTAGCTGAATCTCAGTTCTTTTCTCCTTAGCTCCAGGGGTATAATGCCTAGCGCTACTTCTAGTGCTTCTGCTGATGTTCCCTTTGAGGCACCTGCTATTATTGACAGTGCCTGGTTTTGGACTGTGTCTAGTTTCTTCTTATTGCTTGGGGCGGCTGATGCATAGACAACACTGGCATAGTCGAGTTTGCCTCTAATAAATGATTTATAGAATGTTAACATTGTCTTATTGCAGGCGCCCCAACCACTTCCTTTCATATATCTTAGCATATTAATAAGTCCTCTACTGCTTTGCACTAAAAGGTCTATGTGTTTGTTCCAGTTTAGTTGCTGGTCTAGTACCATGCCAAGAAATCTAGTTGATTTTGCTGTGCATACTTTTTGCTTATTAATGCTTATGTCAATTATATTGTTTTTAATTACACGCCCTCTACTGAAAATCATTCCTATGGTTTTTTTAACGTTTAGATTAAATCCCCACTTGTTCATCCAGTCAGATACTTTATCTATTTGTTTTTGTACTGTTTTATAGAGGAATGGTAGATTTCTTCCCGTTCTCCATATCGCAGCATCATCTGCAAACTGAGATAGGTTGTTTTTTAAGTCCTTAAACTCGTCGCCTAGGTCGTTGACCATAATCGTAAAAATTGATGGTGATATTACTGATCCCTGGGGAATTCCATTCTGTTGCTCATATACCTCAGATCTATCATTGTTTATTTGTACCATGAAGTATCTATCCTGCAGGAAGTTTTCTAGGTAATTGTAGGTTCTGCCTACTATACCTAGTTTCCTGATTTTATGTAGTGCACCCTCCCTCCAACACTCATCATATGCTCTTGCTACATCAAGGAATATAGCTACTGTCTTTTCATTCCTTTTGAAGCCTGTTTTAACATCATGTTCCAGCCTCAGCAGTTGCTCTATTGTACTATGTTGGCTTCTAAAGCCTGCCTGGGTTGGACTGTACAAATTATGCTTTTCGAGATGAAATTTTAGTCTGCTGTTGACTATTGTTTCTAGAATTTTTCCTAGATGTGATGTTAACGATATTGGCCTGTATGAGCTGACATCATGTGCTTCCTTATCTGGCTTTAGTATGGGGATGACTACTGCTGTCTTCCATGAACATGGTATTTTTCCCGTGTGCCAGATTTTGTTGTAGAGGGATGCAATCACTCTTAGAGTTGTATTTGGTACCTTTTTGAGGATTTCATAGCTCAGAATGTCTTCCCCAGAGGTAGTATTGGTTTTTTCTGCTAAAGCTCTTTCTATTTCATCTACTGTAATATCTGCATTTAAATACTTAGCATCCTGTGTGGTTTCCATATTTTCTTCTTTTAATTTTTCTAGCAGTGTTTTTCGTCTATTTATTTCTGCCTTATCTAGACTGTCTATTGAACTAACCTGATAAAAGTATTTATTTAGCTAGTATGTTGGCTTTTTCTCTATCTGTTTCAGCTCTCTCTGGTATTTTAATTGTTGGGATTTTAAATTTCTTGCTGTTTCCTCCTTTAATTGCTTTTAGTTTTCTCCAAACTGTAGTTATTTGGGACCTATGGTTTAATGTTTGACAAAATTTTCTCCAACTCTTTTCTTTAGCTCTGAATATTATTTTATTTGTTTCATTTCTTATTTTTTTATAGTTTGTGTAATTCTCTTCAGTTTTGGCTTTTCTATACTTTGTAAGGGCCCTCTCTCTCAATTTCAGTTGTTCTGAACATCTGTCTGTCCACCATGGTACTGGATTTTTATCTTTGTTTCTTTTCCTATTTTCACCTTTTTGTGTTGGTTTTAAGTGCTCAGGCATATTCCTGTTTGGTATATATTTTATTGCTATTTTTAAAATCTCATTTGTTAGTTTTTCTGCAAATATATCTATACTGTTAGATTCAATTTGTTCTATGCTTAGTTTACCTAGCTCTAATTGGAAGGACTCCCAATTTGCCTTTTTTAGGTTGAATGTGGGTTTCGAGCTTTTTGGACTAGTTCTATATTTGTCGTTTAGGTTTATTTCTATGGGTAAGTGGTCTGAGCTGGAGTCATTCAGTACTTCCCATTTAGTAGAGGCTAGGTTTGGTGTTATAATACTTATGTCTATTGCTGTATCTCCTCCACTGTTGCATGGGTTAACCCTTGTCACTGAGCCATCATTTAGTATGATTAGCTCAGCACTTTCAATGTAGTCCAACAGTCTTTTTCCTGCTGGATCATTACTGTTGTTACCCCATGCCTCATGGTGTGCATTAAAGTCACCTACCAATAATGTTCTTTGGTCTATTTGTGTGTTAATAGTGGCAATGTCCCTATCGGTTATATTACCCTTGGGGCTATAAATGTTTATTATTTTTAAGTTATCTGGCTCACTGTCTAATGTTATACTTATTCCTTCAATATTTTCTGTGTTGAATTGTTCCCAATTTAATATTTTGTAGTCTTCATGTATTAAAAAGGCCACGCCCCCTCCTCTTCCCTCAGGTCTATCATTTCTAAGTGTTATATACCCTTGGTAGTTCAGTTTTTGTTTGGGGTTCAGGAGGGTTTCTTGTATTGCAAAGATGGGTTTTGCCTCCTTATACTGTCCCATAAGAGACATCAAGTTCTTCCTGGCACCCCTACAGTTCCACTGGACTACTTTGATAGCTCTAGAGTCTTTGGTCCCCATTTAGTATGGTTAGCTTAGTTATGTTATTGTTTTTATTAGGTTTTTTGATAAGGGATCTACTTTTTTTGGTTTTGCACTTTACCTCTTATGTTCTCTACAAACTCATCATTCCAAGTAACCATTATACTCTGAACTCTTTCTGCGAGGTATGGTAGGTGTAGTTCCACTGTTTCCTTAAATTTTTTTTCCATATTTTCTATAGGCCTAGCTCTTTCTCTCTCTATTTTTTTTTAGGATTTCTTCATTAGCTTCTTTTATCTCTGCTATTTTTTTGAGGTCTCTCTCTCTATTTCCTTTTGTGCTGTTTTCATTTCTTCTAGTACCTGTCTGGCTTGGATGAGGATATGTTCCGTCTCTTCTGTGTTGTCATCTTCTTTACTGTTTATGGGTGTTTTGATTTTATCATCTTTCTGGATTTTTTCCTTTATGTCTTTCATTTCACTGGTTATTTGTTTTATTTGTTTCTTAATGATATTTTCTTGAGAGTTTTGGAGATGGTTGTTGGTTTTCTGTCTTTCTTTTATTTGCCAGAATGGTTTGTTTGTTTCTAGTGATTCTTTTAATATGTGTTTTGTCTCTTGATAGACTGGGCATCCCTGATACCTGGCACTGTGGTTACCCTGGCAGTTTGCACATTTTCTGTTTTTGTTTTCTCGTTTATAATCTTTGTCCTCCTTAGCCATTGGACAGTCCACATGTCTGTGTGCTCCCGCACAGAAACTACACCGTGTCGCTCTTTTACACACATGTTGGGTATGGCTAAAGCCTTGACAGTTTGTGCATTGTATAATGCTAGGTATGAATACCTCTGTCATTTTGGCTCTCTGGTGGAGTTTGACTTGCTTGGGTATTTCTGTGCCCTTTACACTTATCACTACCACTGTCGTATTCTTTTGCTCTTTGGTTTTCACTGTTGTTGTTGTTGTTGATTTCGTCCACTATAATGCTGTAATACCCTGTTCAACCTGAAAGTTGGTTATAATTTGGGTATATTGTGTGTTTTTTTTTCTTCGGTGCTAGCCTGTTGATAGTCCTGAAAAGGACTGGTCCTAAAAAGGACCACTAGCTGCCTGTCCGGATACCTCTTTGCTCTTGTCCATTCGGGGTGTCGTGACGTGTTCATGGTGTACATTTGTTGTTTTCCTATCTGGCTTGTTAGGTTTTGTGAGTTTTTGCCCTCCTCGTTTCTGTTTCTTGTGTCTTCCTTTTCTCCTGTATCAGGGAAAGCGCTTTTTCTATGACTGTTGGGAGTAGCTCTTCTAGCGTTTTCTCGATGACTTCTTCGTTTGATTGGTCGTTCGTTTTAGTGTCTTTTCTGTTTGATGTAATTTCTTCAATGGTCATTCTTTCTGCCTCTATTCTTTTCAGTAGTTGTTCGTTTTCATCTTTCAGTTCTATCAGTTTCCTGACATCTTCTTCTACCTGTTGCTGAATTCTTTTCATGTCTTGGTGTATTATTTTCATGTCGTTTATGAATTGTTGTTGTTTCGCGCTTTCCGAGCTGTCATGTATTTCTTCACATCTGTCAGTTGAGGTTCTGTTTTTGTGTGGCTGGCGGTTTTCTCTCTCCTTTCGCAGTTGTTGTTTCAAATCTCTCACTTCAGTCGTGAGCCGTCTGACTTGTTCCGTTAGGCTGTCTTGGTGCCTATCACCTAGAGTACTTGCCTTCAGTGTGTGTTTTTTGCCTCTTGGTACGATACTCCCTTTCCAATGGCAACTGTAATTATTTGCCTTGTTTGTTGGTATTCGGGACATCCTCGGTATCGTGCTCCGTGCTTTCCGAGGCAGTTGGTACATTTTCTATTGTTATTTGGTGCTTTGTAGTCTTGGTCTTTTTTGGCCTTTGGGCAGTCTTTGTATTCGTGGCTGCCCGCACAGTATCTACAGACCGTCTCTTTTCTGCACGTGTTCCTTGTGTGAGAAAATCCCTGGCACTTTGAACACTGTATCACTGGCGGGATGAAGGCATGTGTTCTTCGAGGTCTATTCTGGATAGTGATGTTTTCTGGGACTGTTTTCCCCTGTAGAGTCACTATTATCAGTCGGGTGTCTTCTTTGTTCCAGGATTTAAGCCTTTCTGCGTGTGTGAATCTGTACCGAGGGTTTTCGGCCTGGATGTAGCTGAGGGCCTCTGTATCTGACAAGCTGGTGTCTATCCCTTTGATGACTACTCTCTTGGTTTCAGTGTGGATTTCTGCTTGGATTTTGATCCGGTGTGGTAGTTGAAATTCTTTAGGCCCGGATGCCAGAGCAGTCATCAGCGATTTAGTTTTTTCTGTATCATTCAGGGCAAGTGTCACTCCCTGTTGGTGCCTTCTGATACTTATTATGCCTCTTTTGCCTACTACTTTCTCCAGGACATTGATTACTTTGTCGTCCGGGAGTGCTCTGAGTGTGGCTTCTCCTTCGGACAACTGCGTAATTTTTATTTTGCGCTCTTGATCCTGTTCTTTGTTAATGCTTTCGCCTGGGCGGCCTCTCCCATCTGCTACCACTGGTTGAGTATTTGTCTTCGGGCTCGGTGCCCTGTTCTCTTCTGTCTGATCGAGATTTTGCTTCTCTTGTTTACCTCGGAGGACTTGGCTGTTCTTTGTAGGATTCCGGTGTATCTCGATGTTTGACACTGGAGCCGCCTCAAATAGTGCTTCTTTCATCTCGGCATCGTTTGGTGGTGTTAACGGTGTTTTGTGCAGCTTCTCTGTGGTAGACAGGGCTTCAGTTGGCGATTTGGGTACCTGTGGTGGTGGTGGTCCCTGGGTTTTAGTCGCCTGTCTTCTTTTTCTTCTTTCCAACATCTGTTTTATCTGTTCTAACGCTTTCATCTGGTCTTCTTCTTCTGACATCTGTTCTATCTGCTCTAATGTGCTCACCATGTAGTCATATTCTGGGTCTTCATCGTCAAGTTCAGAACTGCTTGCATCTGCTTTCTGCTCTTCCTCGCAAGGAGTCTGGTCATTCGGGCTCTCAACCGGGTCGATACACGTCGCAGCTAGCTCCGTCATCGTATCAAGAGTTGGAGAAATTTCGGTCCCCGCACGAGTACTTGGGGCAGTTTTGCTCTCTGGCTGTCTTTCTTTGTTGATTGTGTTATTCCCCTGGCTGTTCTGCGCTGGTGGGCTGGTATAAATCTTCCTCTTTTTAGCGTGAGGTTTCTTTCGGCCCATTTTGACTATTGCGATCGCTGTGTACGTCCTGAAAAGGACGCTGGTTATAGTGCGGTTGTGAACGTAAAGTTGTGGTTTTCACTTCTAACTACCTGCGTATTTATACGCTTGGTCGGCCATCTTGCGTGAATCCGTGACTTTGCGCTGATTGGCTATTCCTTCAAGCAACTTCGGTCGAAAATATTTCTCGTATTTCACTTCGGGTAGGTGATCTGTGTTAGTTTCTAAACAGATACTTTAGTCGTTCTCATTACTTACAAAAGCTATTGCCTCTTGAGATATCTCGTTTTAATTGGACAACATGTGGCTTTCCTTCCATATCAATCTTTCCGAGATCCGTCTGTCCTTCCTTTTTCTATGAATTTTTAAACTGCACTTTTCATCATTTTCCGAACTGTTTGACCCACTTGGGTGATCATATCCCCATAATTATAAAAGACATTGTCTTCCTGGCTATATCCACACCTGAGTCTCCTCTCCCTCTATGACTCAGTGAAGTAGAATTGCCATCGTTCAGTCCGTTGATTTTTAATGAATTTTTTACTGCGTGGTCCGAACACAGATTTCTTCCCTACCCGATTGTTATGCCTAGACGATCTCCGTATAGCAACTCTCATTTCATTGGTCTAGCTAATTAGCATTACACATGTTTCGACTGTGTTTACTTAGTTTTGATTACCTAGATATCGAATCCCAATCGTATTATGCGACAACCAGGATGTTACGTAAGCTGGGTCGGGAGAAACCGGAAGACTGGGACCTATATATATCGGCAGCCTTGTTCGCCTTCCGAGCGGTACCCCAAGCGTCTACGGGATTCCCGCCTGCTACACTTTTATTTGGCAGACCTATAAAGGGGCCACTAGAAGCCTTACTTCGGTGTCTGACAGACCAGAAGGCTGACGAGACAGTCGTCTCTGCAAGCAAGTATGTATCTGAGCTCAAGGAAAGGTTAAAGCTAGGATGGGATCTAGCTACCACCAACCTTAAGAAAGCCCGCCCTAAAACACTAAAAGATACAACAAAGCTGCAAAAGAGAGAGAACTACAACCAGGGGAAAAAGTTTTGTTGCTACTTCCAACCGGAAGCAATAAACTGCGCATCGGATGGCAAGGGTCGTTTACCGTCCTTAAAAAGATCTCACGTACTAATTACAAGATCTCCATTAAAGGAAAGGAGAAGGTCTTCCACATAAATCTACTTATGAAATATCTGGAAAGACCAGTGCCATCCTCCGAGCATCTCCTGGCTGTCGCCATAGCAACGGAAGACGAGGATGTTGATGATGGTTGCATGGAGTATCCATTGCAACCCACAGAATCCTTTAAAGATGTCAAGTTCGGCGACAATCTCTCAGTAGACCAACAAACAGAAACCAGGGCGCTACTAAAGCAGTACAGTGCAGTCTTAACGGAAGTACCTGGTCGAACAAATCTCATCGAATTTGACATGGAATTAACAAACGAGACCCCTGTACGAACCAGAGTGTACCCCATTCCGTATGCCAAAGCTGATGCACTTCGCGGAGAAATAGACAAGCTGCGTCAGGCAGGAATTATCAGCGAGTCTACATCTCCTTACAGTTTGAGTGTAGGGCTGTTGCAGAAGCCCAATAAGGAAGTTCGGCTGTGTATTGATTACCGGTTGCTAAACGCTGTAACGGAATTCCAGCCCGAACCTCTCCAAACTGTTTCTGAGCTGTTCACCAAGCTCAGCAAGGCAACTATTTTCTCCAAGATTGACCTCAGTAAAGGTTATTACCAAGTACCGGTCAAGGAGGAAGTTAAACCTTTGCTAGCTTTCAGCACTAGTGAAGGAGATTACACATTTAATGTGATGCCGTTCGGATTGCATAACGCACCAGGAGTGTTCACCAGAATGATGAGGAAGCTGTTAGAACCTTTGCAAAGTCTATATCCATAATTTCATGGATGACATATTAATTGCATCGGAAACCTACGAAGAACATATTGTTACGGTTGCTATGCTCCTCAGGAAAATACAAGAAACTGGTCTCACAGCCAGACCTAGTAAATGTCTCATCGGATTTGAGAAGCTTGACTTCCTGTGGCATACTATTTCCCACGGTTGTAGTTGGCCTATTCAGAAGAACGTGGAGAATATAGCTGCAGCTAAAAGGCCCTAAACGAAGAAAGACGTGCGTTCCTTCCTATCCCTATGTGCATATTATCAGAAATACATCGAAAACGTCAATGGACTGACAGCACCTCTGACTGACCTCACCAAGAAAGGTTGTCCTGATAAGGTCATGTGGGATCAAAAGTGTGAACATGCGTACAGCACTTTAAAAGGACAGCTGTCTGCATACCCCTTCCTAAGGTTACCTGACCTTAAGAAGCCTTTCGTACTGAGAGTTGACGCGTCAGGTCAGGGCATCGGGTCAACATTGTTGCAAGCCGAGGACAGTGACCCGAATATGCTATTCCCAGTAGCTTACGGCAGTCGGAAACTGAACAAGGCTGAACGCAACTACAGTGTCGTTGAAAGAGAATGTCTCGCTCTGATTCATGGCATCAGACGCCATCATGAGTTCCTGTATGGTACTTCTTTCACAGTACAAACCGACCACGCTCCATTAGCTTTCCTTGGTGCTAATAAGGAATTCAACGCAAGGATTATGCGCTGGGCCTTATTATTGAGCGTTTATTCCTTCAAAGTGGAATATATTCCAGGAAAACAGAATGTCGGAGCTGACTTCTTGAGTAGAAACTGGTCTACAGAGGAAGAAGAGCAAACTGAAGATACCGCTCATCCTAAAGTCACCAATCAGGTTACCTCCATTGTCAAGAAGGAAACATGAAAAATGGTTTCATGTCTAAAAGTGGGGACGATTGTGACGTACGTCTAGTTTGACAAGTGAATTTTCCCTGATTTGATGGATGATTAAAGGGACTTTATAACATTAGAACCCCTGAACATCAGTATTGTTGTAACTTTTCATCAACGAAGAGTAGCGGCTATGATCAAAGTAGTCAAAGACGATCCCCAGAACAGAGAAGCAGAAATTTAGCATCTCCGTGCGAACACTGAACCGTTCGCAAGATGGACACGAGCGGTCAGAAGATAGTTAAATTCCTGCTAGATTTCATCTAAATTGTTGGCTATTGGAGTGAAATTCTTTTCTGTGCAGATGGTAATTTATACATTAGCTTCGAGTGATCAGTGGCCTAGTTATTTCATTTTTATTTCACTGGATTGTGGTGTAAATTTAAACTTATTAAATAAACCCATTTTCAAAGTTCTAATGCAAACTAAATGTTACATCTATAAATTTATTTCCAAATACAATAGCCGCGTAAATTAACTGTGCAGCCGATTAAGGGAATTATAACTTTAATACAGTTTAGTTCTGTATAAATAGATGTGCTTTTAACTATTAACCTCACGGAGAGTTTTTTCTTGATTTATTAATTAAAGAGGCGAATGCAGAATACAGTCTAACTGTAAATGTATAGCGCGTTAGATCTTAATATGATTTTATTGCATTTCATGTTTTATCTTCTATACAGAATTGATCTTTCGACCTTGCATCCCAGCAATTAATTATTTATACACTGGGTCCTGCCTACTCAATTCGATTACTCCAGTGACTTATGAACATATTTGAAATGTAATCTTTGTGGCGATCCTGTTAGGATTCAGCTATCTGTAGTATACAGAAACAAAGCACACACAAAGACTGTTTTAAAATCCCAATTCATAAAGTCGTTTTATAGTTAAAACTGGAAGCAGAACATTTTGCCAGTAGCAATATTTTACTCACTGCCCTATTTGTGAAGAAGAACGTACATCAGTGTTTTTGTAGTTTGTGACATCACGGAAAAAGAAAGTTATCTCCACCAGCTGTGCCAATTTTAGAAAACCACACCATTTCTCACACCTAGCCAAGTGCCTGTGCCATTCATTAGGAAGTTTTATCTAACAAACCAACAGTAGCCTTTACGCTTCACCGTCTTGCGATTTTTTGAGACTATTAACTACCAGCCCACCTCGTTAAATCTGGGGCTTGACACAGAAGAAATAAAAAGACAATTTCCATTGTTCTAAGGTATTATCTGCTGTTGTAAAATTCCTACGCAGTGCCAGAATTCACCATTTGGTAAGTCTTTGTGTGTGACTGTGTGCTGGCCAGCCAAGCGTGTTTTTTTTAATGAAAGAAGATGTAATCTTTTTTACCTTATAATTAGTTCGTCCTAGTATTAAGGGGTATTGTATTCATTGTACGGGATTTCTCCTAGCGGGATTGTTTAACGGTGTTCCTTCCCCCCTTCCGTAAAGTTTTTGTTGAATAAAGGGAAACATTTGAGAACCCTAGCTTTTCCTCTACCCCCTTATCACTGTAAAACCCCCCCCCCCTACTCTTTCTCGTCTTTGGAACCGGGTCTTTTCTGTTAGTAAATACAAGCGGGAAAAGGTGTATTGGATACTTCTTCTCAAACAACAACCCCCCCCCCCCCCCCTGTCATTTTTGTATTCTGTAACCTTTGATTTCTGACTGTAAATTGATAATTACTTGTGACTTGATTTTATGATAATAAAAGTATTAAAAACTTTATTAGCATTTTTGTGTCGGCTAGCCCAAATCAGACATTCCCCATATTTGTTATCGTAGTTGTGATTCATGTACGTTGTGCGTCAGAATCACCAAATCGGTGTGTGCGCCTGAGCGACTGGAACTGACAAACAATTGTTTGTTCAGAAGAGTGGTAGGAATAGTTTTGAGAGACAAATATTGTCGTAATAAGAGACTGTCCTTACTCTTCCCAGCACTTATGAATCTACTACCTCACTTTCCTAAATCCTTATTCTCACAGAGCCTTCACTATCATTCTACATTCTAAAGGGACCAATATCCATCAGAACTCTCTCAGATAAAAATTACCACAGTCCGGTACTTCCGTTTGTGAATATTTATTGGTCTTTCTCCAAGTAATGCACTAGTTAATAAGTTGGTCACTCATGTCTACACCTTTTATGTACATTTTATAATCCCTTAGAAGATTTGGCTGTCAAACATTAAATTCTCGAAAATTCTCATTCACCTTAGCTCTACTGTACGCTTAGTACACCTATGACCATTTACAATGTGAACACACCAAACCAGTTTTATAGTGTTGACGGCACTATGTGCCTGGGAGTAGTTATTTGTCGATGACAGCGAAGCAACGTTTGCGTATTTATTTAGTTGCATGGAGAGATACGCATTTTAACAAATACAGACTGCCCAAGTAATCAATCTAGTGTGTCAATTTATTGCTCTAAAAAAGTGCAAGAATCTCTAAAAACAAAACCACTTAGGAGAGAAACATTGTTATAATAATCTCAAATTGCTTAGTATGTTTCAGTATATCTTTAAAAAAATAATGTTGCATTATTTCGCATTAAAATATGCATAACACTTAACTACTACGATTGCACACAACTTTGTTGTTTCCCATGCAAGAGAATTACCTCCCTTACAAATATTATGCTACACCTTTACATGGTTCACAGGATTCAGAGTTTCATTCCAGTCTCTAAACACATCACTGACCAATCTAGATATTTGTCTACAATTAGCTCTATGATGTGATATTAAATAACATCTGCTGTCATTATGGTTAATAAGCTGAATTAAAGTTTAATCCAGAGTCTTGAAGAACTAGTTGTCAACATCCCATCTTACTAGTACTATATATTCAGACAATTTAATATTTTAAGTAAGACTTCACACATAAGCAGAAAAAATTTTGAACTTAATGGTTCTGTCAGAGACTTGACTAGAAACTGATTAATACAACTGGACACAATCTATATACAATGTTTACATTGACACGATATTTAAATCTTCACACCAGTTCAAAACGTCACGAAAAGTGATAATATAAAATCTAAAATAAGAGAAAGGGGTGAGAAATGGTGAATGTAATAATGGCTGTTGTTTGCTAGTAAGGCACTATTGTAGCGGAAGGTAACTCAAGAGCTGTGGATATCTACTTTAGAAACACTGAGTTCTCTAAAGATCTACCTTGATAAAATCATGTCTTTTTTCATGTTTCCGAATAGTTTTAATTTAGAAAGCGTACAGCCTTGATGTAAATTTTATCTCTGCCAGATAATCTGTTTTCTACAGCCCCATCAACAGAATGGTAGAACATTCGAACTAAATGATATTTTACCGAAATATCAACTTTACTTTGAAGAAAAGATCACGTTCCTATCTCATACAGTTTGTTATTTTGGTGAGTTTTTGTAACCGACCTATTCTGAGTTTTCAGTAGCAAGAGGGGTGGGGGATATAACTTTAATCGTGAGGATACTACACTTTTAAATGTCAGTGACAGAGAGCTGAAGAAAGTAATATGAACTTGCTGGTACTGTCAGAGACTAACTAAGTAACTAGTTAGTACAACTGAATGCAATAATACGTATCTATGTACTGGTACTGTCAGAGACTGGCTAAGAAACTAGTTAGTACAACTGAATACAATACAACAAATCTCTCTACTTTACGTGATTATTTAGTTTTCGTTTGACCTCGTGTTATCTGTCTTTTTCGTAATTATCTTTTTCTGTCGTTTGTGTTTTTATACTTTTTATTTCCCAACTCTTTTTTGCCGTTTTCTCTTTACTCATTATCACCATTATGCTTCAATTCCTGAAGTAGCATACACGTACTCAAAATGAGTGTCAGTGTTACCGGTGGTTTTTCTTTACTGGTCGGTCTGTATTGTCAGTCGTGTCCTGTCGTGTACTGTCCTGTCGTGTCCTGTCCTGTCCTGCCCTGTCCTGGCCTGGCCTGGTCTCTCTCTATCTATCTATCTATCTATCTATCTATCTATCTATCTATCTATCTATCTATCTATCTATCTATCTATCTATCTATCTATCTATCTATCTATCTATCTATCTATCTATCTATGTATCTATCTATCTATCTATCTATCTATCTATCTATCTATCTATCTATCTATCTATCTATCTATCTATCTGTGACGGTGTGGCCAGAAAGGTGTAATTTTTGACTGAGTAATAGTTGTCGATCTTGTCTACGGTGTATATGTGCTCATGTTGGCATTCTCACATGGGAATGGGCGATTTAAACGAAACACACCTTTGCCATCTGTGAAGAAAACAGACGTGTGAGACATGGGAGACAGCGCTTGGTTGTTAGACATCTCGGCGCTGTCTGACGCCAGAAGAAAACACCTTTTTGAGCACGAAACCGTAAGAAGTGTGAGTAGGGCAACGAATATCGTGGTATGTAACAGCCCATTAGTGGGCTGACCTTGAGTTGTGTCGATTAGGAAGATACTCTTGACTAAGATGTGATCTCATGTCATCCATACTGAGCATAGGACTCCTGATTTGCTTCCGAGAGGGATGGGTGGAGTTGTCCCTGACATTTTGACGTGGCTATTGTACGGTACAGGAGTGGAGATGTAAACTAACAGTGTTGAAGGCTTCAGTCAGAGCTGAAAAGTAGCCAGATCGTCTTCATGTGCGGTATGCATCCTCAATACGATACACCAGTGAGATAGAGGATTTGATACACATATGTTGCGTCTGTGCTAAGAGAACTAACGACATTGAGGTATGCATACATATGAGTACATTTTTTTATAATACTTTAGATGTAGTAATATTAGACGTTTCACTTTTAAGAGTTATTGCTTAGTAGTGTTTGCCTATCTATAGTTTGATAGAGGGTGTCTGGCTATTTATGTGTTTTTAAGTGTAATTTCACGTACATCTCATCGCTATTTTCAACTGTGAGACTGTGTTAAATGTGTTAAGTATCTAAGTGCATTTGTAAGAGGAATTCTAGTGTCACACTGCGCTGTATACAAGTGTGCACTTATTACTATTATTATTATTTTTTTTTATGTAGTGTTAAGTAATGGTTATATTACATTTTTGTGAGCCGTAAGTGTTGTTAAGTTTACATCAGTGATTATTGTGAAAGAAGGATTAGCATACCCTCTAGCTCCGTGAGTAGCCTATGCCTATTACGTTTAGTATAGATCTGTAAGAAAAGAGTATATATATAAATATCTGCTTGTTCTTTAGAGCAGCTAGGCCTCTAAGATACTGATCAAATGTGGTTATTTAGACCAGTGAGTTGTGTATAATATTTCATCATAGATAGAAGTGCTCCAATTAAGTTTTCTCTCGCGTGATGATGCAGTTATTATTTAGTAGGAGTATGAAGGCCTGATAGGGTTTCATTAATAAAAGTGGGACCCTGACATCAAGAGAGTTTTTCTGTGACTGCGGAACGTGTGTGAAAGTAGGTCAGAGAGAGTGACGACAACATTACACGTGAATTCTTATTCTTCTTCACACATCGTCATCGCACTGTCACATATCTATCTATCTATCTATCTATCTATCTATCTATCTATCTATCTATCTATCTATCTATCTATCTATCTATCTATCTATCTATCTATCTATCTATCTATCTATCTATCTATCTATCTATCTATCTATCTATCTATCTATCTATCTATCTATCTATCTATCTATCTATCTATCTATCTATCTATCTATCTATCTATCTATCTATCTATCTATCTATCTATCTATCTATTTATCTATCTATTTATCTATTATCCACATCCCTCCCCTCTCTCTCTCTCTCTCTCTCTCTCTCTCTCTCTCTAGGATCAATTTGTTCAAAAAGGGTCTAGCCTACTCTGGAGCCTACTTATGGAAGAGCCTTACACACCACCTAAAAAGCCTACCTAAACAATATTAATTTAACAAAGCACTTTTTCAAACACTTTCTCAACACTGATTATCTACCCCCATAGAAACAGCATTTGCCTGTAAACATCTTATCCATAGGTCAACATTTCTTTTCCTCTTCTGCTCGTTTTTTGTGAATAATTTGATTTATATCCATGTAATATTATTATATTATTATATACACTTTAAAATATTATTATATAATGTAATGCATGTGAGAATGTACCCACATACCACTGTACTTTAGAAATGTGAATGTTTTCGTTTGCTTAAATGTGATGATGTATATGAGAATAAGCAGATATTACATAATTTTTTAAAGACTTTACCTGCCACAGAAGTGCGTAAGAAAATGTTATTATTATTATTTCATTTTCCACCAAGAATGTATGGATATAAGCGAGAATGTGTTTATGTAATTTTTGTATTGATGATTGATGACACATTCAAAAATACAGATTAATTGTAAACGGTTTGGCCGCATGAGTGAGTGTCGGTATACATAATAATGTTTTTTTATTTATTGTTTTGTTTATTTTATTTTATTATTACTTTTTTTCCCAATTACTATCTTGTTTGTTTAAAAAAAAACCTACTCATTTTTTATTATGATTGCCAACTGTAAATGAATGCTGTTATGTTAACTTTATAATGTTGCATGCCTTTAAATTAATGCTTAAAGTCAATGAGTCTTGAAACAGCCGTTGACGTTTTTCTTCATTATTTATTGTGGACGCCACAGTGACAAAATGGTTACGCAAATGTGTAGGCACATCAAACAGTCATTATCACAGCAACATTCAATACAGCAATAAACGGTAGACAGCATTACAATGATGAGTCAGATGCATGTTATATTTCATAGTGCTGTAAATGTAGTCAGGTGGAAAACTCCATCCTTTTCTATAACAGCCAGGAGATAACCAGATGTATGAGATCAGTTCACTCTCCTTAGTTTGACTTCAGCAAGACAGACACGTCTGCCGAGTATAAATAATGTCCTCAAAAATATCCTCTAGATAATAAAGGTTTTCCAAACCTAGTTCATTTAACAAAGTAGCAAGTAATGGTCCTTGGTACCTGCATCAACCGATGCAGTACAATGCAGCGACATGTGAGCTAGGAAAAAACATCTCGTGACGACGACTTTCGCAGACAGGCTATGAATCGAAATCGCTCACGACCCAAAATCAATAGAGTTAATGAAAGAGTCAATTTACCTTGCTTTCATGAAATACACAGAAATATCACGCCTCCCGACATGTGGGAAACACTAGAGGTATTATCTCGAATAAACGAAATATCCATTAAGAGGACTACACATCCCTGACAGAACAAAAATAGCGGAGATCCCCTCTTCAACGAGGCATCTCTTTCGCCATTCCAAATCGCTCACTCCCACTAGTGGTGGGCGGAAACCGATCGACAAAGAAGCAAGACAAGTCATGCGCAGTCCAGCGCAAAACGACCACAGCTCAAACTTAACTGCATTCGATACCAACGCGAGAAGACAAATGCTTACCGAGAAAAGTGACTATAAATTCCAAGCAGTTGTTGCCCTTGCGTTATAAAACAGATATTGAAATAAAACGATGTTGCGAGAATTTATCACGCAACATATCACCACCTCCTCCCGATAAAAAAAAAATGTGGAACATATTTTTTTTTTCAATATCAAAGAGCAAGCGATAAGCGGCTCAAAACGCACGAATTATGCGCTGATAATTAACTAAATTGCCAAACAATAGGCTAATTATAGAGTGTCTGGTGAGGATATACCTCAACAGAAAAATAAATATGTCTCAAAAAATATTCACATCGGGGAGGTGTCACCAACACACATCACGTTAGCATGTAAACACAATATACGTATGCAAGTTACTATAATCATCATTAAACAGCATACTCTAATATTGTCTTTAAAAATGGATGTACAAATCTGATAGGAAAATTTAAATAGTACATTCTTTGACATGTAATGACATAAGTACATAGTAAAGTTAAACTACATGACGATCCAGGACATATGCTCTGGTATTCCGAGGGTAAGTACACAATCTAGAACTCGTAAGGTAAGTCCTCAGCTCAACAATGACATTCTGAGAAAGTACAAGCAATATAATGCTAATTAATAACTAATATGCTTCATAAGGTACAATACATTATTAATAATTGTGGCTGTTTAGTAAACTAACGGCCCTTATATTAACTACTCAGTCCTCCTCTATCATTTAAAAAACGAACAGAAGAAGATGACAACAAAGCACGATAGTGTGTACATATAAAGTAAGTACAGATGTGCTAATCTATTGTAGAAATATAGGTGTGTTATGACTCTGTAATATATGGAAATATAGGACAGAAGTATTAGTTGGAGTCATGTGGGCATCTAGACAAAATGTCAGCCATCACATTATCCGCACCACGGATAGCTCGTACCGTGAAGTGAAAAGGTTGAAGAGCTATAGCATATCGAGTGGATCTCGAACTCTTCAAATTCTTAGTCTGAATAGCTGTAAGAGCTTTCTGATCAGTCTCTAGAATGAAATGTGCGCCCAGGAGGAATCTTTGTAGCTTTAGAATTGACCAAACCATCGCTAACAACTCACGGTCTAAAACCGAGTAGTTCCTCTCTGCCGCATTTAGTTTTCTAGAAATGTACATAACAGGATGCAGAGTATTTGCATATTCTTGCATCAGTGCTGCTCCAATCCCAGTGGATGAAGCATCACTCCGAAGAACAAAAGTCCTATCAAGAGTAGGTAATCTTAAGATGGGAGGAGAAGAAAATATATTCTTGATTTGGTCTAGTGAAGATTGGCATTCTTCAGACCAACGGACCAGATTAGGCGAACCTTTCTTCAACAATGTTGATAGAGGTGCCATGATCGAAGATAAATTTGGAATAAATCTCCCATAAAATTGAATTAAACCTAAGAGACTCCTAACTTGTTTCTTCGTTTTAGGAACAGAGATGTTCAGTATTTTGGAAGTATTGTGGTCTTCTGTCTTCAAGAGACCATGACCAACACGATGACCCAGGAAAGAGATTTCACCAAAACCAACAAAAGCTTTAGAAGGTTTTGCTGTCAAATTATTCTCACGTAGAGTGGACAGTAAGTCATATAACCCTAAATAGTGATCTTCCCAGGTATCACTGAAGAGACAGATGTCATCTAAGTATGCGATGACATCCGAACGATGTGACAGAATTCGACGCATCATGCGAACGAAAGTGGCAGGGGCGTTCATGAGACCAAAAGGCATAACATTCCATTGAAATAGACCCCTAGGTGTAGAAAAAGCAGTAAGAGGTTTGGCATGCTCTGCTAAAGGCACTTGCCAATAACCTTTAGACAAGTCAAGTTTAGTGAAGAATCTAGAATTAGAAAGTCTAATCAGTAGATCTTCTAACAAAGGCATCGGTTCAGCGTCGAACTTTGTGACCTGATTCAATTTGCGATAATCAACACAAATTCGTATGTTCTTATCCTTTCCGGACAATAACCATGGAAGAAGAATATGGTGAAGTCGATGGTTCAATTATATTTAATTGAATCATTTCATCCAATTCCTTTTCCACTTGCGACTGAAAGTGTATAGGAATAGGATACGGCCTAACCCTAATTGGATTATTGTCGGTAAGAATTATGTCATGTTCTATGACATCTGTGTGTCCAGGAATGTCAGTGAGAACATCCTGAAATGTTTGTAACATCGACAAGTCTCGTCGATGTTCGTCACCAGAAAGATTAGGAGAAACAGAAACGTTTTTCCAAGATTCCGTGGAATGTAATGGAACCACTGGAAGGGGAAGGTTGACATCAGAGAAGGTAGCTTCCTCATCCTGAATGACAGACAGGGATGAATAATGACCGTGAGGTGCAGGAGCATCATCCGTTGCCTGGAAAATAGGCAGCAAATAGTCCGGACGTTCGTGAAATTCCGAAAGCATGTTTATGTGGAAAGTTTTATGCTTTCCATCAATATCGACCACATAGTCAACATCGGAAATCCGAGAGACTATTGCATACGGACCTTTCCATGCAATAAGAAGTCTATTTTCCCTACTGGGGAGTAGGACGAATGCTTTGTCACCTGGACAAAGTTGTCGTAGACATCTATTCTTGTTAGCAAACTGCCTTGCCTTCTCTTTAGCAATTTCTGATGAAGCAGTTGCTAGCTTACATGCCTCAATGATCTTTTGTCTAAGAGCAATGACATACTCATATGAGGATTGAGTTTCATCGCTAATATCATCGGCAGTGATGAGATCGTGTAATAAAGACATAGGGCCGCGTGGACGCGCGCCAAAGACAAGTTCGAAGGGAGAAAATCCTGTGTGTTCATTAGGGACTTCTCTATAGGCAAAGAGAGCCGCGGGTAAAACCCTGTCCCAATCTTGAGGATGATCTTCAGTTATCTTACCAAGCAAAGTCTTGAGCGTTCTATTCAGACGCTCAACTAACCCATTAGACATAGGATGGTAGATACTACTGAGAGATCGTTCAATATGTAAGGTAGACATTACCTGTGACATAGTGTCAGATATGAGTTGAGTGCCATGGTCTGACAATATTTCTCTGGGGAACCCCAAGCGAGAAAATATCAACCAAAGAGCATCTGCGATATCTGTAGTAGATATGCTCTTAAGAGGAATAGCCTCTGGCCAACGTGTGCACATATCGACACATGTAAGGATAAACTGATGTCCTCTGGCCGACTTGACCTTAAAAGGGCCAATAATATCTATGGCCATTTTCTGAAACGGCCGAATAGGAATGTCAGCAGCCTGGATAGGCGCAGCATGTCGTGGTCCTCTAGATTTGACCTCCTGACATACCTTGCATGATCGGCAGTAAATACGAATGTCCTTATTGACAAAAGGCCAAAAGAAAGCCGCAAGGACTCTCGACTTCGTACGGGCAAAACCCATATGTCCAGCACATTGCGAGTCATGAGCATGTTGCAATATTTGGACTCTCATGCTCTTGGGAACAAGAATTTGCGAATGTGCCGACGTAGCCGAATCTTGTACCATACGTACAAGTACGCCGTTTCTCATTGCAATCCAAGATTTTCTATTTGTATCCTGATTCGGATCACCTTTCTTCGCAAGAACGAAGAATTTTTTTAAAGAAGAATCTTCTTCTTGCAATTTTATGAAAGAGTCACGAGTGATCACTAAGTGACTATCTTGGCTATCAACTTCATTATCACTATTCAGTGAAGTTTCGGGTGTTTGTAGAGCTTGTGCTCTTGTAACTACTGCATTTGTAGCTTGCATGTTATTATCTTCCCAAGCAGCAATCTGCTGTGGGGTACACTCCCTAACTCCGTGAATACGACCAATAATAAGGTCCGCAATAGGATTAGGTAAGAGACAAGCATGCACATCTCCAGTAAAGAAAGGAGTGGCAATGCGAATTACAGCAGTAGGATATTTTTCTAGAGTGCCGCCAAATGTGACACATTTAATAACCCTTCCTGTAGCACAAGATGGATCTACAAGCGATTGTCTAACACCAATAGTGGTGCATCCGGAATCGAAAAGTAGTGAGACCGGAGTATCATTAACAAGACCCTTATGTAGAATTAAAGAACCCCTCCCGTCATGCGCAACAGCAGCAGGAAGAGCGGGAAGTGGGTGACCACAACTCAAAGTAGTTATGGTACCCGGTTCGAATAAAGTACTGCATTGGGGGCATTTGTTTGCTCTCTCAAAGTCAAAAGCAGAACTAGTGACAGCGTCAAAGTTTTTACTATCAACAACATGATTACAGGCTGCCTCAGTTTCCTGTTGTACAGCATTAGCCTGCTGATATCTCTTTTTTTTTGTGTTGAGATCTACCCCGACTATTATTACCTCTGAAGTTATCAGAGTTATTATTATCTCTGCAGTTATTATTGTCTCTATTGTAATTGTTATACTGGTTCGAATTCCAGTTTCCACGATTACTATCATGTTCACATTGATGCGAACATCTATTTGTTTGGTTTTGAGGTCTTCGGCAGGAATAACCTCTATTACCATATCCTCTTTTGAAATGCTTATAATTATTAGGGTGATAGTAACGAGTACTATCAGGTTGTCTCCAATTCTTCGAAGAAGAATCACCATGAAATTGATTTCCATGATTTTGACAGAAATTACCGCTACTCTTTCTATCAAAATTTTGTTGGGATCTACGAGCAAAGTTTTGACCATACGGAGCTGCCGAAGCAACTGGTAAACCTTCTTTCACCTTAGAGTTACCCATGGTTATGTGTGGGTGCGCAGTTACGTATTGGCAACAGAAATCTTCCATTTCTTTTATTGTTTTAGGTTTACGTTCATGAAGGAAAGCAAGGAAAGACTCATTGACAGACGACATGACTTTGTCTCTAAGTATTAAGTCCATAAGTCCTTCATAAGTTTTTTCCGTCTTAGATAGTTCAACCCATCGTGAGAAAGTAATGCGTATTCTTGCAATAAACTCGGAGAATTCAACTCCATTTTCAGGTAACATGTTTTTAAATTGTAGACGATAGCCGTCTTCGTTAAGCTGATATTTCTTTAACAAAGCGGCCCTGACAACCTCATAATTGTTCTTGTCAGGTTCATCCACCATATTTAATATACTTAGAGCTTTACCTGTCAGTATCCCTGATAACTGATAAACATATTTTGCTTTGTCTATGTTATGAGCTGTACATGCTTGTTCAAATCTGTCCAGATAGAACATTATGTCATCGCTGGAAGGACTAAATGTTGGTAACTTAATCTTAAAAGTATCATTATTAGCCTTACCAGAAGATGAACCCTTGTTTGAATCATTACCATTACTCATGCTTGTCAATTTCAATTTTTCCAACTCTAAAGCTAAGACCTTTTCTTCATGTTCCATTTTTGCTTTCTCTTTCCTCTCATCAGACTCTCTCTGTAATCTTCTTTCCTCAGCCTGAGCCTCTTTTTGAAGTCTTTCATTTTCAGCTTCTTTTTCAAGTCTTTTATTTTCAGCCTCTTTTTCAAGTCTTTTTTTCAGCCTCTTTTTCAAGTCTTTTATTCTCAGCCTCTTTTTCAAGTCTTTTATTCTCAGCCTCTTTTTGAAGTCTTTCAGCTTCTAGCTGTAGCTGGAGTTTTCTCTCCTCAGCTTCTGATTCCCTTTTTTGTTTTTCCATTTCCATTTGGAATCTTTTTTCATCCACCTGCATCTGCAGTTTCTTTTGTTCAGCTTCCATTGCTTTATCATATCGAGCAGTTGCAAATTCTTCTAACTTATCACCAGTCTTCCCAAGCAATTTACCCTGCTCAATAAAGTGCTCAAATGTAGACATGTTGTCTAACATATGAGTCCAAAACCTGAAATAATTAACTAATTTATTTCAAACCTAAGTGTAACAAGTCTTAATTAAGCACTTGTATATTCACATCACCTTATATTATCCCAGTCTCTGTGGGAAACAAGTCTCCAATCAAAGAACTTGTATATGAAATATCAGCACTCAATTCTTGATCATAAGTGCACTTCTCATTCAATAGTGCACGACACTATTCATCATTCATTTATCATCAGTATAGTAGTAACAGTGCATTAGCATAGCCCATTAACTAATTACTATAACTGTAAACAATGACTATGTAAACACATGCAGAATGTAAACATTGAAAATGTAAACAATACAAACAATGTAAACAATAACAATGTAAACAATAACAAAGATCAGCAACAATACAAAAACTTTCGCAGAAATCAACTAAAAATAAAGCAGAAATTAATGAAATATCACAAAAAATGTGACGATATCTGCGATAGAATTAAACAAAATACATGACACCACAGTGTATAAACAAAAATGTTGTATGAAACTAAATTATAGACAAGAGTAGGCTAACAAACACAAACAAATCAAAACAAAACTAAAGAATGCGAAATAATAACGAAAACAATATTAAAACATGTCATCACAGCTAACATAAATAGCAACAGAAGTCGCTTAGCAAATTCCAGTATTGGAAATTTGCAAACCTTACAGAAAACGCTCACAATAGACGACCTCTATGACGTGGCATAATCTAACGGAGACACCACCCAACCGAGAACCCGCTGAAATATAAACATATAAATATACAAATAACATATAAACATATAACATATAGAATGAGATGATACACAGAAGACTCAGCAGAAGTATAAGGGCACAGTTTACATACAAACAGGCCACTTAACTTATAGGCTTCCAATCGTAGAACAGCAGAAAAACGGATGTCAATCAACGTCCTAAAGAGCGAAGCTCCAACGATGATGGCACATCTGAACTGCTTCCACTGCTAACACGATGGTACAAGAGCTTCTGACATACTGTGTGTTGAGTTGTTTCGGCACTTGACCTTCTAATCCAAAAGTAAGTTGATGGAAATCGGTACTTGGCCTTCTTCAGAAAACAACCCGTTTCAACCGGCACTTGACCTTCTCAAAAAAACGACGACAGCACTGGAACCTTGACAGCAGCAACTTGCTTGACTTGCGTAAAAGATAACAGCAGTCCGAGTTATCCGGCAACATGTAACAACGCCGGGTACTGTCAAATTCTTGTTTCCGTCAAAAAATTGAAATTTGACTTTTACCGGGCAACGCCGAGTACTTTGAAAATTTTGAAGATGTTGACTGTATTGAAGAATGTTAATTTCTTGAAGGATGCTGATGAATTCTTGTTGAAAATGAAGTGGGTAAGGGACCCCGTGTTTGCTGGTACCAGAATCAAACCAGCTTATGGCCACCAAATGATGCGTGATGCCATATGATGATGGATGGCATCCGCATGTCTGGTTTTGTGTAGTGTGTAGATGTGTTCAGTCAAAACAATGTTCATGCAACAATAACAGGGCAATCCACATAGGACGTCAGTAAACTCACGACGTATAAAGTCAATGAGTCTTGAAACAGCCGTTGACGTTTTTCTTCATTATTTATTGTGGACGCCACAGTGACAAAATGGTTACGCAAATGTGTAGGCACATCAAACAGTCATTATCACAGCAACATTCAATACAGCAATAAACGGTAGACAGCATTACAATGATGAGTCAGATGCATGTTATATTTCATAGTGCTGTAAATGTAGTCAGGTGGAAAACTCCATCCTTTTCTATAACAGCCAGGAGATAACCAGATGTATGAGATCAGTTCACTCTCCTTAGTTTGACTTCAGCAAGACAGACACGTCTGCCGAAGTATAAATAATGTCCTCAAAAATATCCTCTAGATAATAAAGGTTTTCCAAACCTAGTTCATTTAACAAAGTAGCAAGTAATGGTCCTTGGTACCTGCATCAACCGATGCAGTACAATGCAGCGACATGTGAGCTAGGAAAACATCTCGTGACGACGACTTTCGCAGACAGGCTATGAATCGAAATCGCTCACGACCCAAAATCAATAGAGTTAATGAAAGAGTCAATTTACCTTGCTTTCATGAAATACACAGAAATATCACGCCTCCCGACATGTGGGAAACACTAGAGGTATTATCTCGAATAAACGAAATATCCATTAAGAGGACTACACATCCCTGACAGAACAAAAATAGCGGAGATCCCCTCTTCAACGAGGCATCTCTTTCGCCATTCCAAATCGCTCACCCCACTAGTGGTGGGCGGAAACCGATCGACAAAGAAGCAAGACAAGTCATGCGCAGTCCAGCGCAAAACGACCACAGCTCAAACTAACTCTTCGAAAATAAAGTTCGTTCGTTCGTTCTCTCTCTCTCTCTTTCTCTCTTTCTCTCTCTCGCTCTCTCTCTCTCTCTCATATGAGAATAATTTGAACAAAAGTTAGCGAAAAGGAATTATGTGATATTCATCAATTTTATCTAGGTGAACTAATCTTGAATAAGATCGTGTTGTAGGGAAAGGATCTGTGTACCCCACGCTCAAATAATTTCCCGCTTAATAACCTAGTTAACGCGCTTTTACAGTCTATAAATAACTATATTTGAAATTTGTCTGAGGGGCAAAGTCCATTTACCGTTAAAAATTTAAGGGGAGGAGCTAAACTTAAATGCTATTTTCGTTATTAATTGCACTGCACCACTGGTTGCCACAGAAATGGTGGCAATATTGGATTCTATTGTTCTATTTCAATTTGCTAAGGCTTTTTTTATTTATTAAGCTATGAACACCAAATATGAACACAACGTTTGTCATTATATTTTATAACTTTTCCTGTGATGGATTTTTGATAACTTTAATTTTAAAAAAAGTTGTTGGACTTTGAATATAGTGTCTAAAAATAGTAACAAATTTTGCTAAATTTTACATTACTTTTTGCAATAAATCAAAAGTTTGATCAGATACTAAAAATCCATTCTCATAAACAGTTTTAAAAGATTACACTGACAAACAACATTTTTCTTTCTTATATAAGAATAAGTGTTCTTAAGTCAGTTTCTTGCGCTGATTTCAAATCTGAAATCCGTTTATCTCTATCACGTCGGGTTCTTAAGATATTTGTGAATAAATATATTTGTGGGAAACGGTTATTTGCTCCGTTTCATTTTTACTATATAACTTATTAAAAATTAATAAAAAGCAACATAATTCTACTTTTTATACTGCTAAAAGATGCATGACATATGTTACGCGATTTTTCAAATAGTTACTGTATTTTGAAATAATTCTGAGCAAAATATGGCTTCTAGAAGTTGTAGAAATTCGGCTGATCTGTTCTGTTACGTGTGCGGTTGTTTTACCGATCGTGTTGACCAGAAAAACTTTACACCATTACTAAAGAAAGCATATGAACTTTATTTCGATTCGAAAGTTGATGACGCAAATAAATCTTGGAAGCCAAATGCAGTTTGTTCGATACATTGGCAGGTTGGTTACGAAAATCGCCGAAGCATAAGTCGATGCCTTTTGGAGTGCCAGTAATATGGCGTGAACATACAAATCACACTACTGATTGTTACTTCTGCTTGACAAATATCCATGGTTTCACTTTTAAAACTAGAAAGTCTGTGGTTTATCCAAATATTAAATCGGTTTCGAAACCAGTGCCTCATGATCCAATCACGTGTCCGATCCAAGTACCATCAGAACAATATCCGCTGGACGTGAATGAACCATCAGAAAGTGATAGTTTACCTGCTTTAGAAACTAATTCTGACTCAGATTACATACCGGTGAATGATGGTGTTTACTTAATTAACCATTCAGAACTTTCAGATCTAATACGTGATCTCGCTCTTATCAAAGGACAAGCGGAATTACTCGGTTCGCGACTCAAAGAATGGAATCTTTTAGCGCCCAATACTCCGATATCTAAATTTCGTCATAGATACAGAGAACTTGTTCAGTACTTTGAGATGGATGATGACATTTGCTATTGCAAAGATGTAAACGGTCATGAGCACATAGTCAACGAATGGCGATTTTTCATCGATTCTTCCAAGACTAGTCTAAAAGCCGTGTTATTGCATAACAGAAATTTATTTTCATCAATTCCAGTCGCCTACTCTGTTCATATGAAAGAAACTTATGACAATATGGCTATACGTTTGGAAAAAATAAAGTACAATGACTACCAATGGCGGATTTGTGGAGACCTAAAGGTCATTGCAATTCTCACGGGCATGCAGACTGGGTATACTAAATTTTGTTGCTTCCGATGTGAATGGGACAGCCGCAACAGACAGGAACATTATGCAAGAAAGGTGTGGCCTATCCGGGATCGTATGCAGCTCGGGCATAAAAATGTAATAAACGAGCCATTAGGTAACAAAGACAGCTTCATTTTACCACTGTTACATATAAAGTTGGGGCTTATGAAGAATTTTGTAAAAGCGTTAGATAAAACGAGCAAAGTTTTCACTTATCTTCGAGAAAAGTTTCGCAAGTTAGCGATGCAAAGATAAAGGAAGGTATCTTTGTAGGACCTCAGATTAGGAAAGTTATTGCAGACAAACAATTCGAGAACTTGTTACATGGTAGTGAACTTCGCGCATGGATGGCATTCAAATCGATCGTCGATAACTTTCTGGGAAATCACAAATCTGTCGACTATGTTGCATATTGTTAAGCAGTGCATAGATGCATACAGAATTATGGGCTGTAACATGTCCCTCAAAATCCATTTGCTCGATTCGCATCTTGACTTTTTCCCTGACAACCTTGGCGAAGTCAGCGATGAACATGGAGAACGATTCCATCAAGATATCGCCGTAATGGAGTCACGTTATCAAGGACGGTGGAGTGTGACCATGCTTGCCGATTATTGTTGGATGCTTCATCGCGATGTACCACATGCCATTCACCGACGAAAGTCGACTGCAAAGAAATTCAAGCCTACATAACTGTTATACTTCTTGTACGAATGATGTTGTAATACTGTATGCGTTGTTAAAAAACTTCAATTGCGTATTTCTAGAGATCCCGACCTGATAGAGAAAAACGGTTTGCAGATTTAAAAACAGCGCATTAAAATTGACCAGAAAAACATAGAAATGTTAGAAAAAGAAAAAAAAAAGTTTTTTTTTGTTAGTCAGTGTTATGGGCAAAATATGTGCCAATTCTCATGTCAATTAATACATAAGTGTGGAAGTTTTAGGAAAGTTAGGATGAGAAAAATAGATTTTGAGAAAATCGCATTTTTCTCCATAAATAGACTACAATTAAATAAGTATGTAATATTGCCCTGAAAAATTGCTTACTTGTCATTTAGAACATACTGGCAGAATAGCCAGCTTCCTCTGCAGCTTCCTATCTGGCTTTCCGTTGAGATTTGTGCCTAATTTCCTTCCTTATCTTAGTGCAGTTTTCTGCCGTTTTAGAGCTGGGCAATATTGGATTCTTTGTTCTATTCCAATTTGCTAAAGCTTTTTTATTTATTAAGCTATGAATACCACACTTAAACACAACGTTTTTCATTACATATTAAAACTTTTGATGTGATGGATTTTTCATAACTTTAATACAAAAAAAGTTATAGGACTGTGAAAATAGTGTCTAAAAATAGTAATCAATTTTACTAAATTTTACATTACTTTTTGCAATTAATCAAAAGTTTGATCAGATACATAAAATCCATCAAACAAAAAGTTTTAAAAGACGTTGGCCAATGTATGTGCCAATTCTTATGTCAATTAATACATAAGTATGGAAGTTATAAAAAAATTAGTATGCGAAAAATATATTTCTATAAAATCACATTTTTCTATATAATTAAATATTAAATAAGTATGTAATACTACAGCAAAAAAAATAACTTACTTGTCATTCAGAACATACCCGCCACATATCCAGCTTCCTCTGTAGCTTCTTGTCTGGCTTTCTGTTGAGATTTGTGCCTAATTTCCTTCCTTTTCTTAGTGCAGTTTTCTGCCGTTTTAGAGCTGAGCACGAGACGTTTACGCTTTCTTGCTCCTGCCAGTCGACAAGCCTCTTTTCCACTGTTCAGCCCCAGGACTTTCTTAAAAACTATAGCAGCCTCAGGTCCTTCATTAAATTCAGCAACTGCACTTAGAAGGCAGAATTCCACGCGCTTTCGTGAATAGAAGATATGCTTTGGCACTTTACTCCAAATAACTGAATGAAGGCTCTCATTGGAGTTTTGGGTTGCCTTTCTTTCACAGCGACTCAACAGTTTCAGATTTGTCAGCCTGTCATACACTGGTGTAAAATGTCTGTTCAAAAGCTTAAAATCCAGGGGCGTATGTATACGTTTTTGATGCCCAAAAGAATACTCATTCCAAGATAAGGCTGCTTTATAGAAACACCAAGAGTCTTGGCCAGTAGGACAAAACTGATGCTGGGGATAATCATCAGTTGAATAGCAATGATGTAGGCTAGCCATAATAGCATTCTTCATATCAGCTGCAGTAGCATGTTGCCTGACAGCCCTGGAATAATAAATGCTAAACTTTTGGATGGCTGAATCTGTCAGACGGCCACGGCCTCCTAGCGTAACTTTTTGCTTGCGGCAATCACCAACTAAATTACGAAGAGCTGTATGCATTCTTTTTCCTACATGATTGATACACTCTTCTTTGATGATTTCAACATTAGGGATATATGGTTTAATTTCCATGATCGTAAAATGGTGGTGTAGCGAAATTTGTGTCGTGCCGCAGACCGGCTCCATAAAACACTAGCTGCCTCAGCCTCCATCACAACTGAACTTCCTAGAAAGAAGAAAAGGTATGAATTAGTAACACTTAAAATAATGATTTAAGCAAACATTGAACACTTTCCTTTACAATGTAGAAGCAAATGTAGTACAATGGAAGCAAAGCAAACACCTGTAAGTAATATTAATAAATTATGTTTCTAAAACTGATACTTATGGAGAAATAAAAATTACATTAGTTTAAATTTTTAGACAAGGAGATAAAAAAATAAGATTCAGATGTAAATACCTTCAAAATTTATATCACATCCTTGCTTCATCTCAGGCAGACTAGGCTCATTAGTGGGACCTTATGGTTCTGAAAAAAGTACATAAGAAATAATCACAGCTCAAGAAACATATGTCACATGCTTATAAATACCATGATAATTTATCGTATAATGTGGGAATCATGTCATTTTGTCAAACCAGAAAAATGTGATCACTCTTTACTGCCAACGCGTTTACTAATAACTTGGAAATATATAAGTTTAAAAAAATAATAGCTTATTCACGTGACATTTTTTTTAAAGTATATCGTTGAACCCTTTATGGGTTATAATTAGAACATATTGTGCATTAATTCAAGAAAATAAGGTCAGATTTCCAATATCCAAATATAGTACCTTCTTTCCCCTCCACTCAGTCCTAACAGAGTAAATCAAAACTAAATTTGTGTAGCCTAAATGTTTTTGTGCGTGGCCCCACCACATGTGGACTGCCTGGCTTTCTACATTGATTCCTTTTGTACCATTACCATAATAAAATTAGCGACTTTTTCCTGCACTATCTTGGTTCCATCGCTTCGCCCTGGCCGTTTCCAGTTTTAGATGACGAAAGAAATAATTTTTCGAGGCATTTTCACACAAAAAGTTCTGAAAAATGAGACTAGACCTAACTAAATGTGTATACAGAATAAATTGGACGCCATAATGTTACACTGTCGTTACAAGTCACGTGGATTCATGTAGCCAATGAACAGTTTAGAACAGTGTGCGGAAAAGACCGATGTCAACGAACGCCCGACGATTTCCATATATGGAAGTAATCGGTAAAAAGGCGACCTATAAATTCTCGATCTTGGCGGGTATAATTTTGTTACCGAAATAAATGAACTACATCACCGGATTCCCCAGATCTAGGCGAATCCAATGATGTATAATTCGTAGGGGTGTAAGCTTGGTTGCTATGTAAGAAACAAGGTCTAATTAGACATATTTTCTCGAGTTTGAGAAAATCTCTCCATACCATGCCTTTTTCAAAGTCAAAATACATATCGTTAGAATGCATTTTGACATTTAATTCTGTTATATTTAGATTCACAAAGAGCCAAGGATCCAGACCCCGAGGATGACCCAGAGTCCGCTGGGAGGACAACATTAGACAATCTTTGAAGGACCGAGGACTAGAATGGAACAAGGCCAGGAGGAAGACAGCTGATAGGATAGTCTGGCGCTCTCTCTTCCAAACCTCTACACCTCACGGTAGAAGGGCAACGACTAAGTAAGTAAGTATATTTAGATTTAGGAGATGCTGAAGTATCAGAAAATGGACTAATCCCAAATTCTTAATTTTTTCGATTTCGACAGAAAATGCCTGCAGCTCCTCCCCTTAACTAGAGAATTTGAATTTTTCTACTACCACCCGTTTAAAGTTACTACCCCCCAAAAACACCCTACCCCTCCAAATATTTATTAACGGACGTAGTCAAAATTAAAAACCAATCAAATTGTTACCTCGTTTTTGGTAGAGACAAGAAATCTTGGTTGTAGTGGCAAAAATGCCGATTCTGTGTTGTTGACAAAAATTAAATAATTTATTTCTCAATAACTAAAGGGAGTTTGAAAGAAAGGGATATCTTGAATTATAGCGCTGATATTGATTAATCATCATCTCATC
The DNA here is from genome assembly GCA_024509875.1 of Oreohelix idahoensis. Lineage (NCBI taxonomy): Eukaryota > Metazoa > Mollusca > Gastropoda > Stylommatophora > Oreohelicidae > Oreohelix > Oreohelix idahoensis. The sequence continues at coordinate 219,599 of JAMPIV010006019.1, forward strand.
TCAGCCCGTAACCCGTCATGGGTCGTAGGGGTGCCATGGTGGAAGCATCAGCAGACAGGGTCCTCCACTGCTCTCTATCCTCAGCAATGCGTACAAGTGTGGAAAAACCGTGTCCAGCCCATTCTTTGATGTTATCAGCCCAGGATTTTCTCTGCCTTCCTCTTCTCCGTTTACCTTCGACTGTTCCCTGAACGATCGTTTTCGAAAGGGAGTCATGACGAGTTACATGCCCAAACCAGGCAAGCTTTCGACGTTTCACTATTGACAAAAGTGGTTCTTGGTGGCCTGCATAGGTGTTTATCTTCTCTCTAACATAGACATTTGTTTTGTGCTCTTTATAGCAAATGCGCAAAATTCTTCTATAACATTTATGCTCGAAAGCCTGAATCCTTCGCTCCGTATCTGCAGTGAGTGTCCAGCCCTCACACCCATACAGGAGAATAGATAATACAAGTGATTTGTATAATTTGATCTTCACAGGAAAACTGATGTTACTTTTCCAGATCACATTCAACCTTGTCATGGCAGCTGAGGCCATCTCAAGTCTTGTCTTGATTTCTTTAATTGATCTTCCATCACTACATATAGTGGACCCGAGATATTTAAAGGTGTTAACTTCTTCTAACGTTTGCCCATTTAACGTAATGTTGGTCGGAACATGTTTCTTATGGCTATTCACCAATATCTTGCTTTTTTCTATATTAATTTCCATCCCATATGTTCTTGTTACTTTCTCCAGTCTAGAGGTAAGGTCTTGAAGTTCTGATTCTGATTCAGCTATCAGATCAATATCATCAGCAAAACGTAGGTTGCACAGAGGTCGGCCTCCAATCGATATGATTGATTTATAATCGTAGAGAGCCTCCTGCATAATATGTTCTAGATATATATTAAAGAGCACTGGTGACAGGATACATCCTTGGCGAACTCCTACAGTTGTTTTGAAAAATTCTCCAATGTCGTTGCTTACAAAAACAGCACTGCTTGCGTCCTTGTATAGTGCTTCAATGATATCTATGATGTTGGTATCAAAATTGAATTTTCTCATTACTTGCCATAAGCCTTCATGCCAGACTCGATCGAAGGCTTTTGTGAAATCGATGAAGTTATGGTATAAATCGTGTTGATGTTGGAGATGTTTTTCGATAAGTAATCTAATATTGAAGATGTGTTCTGAGGTACTTCTTTTTGGTCTAAAGCCAGCCTGTTCCTCTGACAAGATTTCTTCTGATTTCTGTTTTATTCTGTTCAAAAGTATCCTTAACATTACCTTACTTGGATGACTAATAAGGCTAATGGTTCTGTAGTTCTTGCACATTTTTAGATTTCCTTTCTTTGGAAGCGGTATTACTAATGACTGCGTCCATTCTTTTGGCCATTTTTTTGTACTCCATATCTTCTGGCAAATTGTTGTCATGATTTTTACTATATCTGGTCCTCCGAATTTCAAGAGCTCTGCTGGTATATTATCCACACCCGGTGACTTCCCTCCTTTCATCGAACATATAGCCTCTTCCACTTCTTCCCGTAATATTGCTGCATTTCCGAGTTCCCTGTTTTCGCACTTAATGTTGTTTAATATGCCTAAGTCAGTGTCAAGTTTACAGTTATATAATTCTTTACAATATTCTGTCCACCTTCTCGTTACAGCTGTTTTTTCATTGAGCAGATCCCCATTGCTATCTTCTATGACAGTTACCCTGGGCTGTTGAGGTTTTCATAGTTTTCTTAATGTGTCAAAAGCTGCCTTGCTGTTACCTTTTATTAGCCCCGTATTAATGGACTCACATTGATCAGCTACCCATTTTTCTTTGGCCTGTTTCATTTTCTTGCTAATATTTTTGTTCACCATACTGTATTGCCATGCTGCTTCAGGAACCTCTTTCTTAACCTTTTTCATTTCCCGCCGTGTATCACATAACTTTAGAATGTCATCTGTAACCCATGGTTTGTTTATTTTCTTTCTTTTACCAAGTATTTCGGTTGCTGATTCAATGAGCACGTCTTTCATGTTCTCTGTGATTGAGTTGATATCATCCTCCAAAAAGTTGAGAGCTGCGAATTTTCCTCCAACAGTTGCCTCAAAGATTCCCGCGATTTCTGGATCTTTCAGTTTGTCTAAATTGAATCTTAACTGAGAACATCTGTTTTGATTATAGTTCTTTTTAAGTTTAAGCTTGAGCGTCATCAATACCATGTCGTGATCACTACCAATGTCGGCGCCAGGAAAAGTCCTAGTCTTGGCTTTATTAATACTGGACTTGAATCTTTTGGATACAAGAATAAAATCAATTTGGCCATGTATCTCAGTTTTTGGGGCATGCCACGTTGTTCTTCTTGATAACTTATGAGGAAATAGTGTATTTGCAAGGGTTAGTTTATAGTTGCTGGCAAATTCTAGTAGCCTTAGTCCTCGATCGTTGGTTTCTCCTGTCCCAAATTTCCCTACTGTACCAGCCCAGTGACCGTATGCATCTGGCCCTATTTTAGCATTCCAATCACCTAACACGATGAGAAGATCTTTCTTTGGAATTTTCTTGATTGCTTCATCCAGATTGTCATAAAATGTATCAATTGCCTCATCCTCATAGTCAGTAGTGGGGGCATATACCTGTATGATGGAGATGTTCTTTGGATGTGCTGCAATACGAATGGTGATAAGCCTGCTATTTATTGGGGTGCAGCTGATGACAGAGTTCAATCTATCTTTATGTACGATAAAACCTACTCCATGCTGATGTTTAGACTCATTGCCACTAAACCAAATTTTGTGACCATCATCCGTTATTGATTCACCTAATCCTGTCCATCTGACTTCTGCTAGGCCCAGGATGTCCCACGAGTATCTAACAAGTTCATGCGTTAGTTCTTTGACTTTTCCACACGCATATAGCGTGCGTACATTCCAAGTTCCAACAACAAAGCTTTCTCTTGGAAGTTTCAAAACAGGTGTTTGTACCCCATTCGCTGACTTATCACTCTCAAGGGGCAATGAGAGCGCGGTCGTTGTTAATCCGGGCATCGGCCGATCCGGCAAATTATTACTGAGTTGACTTTCCATCATAGCATTTCAGTGGGCAAGAGGTTTGCTTGGCGGTGCCCATCTCCTCTCCAAGTATCCTTGCAGGTACATACAAAAATGTACCTGGAGCAGTAACAATAGCCCTCAATAAATCTGTAATGTTTTGAAACACTGTCCGATCGACACATCACAAAAATTGATTAATATATTAACCTAAAGATTCCCCCTTAATAAAATTATCTTGACTTAGAAAAATTTAATTTACTGATATTTTAGATCAGGTTAGAACTACAATTAATTACAAAAAAATTACCCAGATGAAACTTAAGGAATAAACAAAGGAAAAGTAAATATAACGATAGAAGTTAGTTGACCGTGCAATTATCACTTTTAATATTGGAAATCGGTCCATAAATAACTGAGATATAAAATACACAAAGATAATCAGACGAACGAACACACGTACGATTGCTCAAAGTTTATAGTCCAAAAATAGTTAAAATTTTGACTCGCTTTTTTATTGGTTGGAGGGTAGGATAAAAAAAATTAAAACCTCCTTGTAAGATCAGGCCAATTGAATTTGAAAGCCATCGCAAGTTGAGAGCAGCGGGTAAGCCTTGTGACCAAGCTTTTGCCGTCTGGACAAGAAAGAAGTTAGAAAACCCATTTACTGCTAGTCAACTTTGTGCATGTGGTATTATTCTTTACTTGAGGTAAGATAGATGCTTTTATTTGTATATTTCCTTAGCAAGTATAAGGCTATATGTGTATGCCGATACATTTTATTTCTATACTGCTAATTGGGAGATGGTTCAGGTTACGATGACCTAGGTAGGAATGCGGTCTTTTTCGGAGTGAAATGAAAACAAAAATGTTTTGCTATTGGCCTTACAAATTTTGTGCCATAGTGTCGTGGTAATAAAATTGATATTGCCATTGGGAAGTGAAAATAAATGTGTTTGTAAGTTTGCCATAAAATTTTGCGACTGTAAGTCCAGGATAAAATAAATTGGTAGCGGTTTCTCGAGTGACACAATGTTCAAATAACATGTGACACTATACAAGGAATGGTTGAAAGAAGTCATTAACAGGTCACAAGAGATATTTGTACACCTCTGCTGATTATGTGGAAGACAAGCAATGCTAAAGGAATAGTGGCTTTAATGCCATATGAAAAAAAAAGAATGAAAACACAGGACTGAGTGTAATCAAGGAAATATAGGGTTTGCTGCATATGGTCAGCACAAATGGCTGACCCCAGGTAAGATTACCTTTGATTAGTTGTGGAATTGTTATAGACAGGCTATAAATGGGAGGAAACTGTCCTTCTCATTTCAGGGTTGTATTACCAGTAAAAAAGTGTGACAGACAACCTGGAGAAGACAGAAAATGTGGGCAGTGAAGGCTCACAATATACTTTGAGATACAGGCCATATCTACACCCAGAAAGCAGCACCATCTGAGTGACCATATACATAGTCTGGAGCCCATAGCATCAGACAGGCTTAATAGATAGGTCCCTCAATACGGGCACACGACAGTTCCTCTCAATTTAAACCACCACAACAAAAAGAATTTCCTGGGGAATGATGAAGAAAACAAACCCTCAAATAACTGACTATTGTAATATCAAGCATTGAAAATCAGACAGTGAGGTACTCATTCTAGTGACAATTTTATTTTGTTACACTTCATGGACAGAGTTTCATCTTATTTATTTAAAAACTGTAAATAAACATTATATGATTTTGACAAGTCCTGTTCCAAAAGATTGAAGTTCGGGACAATAAATTGTATATTTATTCCCATATATATATATATATATATATATACAAAAACGTTCCCACCAGTCTTACTTACTTACATTTTGTTGAATTGCAGTTCTGTTTATATGTATTCATTCCTCACATTAAATACATACATACACTAGACACTTGCCATTTACATAACACTACAGAGATAAATATACACTGGGTGAGATCAGAAGAGATAGCGGATAGGGACCCCTGAGAAATACATCATCATCTTTCTGATTCAGGGTACTTACATAGCTTGACCTCACCTTGTTCACCTTTAAATTTACTACCATCAAAACCTCTTATCACACTTTCATTGCAACATATTCTGTATGGCGAACCTAATTTTCTTTTTCAAAGCTATAGATGGCAAGCCAAATGCGGGGGCCCACGTGGGCGCGAGGTCCGATTGGGCCAACTCGGTTAAATCGACCGAAGACCGGACGTGATAATTGAATACAGTATATGTGAGTTTGTTGCTAGATTACTTTTATACTGTTTTCTTCCTTTAAATAAATATTAAAAGTGCACGTAAGGATGCATATCATAAAATGCGACTAAGGATGTTTGGGCATGGGACTTGCTACCCCTTCTTGTAGAATAGTTTGTTGTGAAACGCTATGTCTCATAGAGATTTATGATCAATAAATTTTCCATATTCTTTTCTTTTCTACCCGTGTCCTCTACTTTATTATCGCTCTTTTATCCTTTTCCTGTTTTTCGCATTCGTTCGTTTGCGACAAAATATAACTTTCCCATTCTGACTTTTGCCGTTTCTTTTCTCGTACTAGTAACGCATTTTATTGCGTAATATGTCAGTCCCTGGATGTGAATGAAATAGTGTGAGAATTCTTCTCGTCAGACATAGAGAGCAGACATGTGTCTACATTTTCATCTGACACGAGTTTTTCTTCGGCTAGTTTCTCGGTGTGAGATGTGGAAGGCGCCAATCTGCATCGCTCAGAAATGAGACATGTCGTAGTAGGTGTGAAGACTCGTTTTGGCATTTATGGCCAGCGTCTAAGTTAATGTGAAGTGTTAAGAGAGAGAGGGAGAGAGAGAGAGAGAGAGAGAGAGAGACCGGCGCTATTTCGGATTTTCATAATAGTTTGGTATCGTTTGTCCGTTTTCATATATCTACTCGAGGAGTAGCTTAGACTATTCATTCAGTTCTCCAAATTTTGCAGTAGACAGGTTGCTCGTGCTAAGGAAATAAGCTTGCATAGCGAAGTTCTTAGTTTGACTCAACATTTTGCCGAGCTTCTAGACTAACTATATGAGTAAATAAATTCTAAGTTTGTGCGATTGCCTGTAGATCATTCTGGAGGTAAACATATTATATATCTAATAGTGTTGAGTGATTCAGTGATAATCGCTTATTTCATTTCACTAGCTAGATTTCTGTGCAGAAGGAATTAAATTTATAAGTCGGTTATATTCTCTAGTGACGTGTTTCAGTGGATAGCAAAATAAATTATAATTTCTAGCTTAAACTCATGCAGCTATAAATAAATTTAATTAAATTGCTAGTAATTAGTCGAGAATATTTTAAACTAACTTATAACTGCACTGATTCATCATTGAGTATTGACGAAATACGCATGTATTTCTAATTCATGATGATTGATTTTATGAATATAACTTATTTCACGGGGGTTTTAAACGATAAGTCAAGCTCTCCGCTTGCAGTTTATAATGTAAGTTATAACAGAAGTAAATAGTATGTATAAGTATTTTATATGTTGTTTTTTTCTTTATACAGTGAAACTTGGGTAGCCCAACTTTTCCAACGATTTTAGTACTGAGAAACCTCTGTGAAGAACAAAAACATTTTTTTCTTAAAGACTTGGGTGTATAAAGTAACACCTGTCTGGCATTGCGTAGCATCCAGAACGACAGAGTACCCATTACATGAACTTTAAGATTAAATGAAGTAACGGGCCCATCGAGCCAGATTTAATTCTTCCTGAGAAAAAAACTCAAGTACATTTCAGCCCTGGTGGCAAGTAAAATATTACTATCAGTAACATTCCGACGGAGTTCTGACTAGTTGTGGTGTGACCAAATAAAGTCCTATACTGAGAAAAGGCACAGACCTTACATTCCTCGTTACTAGAAACCTAAGCTATTGACACTGTGCTCGCTGTTAACGTTCGTGCCTGGACAATTTTAATGTGACATAAACAGATATCAAAAAAAATAATAATAACCAAGGAAACGTTCCCTGAAGTAGGGAACTCAACCTGACTTTGCGGAACTGGGGTTCCCTTGGCCAAGACTACCCTGGAGATTCTGTATGTGCATGTACTAAAAATTGTTTTCCAGAAGTTGCTACCAAAGCTGTAAGTACGAATGCAAGCTAGTGATCTGATCACGGCTGACTGAATAGAGTGAATGCAGGACTGGGTGATTCCTTTATTGTTAGATTTTGGCACCCATTTTGCAGTCTTAAATTTCTTTATGCAAGTTTTTGTTGCTAACAATATTTTCCTTAGGATAGATTAGAGTATCAAAGTCTGTTCATACCTTTAAAGGAAAATCTAAGACTATAGCATATGTATCCGTGACTCTTTGTGTCTATCACTTTTCTTCTAACAGGACTGTGGGCTATACATCGAGGGAAAAGATCATACCTAGGGTCTATCATTCTTGTAGCAATTCATTGATTTTATGACTATTTGTATATGCTTAATGTAATTTTTATGTGTTGTGATGGAATTTTTTGACGATAATTAAAATTCACTTAAACTTATTCCAGTGTGTCGGTCAGTTCGTTCCCAAATATCTATATTTTCACTGTCATAGTTTCCTGTCTGTTTCTATTGTAGTCACTTAGGTGTGTGTGTATGTGAGGGATGTATATATATATATATATATATATATATATATATATATATATATATATATATATATATATATTACTATATATTATACTAGACGGTCTGACAAATCTCAATCTGTTGTAGATGATAGGCTGACTGAGAGAAATCAACTCGAGGGTCAGAGACCGACTCTAATATATTTCCCCCATCTCACTCGTAAAATCTATTTCTATTTTATCATCACCCACTGAGCTACCACTTCTTTCTATTGCTATTCAGAAGGGACCAAACCAAGTCTTAATTCACCTATTACAAATCTACGACAAATGTGGACTCGTCCAAAGGATTTTGAACTTAGAATAGGAAGACGAGACGACAGAATGGGTTCTCGTCCGTAGGATTTTTTTCTGAATTTAGAATAGGAAGACGAGACGACAAATATCAGCTCGTCTGTACGATTTATTTTCTTTATTCTGTAACAGAGTAAGAGTGTAATGTCTCGTGAGTTTTAGTAGCTTTAAAAAAATAACTGTTCCCCTAGACTAACGATCTGTTTATTGGCGTGCTGACCACACAATTAATAATTGGTTTTTCCACAGCATTGTTGAGTAATATACATTTGAGTTACAGGTTGATTTTGTCGGAATATATGTTAATTACTGATTTTGTAATACTAAACCGTTGGTAGAGTTTGTGATTGTTGAGCAATCACACGGTTCTGAAGAAGTAGGTGTTTGAGCTAAGATAAAGAGTGCGTTCAGACAATTACGTCCTGTTAATTGCCTCCCTTACCCTAACTGACTTCAAGGGTGTACTTGTAGTGGACTTAAATATTAAGGGAATTTTTTTCTCCTTAAATTTTTGCAATAATTATATTGTTTCTACTGTAGCAACCTATTTTTTTAGTGAGTAATCTTAACTACCATTTATTTGGCTTAGTCGCTAGCATTTAGAGCTTTTATTGCCGATTAATAGCAGCGATAGTTAGATACTTTATTATAGGAGGAGGTATAACAGTTAAAGAATATCATCTTTTTGATTTTAGGTAATTTCTCGCAAGTGGTAGGAACTAGTGTATCCCTTTTCTTACTTCTTTCTCGACTAAGTCTCAGCCACTGATTTAATATGGCAGAGAGGTCTAAGCTTAGGCAGATCCTCAGGGACGAAGCGAGGGAAGAGGGATTACAAGGAGAGGAAGCGAAAGCTTTTGTCAGGGACGAACTCGACAGATATGACGCGGAGAAGAAAGAAGAAGAACTTAGAAGGAAAGAAGAAGCAGCTGAAGCTAAAGAGCAGAAGAAGATTGAAGAAGAAATGGAAATTCGAAGGGCGAACGAAAGAGAGAAGGAGAGACAGTATGAGGAAAGAGAGAAGGAGAGACATCATGAGGAAAGAGAGAAGGAGAGACAGCACGAGCTTTCGCTTAAAGCTCTAGAGGTTGAAAGTCGTGGTGCTGCCTCTACCTCCAGCAATGGAGAGTCTTCTCCTCATTCTTCCTTAACTGATCCTTCAAATACTCAATCTCCTCACCTCACCGCTATGTCTTTCGCTCTAGAATCTTTCCCTTGTCCTAACGAGAAGATTGACACATACCTGGAAAAATTCGAAAAAATGGCAACTCTGTACGGTTTAGAGAGGTCGCGTTGGTGTATGAAGCTGTTTCAGGCTTTAAAAAGTTCTGCTTATTATGTTTACTCGAAACTAGAAAGCAGCCAACAAGACAACTATGACGTGTTGAAGAAAGCGGGAATGGAGCGCTTTGAAATGAACGCTCGAAAATTTGTGCAACTGTTTCGCAACAGCAGGAAAGAGGGCTCTGAAACTTTTCAGCAGTTCTCGTCTCGTTTGAAGGGATACTTGACAAAATGCCTAGAGCTCTCGCAGCTCCCCTCTACCTATGAAGGTCTGGAGGAATTTGTTATAACAGAACAAATAAAGAACACTTTGTCTGCCGACACCCGAAGATTTTAGTTGAGCAAGGTGCAGAAAAGCTTGAAGACATTTTGGAAAAATCTGATCGATATCACACTGCGCTGGCTGAACTGCCGGCTACAAAACGTAAACCAACAGAAGAGCCTTTTCGAAAGAATAATCTAGACCAATCTTCTCATGCTTCTAACCAGAATAACCACAGAGAAACTGGACCACAAAACCCCCCTCCTAAAAAGTCTAAGTTCTACAAAAATAAGTACCCCACCAACAACAAACAGTATGATCAACCCAACCATTCTACATGGCAGCGGGGCCAGAAAGGACAAGGTGACAAAGGGAAAACTCCTGCGCACGGGACAAATGACCAGAGCGAGCACACCGAGTCTAAACGCATCGGTTGCTTGCTAACAGTCTCGCAAGGCAGAATTGATGGCAGTGATTCTCAACCTGTAGAGGGAGAGAGACCATCTACGCTAGGTACTGTTATATTGAACGGTTCTCAAACTTTTTGTTTATTTGACACGGGGCTTTCTTATGATTGCATTGTTGCTAGACACCTGGTTAAACCCGGTAAAGGGACAGGAGAGACCGTCGAACTTTGTGGAGTTTCTAAGAGTGAGGCACCTACAGCGCTTCCCATCGCAATGGTGGAGATCCACTCTGATTTTGTCAGAGGTGTGATCAAAGCGGCTGTTGTGGATGACCCCATCTACCCAGTCATACTTTGCGGTAGATACGTGTTTATTGGGAAACCGGAAGAGTCGATTCTGGCAGCAGATACTACAAAATGCAAACCATGAAGGAACGGGAGCCTGCGCTTAATTTGTTACCCATGGAACTTAAAGAAGTGCAACAAAAGGACCCTACTTTGGCACCCTGCTTTAGGAAACTGCCCATGGCTAAGTAACCCAGACAGCACGGGGACATTTTTTCTAAGGTTGGCGTACTTTATCGCAGAACGGGCAAGTCTGAACAAGTTTTTAATCAGCTCCTACGACCGAAACAGTACAGAAGCCAAATCCTAGAAATGGGGCACTCTTTTCCCTTCAGCGGACATATGGGACAGAACGCCACAAACCAACGGATAACCACTCATTATTGGTGGCCAGGAGTAAATACTGATATTATCAGGTATGTCAAATCCTGTGCCCAGTGCCAACGTGTACCACCCAAGCAACGGGAACCCCCAGTCCACATGGGTGAAATGCCAATAATGGGAACACCATTTGAACGGGTTGTGATCGACATTTTAAGACCCTTAGAAAGGACTAAAAGAAGGAACAGGTATATCCTGCCTTAGTCGACACGTGCACTATGTGGGCAGAAGCTATCCCGCTAACATGCACAGATTCGAAGCATGTCGCAGAAGCCCTCGTGCAGATTTTCACTCGGTTGGGATTCCCTCAACAAGTGTTGACGGATAACGGATCCCCATACCGAAACCTGTTGATAGATGAGATCGTGAAGATCTTGAGGAACCAACACATCTACATAAAGCAATATACTCCGGCCGGAAATGGGCTCGTGGAACGTGTTAATGGAAACCTCAACATGATGCTAAGTAAACTGGGACAAGTGAAACCGGAAGATTGGGGCCTTTGTATTCCTGCAGCTTTATTTAGCTACAGGGAAGCTCCTCATAATTCCACCGGATTTCACCCAGCTACGCTTTTATTCGGCAGACCTATTAAGGGGCCACTTGAAGCCTTACTTTGGTTGCTGACAGACCAGAAGGCGGATGAGACAGTTGTCTCAGCAAGTAAATATGTGTCGGTGTTAATGAAATAGTTGAAACTAGGATGGGATCTAGCAACGACTAACTTTAAGCGAGCACGCGCAAAGCAAGCTAACCGATACAGGAAAGTTGCGAAAGAAAGAGAACTGGAAGCAGGAGAGAAAATTTTGGTGTTACTCCCTACCGGGAACAACAAACTGAGGATCGGATGGCAAGGGCCGTTTACCGTGCTGAAAAAGATTTCCAAGGCTAACTACCAGATCTGTATTCAAGGAAAGGAGAAGGTTTTAAATCTAAATCTGTTAAAGAAATTCGTGGAAAGACCGGCGCCGACCTCCGAACATCTCCTGACGTTCGCCAAAATTGACGAAGATGACGATAGTGGCAGGGAAATTCCACTGCACACACACGAAATCTTTCAAAAACGTCAAAAGCGGCGACGCTCTTTCAAGCGCGCACGGAAGACATTCCAGAGAAAGGAAAATTTGGGAGTAGACTTGAGTAGGAATTGGACAGAGATGAGAGAGGGGGAGATGAGAGGGAAGAGAACAGACACCCTGAAGCTACAAATATAGGAAATTTATTTCATAAAGTAGACATGGAGTGCTTCCATATCTTAAAGGGGGGACGTTCTGTCGCATAGAGATTTATGATCAATAAATTTTCTATATTCTTTTCTTTTCTACCCGTGTCTCTACTTTATTATCGCTCTTTTATCCTTTTCCTGTTTTTTGCATTCGTTCTTTTGCGACAAAATATAACTTTCCCATTCTGACTTTTGCCGTTTCTTGTCTCATACTAGTAACGCATTTTATTGCGTAATATGTCAGTCCCTGGATGTGAACGAAATAGTGTGAGAATTCGTCTCGTCAGACATAGAGAGCAGACATGTGTCTACATTTTTATCTGACACGAGTTTTTCTTCGGCTAGTTTCTCGGCGTGAGGTGTGAAGGGCGCCAATCTGCATCGCTCAGAAATGAGACATGTCGTAGTAGGTGTGAAGACGCGTTTTGGCAGTTATGGCCAGCGTCTAAGTTAATGTGAAGTGTTAAGAGAGGGAGGGAGAGAGAGAGAGACCGGCGCTATTTCGGATTTTCGTAATAGCGTTGGATCCTTTGTCCGTTTTCATATATCTACTCGAGGAGTAGCTTAGACTATTCATTCAGTTCTCTAAATTTTGCAGTAGACAGGTTGCTCGTGCTAAGGAAACAATCTGGCATAGCGAAATTCTTAGTTTGACTCGACATTTTGCCGAGCTTCTAGACTAACTATATGACAGAAACAATTCTAAGTTTGTGCGATCGCCTGTAGCTCTGTCTGGAGGTAAATATATTATATATCTAGTAGTGTTGAGTGATTCAGTGATAATCGCTTATTTCATTTCACTAGCTAGATTTCTGTGCAGAAGGAATTAAATTTATAAGTCGGTTATATTCTCTAGTGACGTGTTTCAGTGGATAGCAAAATAAATTATAATTTCTAGCTTAAACTCATGCAGCTATAAATAAATTTAATTAAATTGCTAGTAATTAGTCGAGAATATTTTAAACTAACTTATAACTGCACTGATTCATCATTGAGTATTGACGAAATACGCATGTATTTCTAATTCATGATGATTGATTTTATGAATATAACTTATTTCACGGGAGTTTTAAACGATAACTGTAGCTCTCCGCTTGCAGTTTATAATGTAAGTTATAACCGAAGTAAATAGTATGTATATGTTTTTTATATATGGTTTTTTCTTTATTCAGTGAAACTGTGGTGACCGAACTTTGCCAACGGTTTTAGTACCGAGAAACATCTGTAAAGAACAAAAACATTTTTTTCTTAAAGACTTGGGTGTATAAAGTAAAACATGTCTGGCATTGCGTTAGCATCCAGAACGACAGGGTACCCATTACATGAACTTTAAGATTAAATAAAGTAACGGGCCCATCGAGCCAGATTTAATTCTTCCTGAGAAAAAACTCAAGTACATTTTAGCCCTTGTGGCAAGTAAAATATTACTATCAGTAACATTCCGACGGAGTTCTGACTAGTTGTGGTGTGACCAAATAAAGTCCTATACTGAGAGAAGGCACCGACCTTACATTCCTCGTTACTGGAAACTAAGCTATTGACACTGTGCTCGCTTTTAACGTTCGTTCCTGGACAATTTTAATGTGACATAAACAGATATAAGAAAAATAATAATAATAACCAAGGAAACGTTCCCTGAAGTAGGGAATTCAACCTGACTTTGCGGAACAGGGGTTCCCTTGGCCAAGACTAACCTGGAGATTCTTTATGTGCATGTCCTAAAAATTGTTTTCCAGAAGTTGCTACCAAAGCTGTAAGTACGAATGCAAGCTAGTGATCACGGCTGACTGAATAGAGTGAATGCAGGACTGAGTGATTCCTTTATTGTTGTATTTTGGCACCCATTTTGCTGTCTTAAATTTCTTTATGCAAGTTTTTGTTGCTAACAATATTTTCCTTAGGATAGATCAGAGTATCAAAGTCTGTTCATACCTTTAACTCATTCATTCCAGAGTTATTTTGCACGCTGTGCCAGACTTTTTTTGTGGGCAGAATTTTATAGAGTGAAGTGTTCATCTTTCAGTCTAAATTTGTTTGTGAATTTTCCTTTGAACGTGTACTTATTATATACCAAACTGTAGGGAAATGGATAGAGAATTCAAATATATAATGTCTGTGGTAGTATTAACACAAGTATGTTCGGTATAATTTAATCATTTTGCATGTAAAATTGAAAAACGCTAAAAAGTTGACTGTAGAATACGATCTTACCAAAGACAAAATACTGTCGTAGACAATAAAACTTTCTTTTTAGTCTTCAAACATCAAGTTAATCCATATACAAAGTAAAAAAAACATGCTTATGGCCAAAATTAGTAGATTTAGTGTTATTCGCACCAGTTTGTCCGTGGTTCTTTGTAAGAAAAAAATAAATTATGCAATCGTGCATTACGTAATTTTCAAACAAATAAATAAGAATAACGTCATATAAATACTGTTTTACTCTTGTTTAATGTTTTAATAGTATCCCTAGCTTCATCTTCTGCCAAGAACTAGTGATTAGATGTTACGGTAGGTCTAGTTTTGTTGCTTTTTGATCGGCCAGAATATGACTACGCCCACTCATCAACTAAATCTAGTGTGTCTAGCTTTTCTGCATATATTCCGTATTTTGACAACAAACTGTGACTACCAAACAATCATCATCAATGTCAGCAATGTTTCAAAGTAGTTTGACACAATTATTTGCTTAGGAGACTTAGAAAATGTAAATATAAAGCGTGACATATTTCTCTAGCAAAAACAACGAAAAACGTAAACACGCGAATCTTCACAAAAATTGTGATAATAACATCAAAACACGCACATGTGCTGATTAACTAAAGTCAAATTAGTTGTTTAAATAGTAGCGGAAGTCATTCTACGAGTTTTAATACATGAACTGCATTAAGCGGAAGATTTTTAGGGTTTATTCGTGATAAACTAAAAACCACGCTCTGAGCGTTGCTGGGGCACGGCGTGTTGAATTTTGCAACGCTCAGAGCGTTGCTGTGGAGTCAAAGAGTTAAAGGGAAATCTTAGACTACAGCATATGTATCCGTGACTCTTTGAGGCTATCACTTTTCTTCTAACAGGACTGTGGGCTATATATCGAGGGAAAATATCATACCTATGGGTTTTTCATTCTTGTAGCAATTCATTGACTTTATGACTATTTGTGTATGCTTGATGTAATTTGTATGTGTTGTGATGGAATTTTCTGATAAAAATTAAAATTCACTTAAACTTATTCCAGTGTGTCGGTCAGTTCGTTCCCAAATATCTATATTTTCATTGTCATAGTTTCATGTCTGTGTGTCTATTGTAGTCACTTAGGTGTGTGTGTATGTTAGGGATATATATATATATTACTCTATATTATACTAGACGGTCTGACAAATCTTAATCTGTTGTAGATGATAGGCTGACTGAGAGAAATTACCTCGGGGGTCAGAGACCGACTCTAATATATTTCCTCCATCTCACTCGTGAAATCTATTTCTATTTTATCATCTCCCACTGAGCTATCACTTGTTTCTATTGCTATTCAGAAAGGACCAAACCAAGTCTTAATTCACCTATCACAAATCTAAGACACCCGAACAGTTTATGTTTTCTAGTTCTCTCAGGATGAACTGACGTACGGATTCACACAACATGGATTGAAGGAATAAACCAGGTCAGGACGATCCAAGGTTTAATCTACATAATAAAATGTGACAGAACAGACTGTGGACAGATCATTTCAAGCTTTACTTTCTGACATCACACGTCCGGCATCTTCTGTCACAACCCATGTCATTTATACTGCCCATATTTCCATTGTCGGGTCCGGTCTAATGTAAACTGCAGACATAATATCTCTGCCGGTGATTTAACTATTTATCCCCACGGACACCCGAGAGGCCAACCTGCCTCGGAATTACACAAATGTTGGATAATACAAAAAATGAACACATCAAATGGACACCTTATCCTTCCACACGCCTGACCAACATACAGTCTCCAACTGACGTCACACTTTCACTCTGACGTCATCCCTCACAACGTGTTTTACCTTTGTCATAAAGTCTGCGCAACGATAATTGAAGGAACCCTCTATCGGGAAAACCTGAAGTTTTCAATGATCGTGTGCAGCTTTTAACAACATTAAACCACAAAAACCTCAGCAAACATTATGAACACCACTAACGTGGAGCCGATGACCAGAACCAAGACAAGAGCCAGTGGAACAAGAGATGAGTAGATGATGGTGGTGAGTAAGACAAAAGTTAAGAAAACTTGTTCATAGCATTACAAGCCAGCCCGTGTTATGGAATTCTCAGGTTAGAGAGATAGATATAGGAC
Source organism: Oreohelix idahoensis (assembly GCA_024509875.1). Classification (NCBI taxonomy): domain Eukaryota; kingdom Metazoa; phylum Mollusca; class Gastropoda; order Stylommatophora; family Oreohelicidae; genus Oreohelix; species Oreohelix idahoensis. Next base: position 235,818 of record JAMPIV010006019.1, read on the forward strand.
GATGAACACTTAGAGAAGAGAACGAGAGAATGACACGACAATGATTAGGAAGACATGGTATGACATTGAGCCGATGGCTCGGGACAGGAAAACTTGTCATACGTTTCTTGAGGAACTATGTTTCAGGTGTAGATGAAGTGTGATAATGACGCTGTGAGAATGAATGGATTCTTTACAACACACAAAGAACTATGTTTCAGGGGTAGATGAAGTGTGATAATGACGCTGTGAGAATGAATGGATTCTTTACAACAAATGAAGAACTATGTTTCAAGGGTAGATGAAGTGGGAAAATGACGCTGTGAGAATGAATGGATTCTTTACAACATATGAAGAACTATGTTTCAGGGGTAGATGAAGTGTGATAATGACGCTGTGAGAATGAATGGATTCTTTACAACACGTGTAGAACTATGTTTCAAGGGTAGATGAAGTGGGATAATGACGCTGTGAGAATGAATGGATTCTTTACAACACATGAAGAACTATGTTTCAGGGGTAGATGAAGTGTGGTAATGACGCTGTGAGAATGAATGGATTCTTTACAACACATGAAGAACTATGTTTCAGGGGTAGATGAAGTGGGATAATGACGCTGTGAGAATAAATGGATTCTTTACAACACATGAAGAACTATGTTTCAGGGGTAGATTAAGTGTGATAATGACGCTGTGAGAATGAATGGATACTTTACAACACATGAAGAACTATGTTTCAAGGGAAGATGAAGTGTGGTAATGACGCTGTGAGAATGAATGGATTCTTTACAACACGTGAAGAACTATGTTTCAGGGGTAGATGAAGTGGGATAATGACGCTGTGAGAATGAATGGATTCTTTACAACACACAAAGAACTATGTTTCAGGGGTAGATAAAGTGTGATAATGACGCTGTGAGAATGAATGGATTCTTTACAACACGTGAAGAACTATGTTTCAGGGGTAGATGAAGTGTGGTAATGACGCTGTGAGAATGAATGGATTCTTTACAACACATGAAGAACTATGTTTCAGGGGTAGATGAAGTGGGATAATGACGCTGTGAGAATGAATGGATTCTTTACAACACATGAAGAACTATGTTTCAGGGGTAGATGAAGTGTGATAATGACGCTGTGAGAATGAATGGATTCTTTACAACACGTGTAGAACTATGTTTCAAGGGTAGATGAAGTGGGATAATGACGCTGTGAGAATGAATGGATTCTTTACAACTCATGAAGAACTATGTTTTAAGGGTAGATGACGTGGGATAATGACGCTGTGAGAATGAATGGATTCTTTACAACACATGACGAACTATGTTTCAGGGGTAGATGAAGTGTGGTAAAGACGCTGGGAGAATGAATGGATTCTTTACAACACATGAAGAACTATGTTTCAGGGGTAGATGAAGTGTGAAAATGTTGGGGTAGATGAAGTGTGGTAATGACGCTGTGAGAATGAATGGATTCTTTACAACACATGAAGAACTATGTTTCAGGGGTAGATGAAGTGTGATAATGACGCTGTGAGAATGAATGGATTCTTTACAACACATGAAGAACTATGTTTCAGGGGTAGATGAAGTGTGGTAATGACGCTGTGAGAATGAATGGATTCTTTACAACACATGAAGAACTATGTTTCAGGGGTAGATGAAGTGGGATAATGACGCTGTGAGAATGAATGGATTCTTTACAACACACAAAGAACTATGTTTCAGGAGTAGATGAAGTGTGGTAATGACGCTGTGAGAATGAATGGATTCTTTACAACACATGAAGAACTATGTTTCAGGGGTAGATGAAGTGTGGTAATGACGCTGTGAGAATGAATGGATTCTTTACAACACATGAAGAACTATGTTTCAGGGGTAGATGAAGTGGGATAATGACGCTGTGAGAATGAATGGATTCTTTACAACACACAAAGAACTATGTTTCAGGGGTAGATGAAGTGTGGTAATGACGCTGTGAGAATGAATGGATTCTTTACAACACGTGAAGAACTATGTTTCAGGGGTAGATGAAGTGGGATAATGACGCTGTGAGAATGAATGGATTCTTTACAACACATGAAGAACTATGTTTCAGGGGTAGATGAAGTGGGATAATGACGCTGTGAGAATGAATGGATTCTTTACAACACATGAAGAACTATGTTTCAGGGGTAGATGAAGTGTGGTAATGACGCTGTGAGAATGAATGGATTCNTNANANCNCATGAAGAACTATGTTTCAGGGGAGATGAAGTGTGATAATGACGCTGTGAGAATGAATGGATTCTTTACAACACACAAAGAACTATGTTTCAGGGGTAGATGAAGTGTGATAATGACGCTGTGAGAATGAATGGATTCTTTACAACACATGAAGAACTATGTTTCAGGGGTAGATGAAGTGTGATAATGACGCTGTGAGAATGAATGGATTCTTTACAACACATGAAGAACTATGTTTCAGGGGTAGATGAAGTGTGATAATGACGCTGTGAGAATGAATGGATTCTTTACAACACATGAGAATGAATGGATTCTTTACAACACATGAAGAACTATGTTTCAGGGGTAGATGAAGTGTGGTAATGACGCTGTGAGAATGAATGGATTCTTTACAACACATGAATAAGACGCTGTGAGAATGAATGGATTCTTTACAACACATGTAGAACTATGTGTCAGGGGTAGATGAAGTGGGAGAATGACGCTGTGAGAATGAATGGATTCTTTACAACACAACTATGTTTCAGGGTAGATGAAAGGTAATGACTGTGAGAATGAATGATTCTTTGAAGAAACTATGTTTCAGGGGTAGATGAAGTGTGATAATGACGCTGTGAGAATGAATGGATTCTTTACAACACGTGAAGAACTATGTTTCAGGGGTAGATGAAGTGTGGTAATGACGCTGTGAGAATGAATGGATTCTTTACAACACATGAAGAACTATGTTTCAGGGGTAGATGAAGTGTGATAATGACGCTGTGAGAAGGAATGGATTCTTTACAAACGTTTCAGGGGGGTAATGAACTATGATTTTCACACGGGTAGATGAAGTGAAGTGTGGTAATGACGCTGTGAGAATGAATGGATTCTTTACAACACATGAAGAACTATGTTTCAGGGGTAGATGAAGTGTGATAATGACGCTGTGAGAATGAATGGATTCTTTACAACACATGAAGAACTATGTTTCAGGGGTAGATGAAGTGGGATAATGACGCTGTGAGAATGAATGGATTCTTTACAACACATGAAGAACTATGTTTCAAGGGGAGATGAAGTGTGGTAATGGGGTAGATAAAGTGGGATAATGACGCTGTGAGAATGAATGGATTCTTTACAACACATGAAGAACTATGTTTCAGGGGTAGATGAAGTGTGGTAATGACGCTGTGAGAATGAATGGATTCTTTACAACACATGAAGAACTATGTTTCAGTGGTAGATGAAGTGGGATAATGACGCTGTGAGAATGAATGGATTCTTTACAACACACAAAGAACTATGTTTCAGGGGTAGATGAAGTGTGGTAATGACGCTGTGAGAATGAATGGATTCTTTACAACACATGAAGAACTATGTTTCAGGGGTAGATGAAGTGTGATAATGACGCTGTGAGAATGAATGGATTCTTTACAACACGTGTAGAACTATGTTTCAAGGGTAGATGAAGTGGGATAATGACGCTGTGAGAATGAATGGATTCAGGGTAGATGAAGTGTTTACAACACATGAAGAACTATGTTTCAGGGGTAGATGAAGTGTGGTAATGACGCTGTGAGAATGAATGGATTCTTTACAACACATGAAGAACTATGTTTCAGGGGTAGATGAAGTGGGATAATGACGCTGTGAGAATGAATGGATTCTTTACAACACATGAAGAACTATGTTTCAAGGGTAGATGAAGTGGGATAATGACGCTGTGAGAATGAATGGATTCTTTACAACACATGAAGAACTATGTTTCAGGAGTAGATGAAGTGTGGTAATGACGCTGTGAGAATGAATGGATTCTTTACAACACATGAAGAACTATGTTTCAGTGGTAGATGAAGTGGGATAATGACGCTGTGAGAATGAATGGATTCTTTACAACACATGAAGAACTATGTTTCAGGGGTAGATGAAGTGTGGTAATGACGCTGTGAGAATGAATGGATTCTTTACAACACATGAAGAACTATGTTTCAGGGGTAGATGAAGTGTGGTAATGACGCTGTGAGAATGAATGGATTCTTTACAACACATGAAGAACTATGTTTCAGGGGGGTAGTGTGATAATGAAGTGGGATAATGACGCTGTGAGAATGAATGGATTCTTTACAACACACAAAGAACTATGTTTCAGGGGTAGATGAAGTGGGATAATGACGCTGTGAGAATGAATGGATTCTTTACAACACATGAAGAACTATGTTTCAGGGGTAGATGAAGTGTGGTAATGACGCTGTGAGAATGAATGGATTCTTTACAACACATGAAGAACTATGTTTCAGGGGTAGATGAAGTGGGATAATGACGCTGTGAGAATGAATGGATTCTTTACAACACATGAAGAACTATGTTTCAGGGGTAGATGAAGTGGGATAATGACGCTGTGAGAATGAATGGATTCTTTACAACACATGAAGAACTATGTTTCAGTGGTAGATGAAGTGAATGAATGATTCTTTACAATAATGACGCTGTGAGAATGAATGGATTCTTTACAACACATGAAGAACTATGTTTCAGGGGTAGATGAAGTGTGATAATGACGCTGTGAGAATGAATGGATTCTTTACAACACGTGAAGAACTATGTTTCAGGGGTAGATGAAGTGTGATAATGACGCTGTGAGAATGAATGGATTCTTTACAACACATGAAGAACTATGTTTCAGGGGTAGATGAAGTGTGATAATGACGCTGTGAGAATGAATGGATTCTTTACAACACATGAAGAACTATGTTTCAGGGGTAGATGAAGTGTGATAATGACGCTGTGAGAATGAATGGATTCTTTACAACACATGAAGAACACACGAAGAACTATGTTTCAGGGGTAGATGAAGTGTGATAATGACGCTGTGAGAATGAATGGATTCTTTACAACACATGAAGAACTATGTTTCAGGGGTAGATGAAGTGTGATAATGACGCTGTGAGAATGAATGGATTCTTTACAACACATGAAGAACTATGTTTCAGGGGTAGATGAAGTGTGATAATGACGCTGTGAGAATGAATGGATTCTTTACAACACATGACGAACTATGTTTCAGGGGTAGATGAGTGTGGATAATGACGCTGTGAGAATGAATGGATTCTTTACAACACATGAAGAACTATGTTTCTAGGGTAGATGAAGTGTGATAATGACGCTGTGAGAATGAATGGATTCTTTACAACACATGAAGAACTATGTTTCAGGGGTAGATGAAGTGTGATAATGACGCTGTGAGAATGAATGGATTCTTTACAACACATGAAGAACTATGTTTCAGGGGTAGATGGAGTGTGATAATGACGCTGTGAGAATGAATGGATTCTTTACAACACATGAAGAACTATGTTTCAGGGGTAGATGAAGTGTGATAATGACGCTGTGAGAATGAATGGATTCTTTACAACACATGAAGAACTATGTTTCAGGGGTAGATGAAGTGTGGTAATGACGCTGTGAGAATGAATGGATTCTTTACAACACATGAAGAACTATGTTTCAGTGGTAGATGAAGTGTGGTAAAGACGCTGTGAGGATGAATGGATTCTTTACACAACACAGGGTAGATGAAGTAAACTATGTTTCATGAAGAACTATGTTTCAGGGGTAGATGAAGTGTGATAATGACGCTGTGAGAATGAATGGATTCTTTACAACACATGAAGAACTATGTTTCAGGGGTAGATGAAGTGTGATAATGACGCTGTGAGAATGAATGGATTCTTTACAACACATGAAGAACTATGTTTCAGGGGTAGATGAAGTGTGATAATGGCGCTGTGAGAATGAATGGATACTTTACAACACATGAAGAACTATGTTTCAGGGGTAGATGAAGTGTGATAATGGCGCTGTGAGAATGAATGGATACTTTACAACACATGAAGAACTATGTTTCAGGGGTAGATGAAGTGTGATAATGGCGCTGTGAGAATGAATGGATTCTTTACAACAACACATGATGAAGTAAACTATGATTCTTTTCTATGGGGTAGATGAAGTGTGATAATGGCGCAGGGGTGTGAGAATGAATGGATTCTTTACAACACATGAAGAACTATGTTTCAGGGGTAGATGAAGTGTGATAATGACGCTGTGAGAATGAATGGATTCTTTACAACACATGAAGAACTATGTTTCAGGGGCAGATGAAGTGTGATAATGGGGCTGTGAGAATGAATTGATTCTTTACAACACATGAAGAACTATGTTTCAGGGGTAGATGAAGTGTGATAATGGCGCTGTGAGAATGAATGGATACTTTACAACACATGAAGAACTATGTTTCAGGGGTAGATGAAGTGTGATAATGGCGCTGTGAGAATGAATGGATTCTTTACAACACGTGAAGAACTATGTTTCAGGGGTAGATGAAGTGTGATAATGGCGCTGTGAGAATGAATGGATACTTTACAACACATGAAGAACTATGTTTCAGGGGTAGATGAAGTGTGATAATGGCGCTGTGAGAATGAATGGATACTTTACAAAACATGAAGAACTATGTTTCAGGGGTAGATGAAGTGTGATAATGGCGCTGTGAGAATGAATGGATTCTTTACAACACATGAAGAACTATGTTTCAGGGGTAGATGAAGTGTGATAATGGCGCGGTGAGAATGAATGGATTCTTTACAACACATGAAGAACTATGTTTCTAGGGTAGATGAAGTGTGATAATGACGCTGTGAGAATGAATTAATTCTTTACAACACATGAAGAACTATGTTTCAGGGGTAGACACTCACACCACAAGGCACGTACATAAGAAGTCATTGAATCGTGTAAACGCCTGGTGACATTTAATGACGATTTATTAAGTCACGGCACAAACACGTTCACATCAATGTACAGTTTGAATTACAACATGAACATGTAGGCATTAATATAACGTTCACAGTGAAGAATACACACTATCCCCAGCGCTCAACAGACTGCACACTCGGCAGTTAATAATATCATAACCTATAATGTCCTCACGACTCACAAGACTGCACTCCTGGCAGTTAATAATATATTCAGGATTACTGCCCTTTCAAAGGATCAACTCGCTACAGTTTCCCACACACCCGGGGAAAAAAAATGATTCTATCATTTTTTTTTTTTGAAAATTAACTCCTAAAACGAAAACAATTTAGAAGATAATGAAGTTCTAACATATGTTTTACAAAATTCATCTTATGATAAGTCAGAAATAGTATATCTACAAAATATAAGCAGTAAATGTAAAGTAAATAACAATCATTCAACGTAATCAAGTAAGATTACTAAAATAATATATTAGAAGACCAAGCTAAGTATCTCAAAATTAATCTATTACAGAACTAAGTTAAGCATATACAATACTCAAACAAGCAACAAACAATAGTAATAGAAATGGCAATATCAAGCAAACGAAGTATAATTCGAAAAGAAGTAAAATATGAAATCATCATATGAAAAACAATAAATAATATCACAATGTCAAATCATGTAAAGCAAATACACCTATCACTGATCTAAAGTTACATCATTACTTGAACAATACAAAGAATGAAAGTCTAAGTAGCGTAACAGAAAAAAGTATACACAAAGCATAAAGTGAGACAAAGATGAAACACGGAAGTATAAACAACATATCAGATCATGCTGAAAAGACAACAAGATGTAAAAGGATGACGAACAGTCAACAAAGACAGATGAAAAGTAAAGATGCACATGTAGAAAAAGCTGTAACAATACCTTACAATAACTATTTAAATCACACATCATATAATATAAATTAATACAATTACGTTAAAAAATTATAACACAAAATGACAAAGTATATCTATACTAACAACACAAAGTAAAAAACTTATGACAAAAAGAATAGTAAGTAATTTAACCAAATTATAAAACTTATGCATAACTAGTAATAAATTATACAAGATATCACACAAACAAAAATAAAACGCTATCAAAAAGGTTTGCACTGACTCAAAGTCACGCGATAAATACAGAAAAATACATCAAACATTAAAAAACAATTTCAAGGAACTAATGACACTACACATTACTAACCATAATATACAGACTAGCATTGACGCAGAAAAAATATTACAACGTTCGAAAAAATACATTTTCCAAAAAATAAAATACAAAAAAGTTTCGTAGCACTCTGTTCCATAAAAATAGTATTACATTTACAACCAATTCAAAGCTATAATAAATAAACTAACAATGAAATCGACTTTAAGAAAATGAAGGACATATAAACAATCTATCTCTAAACAGACACACATTAACAAATGTAAGTTTGTTTTTTTTTCTTCAAAAAATATACATCACATAAAACATATGAAAAAAAATTCAAGTGCTCATGAATTATCTAAAAGTAATTATTGCACCATTACAACTAATGAGTTTTGTGCATAGGGCTGGCAAACTCAACATGTACAAAAAGTTATCTTAACAAAACTGCTACAAAAACAACAAACCAAAACAAACAACTGCAAGTTCAACAATGGAATTTCTTCTTTGATCCTTAGCGCCGACCGTCAAAGCAGTCAGTGGCCATTACGCCTAGTGGCGTCTTGTAGGGCAACAACAAATTGATTCCACTTTGCTTGGTCGGTGGCCATCCTTCGTACAGTGCCCCAACTCTGGTTCATTCTTTGCATCTCAGCCTCAACAGTCCTCCGCCAGGTTGTTTTTGGTCGGCCTCTCTTTCGTTTTCCTTCAGGGGTCCAAAGCATAGCTGTTCTTGTGATGGCATCGGGGTCTCTTCTGAGGACATGACCAACCCAGTTCCAGCGTCTTAGGCATGTTGTGTGAAAAGAGGACAATTTCGACATTCCTTCTCTGTAACTCTCCAGCATTCCGCACCATAGAGAAGCACAGAAAGCACACAGCTCTGATATAATCTTAATTTTGTGCTTGTGCTGTATTGGGAGGACTTCCAGATGTTGTTTAGGCTAAAGAAGGCTGTTCTTGCCTTATTCATTCTGATGTTGATGTCTTTGCCTGCCCCGCCGTCTGGTGTTACTATGCTTCCTAGGTATGTGAAGGTATCTGTCTGTACCAATTGCTTATTCCTTACTGATATGGGCTCAGGGTTGCTCACATTGAGCGTCATGACCTCAGACTTCTTTAAATTGATGTTCAAGCCCACCTGCTGGCTAAACTTATTAAGTCTATCCGTTTTTTCCTAGATGTGTTGATGTGAATGTGCTAGCAGTGCAATGTCATCTGCATATTCCAGATCTTCCAATGTAGAAAATGTTGTCCATCTTATTCCTCTTGGACTGCCCTCTGTTGTCTGGCGCATCACCCAGTCTATGACTAACAATAATATAACAATGGAATATAACTAACAATAAAAACAAAAAATCATGGCAATCAAATGATGCATAAAATATTTCAACGAAATTACATGTTATTGCAAAACAAGAACATATCATTTATTATACTAACAAATACAAAAGAAAATATTACTTACTTACTTAGTCGTTCCCCTTCTACCGTGAGGTGTAGAGGTTTGGAAGAGAGATCGCCAGACTATTCTATCGGATGTCTTCCTCCTGGCCTGGTTCCATTCTAGTCCTCGGTCCTTCAAAGATTGTCTAATGTTGTCCTCCCAGCGGACTCTGGGTCGTCCTCGGGGTCTGGATCCTTGGCTCTTTGTTTCCCATGCTTGTCGTGGTAGCCGATCTTCTCCCATTCTGCAGACATGGCCAAACCATCTTAGGGACTGTTCTACTTGGGTCTGTAGGGGGTGGCATTTTAGGCCTTGACGTATCGTCTGGTTGCGTACCATGTCTCTTCTTGTTACTTCAACCACCTTCCTCAGATACCTCATTTCTGAGGTTTGGATCTGGCTTTTATGGGTTGTAGTCATTGCCCATGACTCGCATCCATATGTCAAGACTGGGACATAGGTGGAGCGGTATACAGCCATCTTCGTTTTCTTACCAACCTCTCTCTTGCTGAGGAATCCTCGATTTATGGCCTGAAAAAGTCTCCCAGCTGCTGCTTTTCGAGTGGCCAACTCTTCTTTGATGCCTCCCTTTCGGTCTATAATAGCTCCGAGGTATTTAAAGTAGTCGACCTGCTCCAGGACCTGTTCTCCCAGCTTAATCTGATGTCTTCTTTTTTCTCGTGATATCACCATGGATTTTGTTTTAGAGCTGCTTATGACCATCCCTCTCTTCTCCAGCTCTTCCTTCCAGTCTTGCAGGTTGGATTGGAGATGTGCCTCTGATTTAGCAATCAGGGCAACATCATCAGCAAATGCCAGCTCTGAAATATAGACCTGTCTCATCTTCCAGTACCCCACTGAATACTTTCTTGTTCTCTCCTTACATGCCTTTATGACATCGTCCATAAGGAGTATGAAGAGGTAAGGTGATAGGATATCACCTTGTCTTACACCAGTGGTGGTCCTGAACTCTTCTGACTTATGGTTTGCTGTCCTCACATAATTTCTGCAAGACTTGTAGAAGCTCTGTATAGCATGAATCAGAGGTGCTGGAATATTCTTCCTTGCCAAACAGTCCCAAAGTTTGCTCCAAGGGACCCTGTCAAACGCCTTTTCCAGATCTATGAAACAAAGATGGATCTCACACTTATACTCAAGGGCCTTTTCACTCAGCTGTCTGAGTGTGAAGATTAGGTCTTGAGTACTTTGGTTTTCTCGGAATCCGCACTGGACCTCATCCAATTGTGGCTCAGCTAGGCGTCGGAGTCTCTGCTCTAGGATTCTAGAGTAGATTTTTCCAGGGACACTGAGAAGGGATATGCCTCTATGGTTTCCACACTGTCGATTGTCACCCTTTTTGAAAATTGGTGTTATGATGGCGATCTCCCAATCCTTTGGTATGGTCTTGTTGCACCATGCTGCCTGTAGGACCCTTAAGAGTAACAGGTCGCCTGATGCTCCCATGTACTTAACCATTTCTGGTGTTATACCATCATGCCCTGCTGCTTTGCCCATCTTGATTTTCTCCAGTGCTGCCTTCAGTTCTTCCATCTTTATGTCATCTTCATCACCATTGGTTTCCTCTTCTGTGCTAGTGGTTATCATTTCTGATGTTTGACCTTGCTCACCATCAAGGAGTTCTGAGAAATATTCTTTCCATCTTTCCATTACTTCCTTCGGGGCAGTAAGCAATTTGCCTTGCTTGTCCTTTATAAATTTGAGCGGGCATTGTTTTTCTTTCCTCATGTTCTTTAGGGTCTTATAGAACAATTTCTGGTTTTCTTGTGCATCTTTTTCTAGCTTTTCTCCAGATTCTTCCCAGGACTTCTGTTTTGCTGCTATCACTTTGTTCTTTACTTCTGTTCTGAGTTCACATATTCTCTATATTTTTCCATTTGTCCTGTTGTGTTTTTAGCTCCTAAGTATTGTTTCCATGCCATTTTCTTCTCTCTTATTTTCTCTTTGACTTCCTCTGTCCACCAAGGTGTCCTCTTTCTCTGGTTCCCAAGTCGGACTTCACAACATGCTTCTGCAGCAGCTGTCTTTATGATATCCTTGAATTTAATCCAGAGGGTTTCCAAGTCATCAGGTTGTTCTTCTGTGTTGCTCACCGCTGCAGCAATAAGCCCCTGATATCTGATCTTAATTTCTGGCTCTTTCAGCTTGTAGGTCCTAATGCTCATTTCTCCTGCTCGTTTACTTGGTTTCTTGCGTGATGTTGAGCAGTTCCTAGGCTTTCAGTTGTTCGTTATTGTTAGCAGGTAGTGATCACTTCCAATCTCTGGCCCCCTCCAGACTCTTGCATCTCGGACATATTTGAATGAGCTTCTCCGAACAATGGCATAGTCGATCACTGGCTTCTCATTCTTTGTTGGTTCACATCTAGTGTATGCATGTATGCGCTTATGGGGGAACTTTGTGTTTGTAATGATCAGATTCTGCTCACTGCAGAATCTAAGGAGTCGCTTTCCATTGTCATTGAGTGTATCTTCTCCATATCTTCCGATAACTCCACCCCATCTAGCATGGTCATTTCCAACTCTGGCATTAAAATCTCCGAGCATGATAACTTCATCTAGGCAGTCATCCACTGTCCTTTGAAGCAGCTCGAAGAATTCCTCCTTGACCTCTGCTCTCTCATCCTCATTTGGCCCATACACTATGACCAAGTTGACTATGGTTTCTCCTTCTTTTAGTTTCACAACCATAATGCGCTCTGAGACAAAGTTCCACCCCTTGATACTATCTTTTTGATTTTGGGCCACAATGCACCCCACACCCCCTTTAGCTCTTTCGGATATGGGTACACCACTGTAGAGCAGCGTGTTGCCAATGAGATCCATGACTCCTTGTCCTTTTTTCTTTGTTTCCGTTATAGCCAGGATTTCTAGTTTTGCTTTCCTCATCTCTTCCACCAGCTCCTCTTCCTTCCCATTTATACTTCTTGTGTTCCATGTTCCATAAGTCGTAGTCCGTAGTCCGTTCCAGTTCGTCGCCTTTAGAATCAGTCCGGTTTTCTCTCTTGTGTTACTCGTAATCGTGGTTTAAAGCAAACAGGTGATTGGCCTGTTGTGCCTTTGCATGGTGGAGGGGCTGCCTCCTTACGGCCTCCATGCAGGCCGCCCTCCTCCTTTTTCATCCGGGCTTGAGACCGGCATAGGCGGAGTTAAGAAAATATTTACTGTTTTAATAAAAAATAAAAATCAGATGCAAATCTCTCGCTTTCCTGTCAACATGTCCTGACCCTGAGCAAGTAATACGTCAGATGTTTAGTGAGACGCTGAAACAAGTTACGCTTGATCGTACACAAGGACGCAAAGTTGATCTACTTTTCTCACTGCTAATATGTCACAGGAGCCTTGACTGTTATCGTAAAGTCGCTTCTGTCAAAATATATGAATGAAAATTCCCATTTTAATGAATGGTGAAATCTAATGAGAAAAACGTATAAGTCAAAATGACAATTACCCAGTACTTTGGTCCGTGTAAAGTGATGGTCTTTTCACAATGCCTTCAGCTCTTCTCCTCTTAACATGTAGACATCACAGAAGAGTAGAGGACAACTTGACCGGAACCCTATGTCAACACTGCCGTAGGCTGAAACAAAATGTTTCATTCACAACACCGAGACACTTTCTCGTGATGAACAACATTATCAGCTATAGTATTTAAAACACCACTGTTATTGTTACCTTGTTTATCTCTATTACAACTGACTCTGGGCTCATGTTGAGCAAAGTTAGCATACTTGCGCTTATTATTTGTTACATGATGAAAATATTTATTACTACAGTTGCTTTGTTTACAAACAATGACTCTAGTCTTTTGCTGAGCCAAGTTACTCTGGTAATGTAGAGAAACATGTGAAGAGCTATTATCTCTCTTTATATTATTGTCAATTCCTCTATTATGACAAATGTTATGTCTATAACCCAAGTTAGCATTGTTGTTGCTAACATATCTTCTTTGACAGCAATGTCCACTAGACAGGACTTGCTTTCTAGTAGCAAAATCATTACTAGATTGATAGATTTTTTTACAGTTATTTTTAGTATAACCTACAGAATTCATCGGATCAAAATGTTGAAATCCGCTAAATTGTTTACAATTCCTTGGAGAATCAAAATTATCACTTGCTAAACTCCCTTGGTACTGTCTAATCTTGTGATTATATTTCTTACCATAACAGTTCTTCTTTTCATCTATAGGAATATGTTTACCAATCCCGTCAAACTGGCTGTGCTGAGTTTGACAAGTAACTGGACCTTTATAATGTTTATTTTCCTGCCCATAGTGGGTTTCATTCCTGGAAAAAATAGTACTATGTTTATTCCCTGTTACAAGTTTATCAGAATCTGCAACAGTAAACACCTGCTTGATTTTAGAAGCCTTAACCTTCAATTTCTCACATTTCTTTTCGTAATCAAAAGAACTGGCTGAAACACAAGAATCTTCCTTAGCCTGACGCCAAGAATTATTAATAGAGTCACTAGTACCACTAGCACTGGGAAAGTTGTATTTCCCACGACAAGATCTATGTTTACCATGTATGGCCTCTCTATGAGCAAAAAGTGTATGGGGCTGACTTTTCGCAACTTTCTGTCTATCACTGTCAACATTGACAGAAGACCACATTTTGTTATTCAAAACGATGTCAAGCAGGCAATCTACTCGTTTCCTTGCTTCCGCAATTTCCCCATCTCTATGTGAGATCTCTTGAATAAGTTTCTTATTTAAATCATTAAGAGCCAAAACTCTGCAACCTTCTTCTGCTAGCAATTTCTCAATCTTAGCAACCTTCTCTTTCTCAGCCGTCAACTCTACCAATGTCTCTTTTCCATCCTGCTCTTTATTTACCTTTATTGAATGTGTTTCATTCTCACCATTATTATTATTCGCTAGCTCATCGACTTCCCCTGGAAATACCGTATTCTTCTCTTCAAGTTTATCAAAACATACATCATGTATCATCTCTATGTATAATCTTTCTCGCTCATTGGTTTCCGCTTTTAATTTTTCATACATGTCTTTTCTTCGTTGGATCTCTTGTGTAAGGTTTTCCACCTCAACATGCTTAACTTTTCTCTGGACCTCCAACTCTTTGACCTTCAATAGTGAAGAATCCAAACTTGCTTGTACTCTAGCAAGTTCCAGGTTTGATCTATTTAAATCACTTGTAAGTTTAGCTAATTTTTCCTTAAGTTTACTCTCTTCAGCTTTACCATTTAAGCATTTTTTTCTTTCCTGTCTGTTGACTCTTACTTCCTCATCTTCTAGCCTCTTATCCTGATTGTCAGCACTGTCACAATGAATCATCTTGTGTATTCCCTTCAATATATTGTCGTATTCAACATGAATATTCTTATACACAAATACACGAATGTCGAGCAGCAGCAACCTTGCTAAATTCCTAGCCATTCTTAAATAAGGGATGGACTGAAATCTATTCTCAGCAAAATCTCTTAGTGCTCTCGACGCACTGACCATAAATCTGTCCATCACGTGTGCTTCCAGTTCTGGTCCCTGTAATTTCTCAAAATGTTTACCTTCTTGAAATAAAAGTTCCAATAAAGGCCACATATTATCAGGATCCATATCATCATCATCCATAGTGACTTATTTATTGAGATCACTGTATATGTATCAATGAACCTTCTACTCCTGACAGCTAAATAATCATACAATAAATTGCAACTTTTCCTAATTACTGTCAGATCAATTTCTGTTCAAAGAACCTTCATATGGTCATATCCATATCATGGTAGTCAACACATGTTAATAGCCATAAATTACTTATGCATTGAATTCTACTTATATGTCACTATAGACATAAACAACAACAACAACAGAATAAAAAAATGCATAGAATTCAGAAGGCCTGATGACATGCGTGAAATGACACACTTTACAGAACAAAAAATCACTTATCTGTCAATATTCCATTCCCTTCCGCCAAGACCTTAAATATCACATAATTCTGACGCTAAAACAGTCTACTGCCGAAAGGTACTGGAACTAGACTCCTCCCTTCAGGTCCTCGCTTCAGTAAGGTATGTGCTCGAATACTGCATAGGAGCACATGATGATCGTAACAGGAACACAGCAAACCCGCTCTTGACTCGAGGTATACTTGCAAAATGACTGGTACAACTGCACATACACTCGATCTTGTACACGCTATTCTTCCGACGTTGGATCACCTCAAAAACTGCTGGCTCGCTGCTTGATAATTTTGCTGCACATCTGATAGCAAATGTAGACTACAGACGTTGTTGTTTTCCACAGGCACAACACAGGACGTCAACTGACAGTGCTATAAAGCTGATTATTACCACGAATAAGGCGTTTCACAAATGCGCCACACAGGCAAACCACACACCAGGTCACGGTTTGAAGCACAGGAGATTCAGGCCACGCACGAAGTACTCTCAAAACGAATGTTGCTGGTGTCAGAACCCGAAAAACAAGTCCACCAAATGATACAGATATGTGGACTGTATCGATAACGATATTATCCTTCCGTCTGTTAAATAATCTCTCAAGTTAGAGAAACTCGTGTCACGCGAATGTCCCTGGTATCAGATCCTACAAGACTAGCCCACCACTGATAATAACTACTGATAATAACTGTTTATTGTTATCCACCACTGATAAAGTTATGCTGTTTGTTTTACTACACACGCCACACAGGCTAGATTATTAAATATGAGTTATCACTGTCACTCGGTAGAATATTGCAAGTGGGTGTGTGTTAGGGTAGACACTCACACCACAAGGCACGTACATAAGAAGTCATTGAATCGTGTAAACGCCTGGTGACATTTAATGACGATTTATTAAGTCACGGCACAAACACGTTCACATCAATGTACAGTTTGAATTACAACACGAACACGTAGGCATTAATATAAAGTTCACAGTGAAGAATACACACTATCCCCAGCGCTCAACAGACTGCACACTCGGCAGTTAATAATATCATGGCCTATAATGTCCTCACGACTCACAAGACTGCACTCCTGGCACTCCTATAATGTCCTCACAGTCCTGACAGTTAATAATATCATGGCCTATAATGTCCTCACGACTCACAAGACTGCACTCCTGGCAGTTAACAATAATAACAGCGCTATAATGACTGCACCCAGCAGTTAACAATAATATCATAGCCTATAATGTCCTCACGACTCACAAGACTGCACTCATGGCAGTTAATAATATCATGGCCTATAATGTCCTCACGACTCACAAGACCGCACTCCTGGCAGTTAATAATATCATGGCCTATAATGTCCTCACGACTCACAAGACCGCACTCCTGGCAGTTAATAATATCATGGCCTATAACAGCTTCATAAATCTCTATAAGTTTATAAACTAATAAAACGGTATTACATCAGTTTTACAAATAACAGTTCACATGAGACAAGGGACGTTTCGAGTTTTACCCTTCGTCAGCCACAAACAGGTGACAAAGACAAAAATAACATATATTCCTTACCAGTTTTACTGCAGCCCCTTAATTTATTTACTCATAAATCTCTATACTGCAGCTAATACATAATATGGCCTGTCCACATCCTGGCCTTATAATACATAATAGGCTGTACACACAGCGAAAACATAAGTCGACATATCAAGCACTGTACAGGCATACACTTCGAAAAACACAGGGCTGCCTTAATACTTAATGCCCCAGGACTCTACTCCTACACGGGATCACACACTAGTCCCGCCAAAAAACCCGACACGAGAATCGGCTGTTTAGAACACCGCTCTCAATAATACATGCAGCCTAGCTGCGAGCTATTCACATCGCTCAAAACAGTACAGAATAAATACATCTCAACATTTGAGATTAAACAGCGTTCACACGCTTTTCTGTACTCTGTCACTCAAAAATAGAAGGAGGTATTTCTATTATAAAGTTAAACAATCCTCCGCTTAATCGAGCGCACAAGTACTGTAACTCACAATCTACCCTGCCCAAAAACATATATTCAGGATTACTGCCCTTTCAAAGGATCAACTCGCTACAGTTGTTTAAGTGTGATAATGGCGCTGTGAGAATGAATGGATTCTTTACAACACATGAAGAACTATGTTTCAGGGGTAGATGAAGTGTGATAATGGCGCTGTGAGAATGAATGGATTCTTTACAACACATGAAGAACTATGTTTCAGGGGTAGATGAAGTGTGATAATGGCGCTGTGAGAATGAATTGATTCTTTACAACACATGAAGAACTATGTTTCAGGGGTAGATGAAGTGTGATAATTGCGCTGTGAGAATGAATGGATTCTTTACAACACATGAAGAACTATGTTTCAGGGGTAGATGAAGTGTGATAATGGCGCTGTGAGAATGAATGGATTCTTTACAACACATGAAGAACTATGTTTCAGGGGTAGATGAAGTGTGATAATGACGCTGTGAGAATGAATGGATTCTTTACAACACATGATATAAAGGAAGAACAGAAAGTTAGACGGGCCCGCAAGCCCAATTTTCAAATCGTTGAAAAAAAATTTCGTTTTTTCGTTCACTCCCTCTTCCTCCTATCATTTTTTACTCCTTCTTCTTTCTCCTCCTTTTTCACCTCTTCTTTTTAATCTCCTTCTATTTACTCTTCTATTCTAGCTTCTTACTGTGTTTTTCTGCGAATCCAATTATATTTCTCTGGGTTTTTTTTTCTCATTTGCACATTCTTCTTTCTATTACTCAGGGCTACTTTTTGTTAGTCATCTTCCAAAAAGATAAGATAATTTAATCAATCAAGCGATATCCTTTAATTCCCCAAGGAGCATAGGAGTTCAACAAACCCTCGCAAAGTCCTCATGTATCGTGCCATCATCTTACAGCCTTTCTATGTCTCCTTCATTATGTTCATTTATGTCTCCAGTTTTCTTCTCCATGTGTTTTTCAGTCTACCTCTCCTGCTCTTACCATGGCGAGTCCAGAATAAGGACTGACTTGTATTGCTATCAAAAGGTGTTTTCAGTGTGTCTTATCCTTCGCCAACGATTTCTTCTTGTCATCTCTTGATCCATTGACACTTGTTCTTGTCTGTAGTTCCACATTGGTGACATTGTCGTATCGTTCTATGTAACGGAAGCACATATTTATTAATGTAGGGTTTTGGTTGTTGTTTTTGTAATTTTTTGACCTTTCATACCATAGTACTGACTTTACATGTCATACCATTGGACTGACTTGACATTTATACCATAGGACTGACTTGTTATTTTATACCATAGGACTGACTTGACATTTCATACCATAGGACTGACTTGACATTTCATACAATAGGGCTGACCTGACATTTCATACAATAGTAGCGACTTGACATTTCATACAATAGCACTGACTTGACATTTCGTACCATAGGACTCACGTGACATTTCATACAATAGGACTGACTTGACATTTCATACAATATGACTGACTTGACATTTCATACAATAGTAGCGACTTGACATTTCATACAATAGGACTGACTTGACATTTCATACCATAGTACTGACTTGACATTTCATACAATAGTACTGACTTGACATTTCATACAATAGTAATGACTTGACATTTCATACCATATGACTGACTTGACATTTCATACAACAGTACTGACTTGACATTTAATACTATAGGACTGACTTTACATTTCATAACATAGTACTGACTTGACATATCATAGAATAATACTGACTTGAAATTTCATACCATAGTACTGACTTGACATTTCATACCATATTACTGACTTGACATTTGAGTTGAAGACTCATATGTTTATGTTGGACTTGATGTCATTTGATGTCCATGTTTTCCGATGCAGTGAGAGCTTCTCTAACCTTTTGTATTCTAATTCTGATATCATTGCATGAACCACCAAGTTTGTCAAATATAGCTGCTACGATATTTGTTTGATTCTTCATCTTGTGCGGTGTTTCTTGTTATCATTTCCTGTATTTATTCTATTTATCTTTGACTTTTCCCAGTGCATTTTCAGATGAAGTCTGTGACAATACGGGGCGGCTACTATGATCTTTGTGTTTCTCTCCAGCAGTATTGGTACATTTGTGGTACTGATTTTTATGATGTTCTCTCAATTATAGCACTTTTCTTTCTTTCTTTCATCATTATTTTTCTGCTAGGTAGCAGATATTTGAGTATTGTCGAATTGCTTGACACTCCATGTAGGCGATAATAATCACATTTGCTTAAAGCTACCCAGATTTGCTGAGATAATTACTCGCAGTCGCAATAACAATGGGATGGAAAACGCCATACTCAGAAGAGCGTTTCGTTCTATTCTTTTACCATAGTTATTGGTGGTACCAGTAGAAAGTACTATCTCTGGAACAAGAAAGGAACAATGACCTAAGCTTTAAGACGAAGGACCCACGTGGTAGACTCTCCTTGACATTTCTAGGAAACGAGGTACCCCCGACCACCTTGATCAGAGACGAAAGTGAGCAGATTGAAAAGAACCAACCCATAAGAAGGAGCAGATTCGTCATTGGCAGCTAAGTTCAAATCTATGCTGGCACTTGAACTTCTTGTAACATCTCACATTCCATAAAGACTGTGATGATAACTTTTCTTGATCCATAACTTACTTACTTACTTAGTCATTCCCCTTCTACCGTGAGGTGAAGAGGTTTGGAAGAGAGAGTGCCAGACTATCCCATCGGCCGTCCTCCTCCCGGCCCGGCCACACCCCAGTCCCCGGTCCCCCAAAGACTGTCCAATGTTGTCCTCCCAGCGGACTCCGGGCCGCCCCGGGGGCCTGGACTCCTGGCTCTCTGCCCCCATGCCCGCCGCGGTAGGTGATCTTCTCCCACTCTGCAGACACTAACTAACTATTCAAATTATTTTCCAGCTGTTAAAACCTAAAGTGATTATTAAATTTTGTTATTTTTAATGTTACAAATTTAACTTCGATTTAATCATTTTAAAGTTACTGTATATGTTTGTCTCAGTCAAATTACTACACACACTCTAAACAGAGCTACACTAGAATAATAGAATTTCCCTGAGTAAATCAGCGGTGGGGGCTTAAACCAGCTGAAATTAATAAGTGCTTAAATCCTTCACAAAAGCGTCGGCAGACTTACAGAGTTAACATACTCAGCCAAAGCAGTATTTTTCTCGCTTATTCTGAATATCATGTGAAGACTCCCTTTGCAATAGAAGTGTCATCACCATTCTATCTACATCTCTGCCAAGAGTAATCTTGCGCGAAGGTAGATACTTTTGAAGCCCATATTAGATACTCTTGAGTTTTGGCCATTATTGGACCACTACTGCAAAGCAGGTTAGGAAATACCAGTCACAGTGATGAAGTATTGTGTGACAACCACTACGTGCTGAATGTAACATATTTTAAACACTCGTTTTATATTGTTATCGTGTTTTTTGTTTTGTAAGTTCTTCTTCTTCTTCTTCTTCTTCATCTTCGTACATCCTCAGTCATCTGCTTGAATATTTTCAAAGAAAGCAGTGTTCAGCTTCAGGCTGTTTGCATCTCCACTGAGTTTTTCCGAAAATGGTAATGGTGACAGACATATGTGCTTTCTATGTTCCTGATATGTTGGGCATTTTTAAAGCATATTCAGCAGTCATTTTATCAGTGCTACATTTACAATCATCGGTAGTTCATATTTTTAGCTTTGTAAATAGATGATATCTCAATCTGTTGTGGCCCGTGCGAAGTCTGAAGATTATTACTTGTTCTCTACTGCAAATTATATACTCTGGTAGTAATGATAATCGTCACACAGAGGGAGTAGCCATCCTAATGACACAGAAAGCAGCAGCATCGCTTATCAGCTGGGTACCTATCAATGAGAGGCTAATATTAGCTAGATTTCAGACACGATTTTTCAAGCTCTCAATTGTACAATGTTATGCACCAACTAACGACGCTCTTGATACCACAAAAGATTACTTCTATGAAGCACTTCTAAGTACCATCAACACAATACCCAAGCATGACATAATAGCAGTCATGGGTGATTTTAACGCCAAAGTAGGTGACAACAACGATGGAGTACAAAGATATCTCGGTACTCATGGTATAGGCTGTTTGAATCAAAATGGCGAAAGACTTCTAGAACTTTGTGAAATATCAAACCTCGTTGTGGCAGACACCATCTTTCCACATAAGAATATCCACAAGATAACATGGAATTCACCTGATGGCAGAACTAAGAACCAGATAGATCACTTCTGCATAAGCGCTAAATTTCGCTCATCAGTTCAAGACGTCAGAGCATACAGAGGTGCAGAGATAGGAAGCGATCATAACCTCTGCATAGCTAAAATGAGAATTAAACTGAAGAAGTTATACCAACCGAATAAAAATAGAAGAATAGATGTACACAGACTGCAATCAAATGATATAAAGAAGGAATATAATGTCAAAATGAACAACTATTTCGATGCTTTAGGCAAAATTGACAACGATATCACCACCAAGACAATCGATACTAAATGGGAACAACTGAGAACAGCAATGACAGAAGCAGCTGTAGCGACCACCGGATACCTAGTACATAAAAAGAAAAAATGGATGAGAGAAGATACTTGGGATAAAATACAAGAAAGGAAAACAGCAAAACTTAAACTACTAGCAGCAAGTACACATAATGCAGTTGAATCTTGCAAACTAACTTATAACTTGTTAAATAAAGAAGTGAAGACAAAAACTCGAAGAGATAAAAGACATTTCATCAATGAACTGGCCGTAGAAGCTGAAAATGCTGCAAGAACTGGTAATAGTAGGTGCCTTTATCAAATTACAAAACAACTATGTCACCAGCCTACTGCTATGGAAACACCTGTTAAAGGTAAATTAGGGAATTCAATACCAACAGAAAAAGAACAAATGAAGAGATGGGCTGAGCACTTCATGGAGGTGCTAAACAGACCACCACCAACAGTAACACCTGATTTTAATAATGAAACATCCACAACCACCTTGCCAATAACTTGCGATGAATTCACGCTGGACGAGATCAAACAAGCCGTTAAAAGATTAAAAAATTTTAAAGCTGCTGGAGTTGACGAAATTTCAGGGGAAATGATTAAAGCAGTTAATGACAACAACCTCTTGAGAATTTTAGATATTATAAATGAAGTATGGAGAGAAGAACAACCACCACAACAATGGAAAGACAGTATTATTGTAAAGTTACCGAAGAAAGGTGATCTATCAGACTGTAATAACTGGCGTGGTATATCTCTATTATCAGTACCTGGAAAATTATTATGTTGCATGATGTTAGAAAGACTTAAATTGCATGCTGACGAAAAGATCAGAGAAGAACAAGCGGGTTTCAGGCCGAAACGATCATGTATTGATCAAATATTCACACTAAGAACAATTATAGAAGAATCAGTGGAAAGGCAATCGCCACTTATTATCACCTTCGTCGATTTTCAAAAAGCCTTTGATAGTCTACACCGCCCATCATTGTGGAAGATACTTACAATCTATGGTTTTCCAACAAAATATGTGAATATAATCAAAGCGCTATATGACAATGCAAGATGTTGTGTTAGAACAAATAAAGGGAATACAGAATGGTTTACAGTAGAAACAGGGGTGAAACAAGGCTGTATTATGTCACCACTACTTTTTGGAATAGCTATTGATTGGGTTATGAGAAACTATACCCACAATGAACAATTGGGTATAAAATGGACAAATGGAAAATTCCTGGGGGACCTGGATTTCGCAGATGATGTAGCATTCTTAAGTTCAACACCAAGACAATCCCAAGAAGCAATAAATAATTTGTGTCATCTCTCGGTTAAAATTGGTCTCCAAATAAATGCCTCTAAAACTAAAGCTATGAACTTTTCTAACGAGACCTTTGATATCATCTTGAACGGGGAAAAACTACAGAAAGTTGAAAGTTTCAATTATTTAGGCAGTATAATGACTCAGGATGGTGACACAACAAGAGAAATCCATACTAGAATTGCTTTGGCAGCTAGCGCCTTCAATAGATTATCTAACATTTGGAAATTACGATCATTGAATATACATACCAAGCTTCGTCTGTTTAATTCAAATGTTATCTCAGTGTTAACATACGGCTGTGAGAGTTGGAAAATAACAAAATAATTGGAGAACAAGCTGAATACATTCGAGAACAAATGTCTTAGAAAACTCATGAACATCAGTTGGAAAGAATTCAAGACTAATCGACAAATAAGAGAAGACTCTAGGCAGAAATATGTCTCCGACTATATAAGGAAAAGACGATGGTCATATATCGGTCATGTCCTACGAATGCAAAACAACAGAATACCACTACAGGCGCTCACTTGGGTTCCTGAGGGTAAGCGGAAAAAAGGAAGACCAAAAGAAACACTCAGAAGAACAATAATAAGAGAAGGAAGAACGTTGGGCCTAAATAATGTGCAAGAGCTAAGAGGAGTGGCGTCACAACGAACAACCTGGAGAGCACTGGTTTCTGCCTTATGCGCCGTGTTTGGCGCTTAAAGAATTTATTATTATTATTACTGCTGAGCTGGTAATATGCAACAATATGTGTGTGGCCTGGATGCTCTGTATCACATTTGTTTCTGTATCTGATAAAACTTTGCTTCTTCGAAAATTATGGTTTGTTTCAGGCTGAGGTAGCCCTTTTTTGTAAGTAATAACTTTCAAAGCCTAATATGCAATTTTATTCACGAATCTTTTCAATATAATTTAACGTCTGCGCTAGAAATGTGGGGGTGCAGACGCACGTCAAACCACTTGATCAGGAGTGCCAAAATGCTTTAATGCCAGCTTGAACTCGAAGACTAGTATAAAAGACAATTAAACATCGAGAAAAGCAATATTTAACAACATTTAAAACAATAAATAACAACAAAGGATTTGGTCATTTCTAAGTGTATTTAATTTAACATAAAAAGAATCAACGATTCTTAATCAGTACGAGATACAAACATGAGATTATGACGCCATGAAAAGATAGATGCTGGATTAAATATGTGTAAGCTAATATGTTACGACGATTACTGCAAACTGTAAAAAGTTGTACAGTACACAGTAGACAACAGTAGACATGATATAGATCAGGGCGTCTTAATCTGTGGTCCACGGACCCTTTGGGTGTATGGGGGTTGGGGGTTTCCATGAATGGATTCTTAGTGGTCCACGAACATAACCTAAAATTTGAAATGTATTTTGTTCATTACGCTTTTGCACATTTTTTTTTCTAAGAAGAGGTCCCTAGCCTTCACTGGACAATATAAGGGGCCCGTACTTCATTGGACAATCAAAGGGATCCACAGTTCAAAACACTGTTAAGAAACCCTGATACAGAAGTACACCAATTTAATGAAGTTTACATAGCACGTCTTGTAAAATAAAGGAGAAATTAAAAAAAAAAAATGTAAGGAAGTTACTATAATACGGATATATACTGTTCAAAAAAAAAAAAAGAAACGCAACTTTTTTGGTGTTACTTTTATAAAAGATATTCGCTGATTGGACATCAGTCAACCTATCGACTATGTCCACCTGGTCATTAACTTCTCGTGGTTACCTGAATTGTACTCACCTCATGATTCGTAAGGTCATGAAAGAGGTCAAGGTCAAAACAACATTTTTGACAATAACTCGTGACAGGTTCATGAGAATCCAGTGAAACTTACTGAACACAAAACACTGACCATATTATTGAATGCCTATAAAAGATTGACGCTCTTCGAATAAATTAAGGGCAGGTTAAACCCCCAAAATGAAAAACACAGAATTATAAGTTAATATCTATATCTGGTCATTTATACTAGCAAAATGACTGAACAAAATACAAAACATTGAGGTATATACTAATGAGTTTTTTTTTGGATTTTAACATACCAATCGAAAAAAAGTTGAAATGAAATTTTTAAGGGGGGTATCTTAGCTATTTCTCAACAGTTTTGTAGTTTGTAACCATATATCCTTTGTTTTAGTTTAAATTAATGAGCGCTATGTGTACAGCACGTGGCCCAAAATTTACTGCTGTATCGCTAATAGTTTTTGAAAAATCATGGGCAACGTGCCCACATTTGTGTGAAAATCGAGGTTTTTAATAGAAAATTAAGAAAAAAGGGAGGAATTACACTTTTACACAAAATGTACTCACCTCAGCATCCCCCTGCTATGTAGGAATCATCTCTAGTATTTTCATTTATTGATTCCATGTTCTGTGTCATACTTTGCAGCTTACTTTTCATTAAATTCTTCATTTCAGCAGACTGTATGCGCTTTTTGTCAGTTTCCGAAAAAATACATCCTTTCTCTGGTAGACTTGTACTATGTGGGGGGAAGCGATTGCTCTGCCCTAAGCAGACTCAGTACATGTATGAGAGGCTTTTCTCTCATTATTCACAAGATTAGGATACCCTTATCAGAAATTAACTGACAATGGTCCACAATTCAGAGGGAAACTGATAGAGGAAGTTTTTAGGATTTTTCAAAATATTCTCGTCCGCATATTTTATCACCCACAATCGATTGAACAAGTGGAAAGATATAACGGGACTCTACTTACAAATTTATGTAAGCTCGCACAGGAGAAACCAGAATCCTGTGATTCGTTCTTACCTGCAGCTTTATTTGCGTATAAGGAGGTACCCTACCACTCTACTGGAATACCGGTACTTCCAGCCACGTTATTATTTCGATGACCCATCAAAAGACCCCATGGTTAATAAAAATTAGCGAGTCAAAATTATTTTTACACATGAAACTATGTTTGAAAAACTTGAATTCTGTTTGCTTCAGGGAAATGAATATGGTACAGAAAATTAAAATCCATGCATTAGAAGCAATATAGCATCACAAATGTACCAATATGTATATTTTACATATATAATTAGGTAAAAATACACTTACCTGACATACTTTAAAAATTTATAAAAAATCATCCACAAAGGTTTTAGTGAAAATAAACATACAGAAATTTGGGCAAATGAATGTACTTTCCAGTGCAATATGTATCTAAAATTTGATATTTTCAATGAAATTCTTCATTTTTGGGGGTTAAACCTCTTAAGTTGAAAATTCAATGCGCAAGTATCGAGTATGGCTCATCTCACTACAGAACAACGACTCATCATCATTGGACGTTTACAGACTGGACAGTCAAAAAGTGTAGTGGCCAGACAATTTAATGTGGTTAGAAGCACCATTAGTTGCCTTTGGAGGCAATTTCAAGAAACTGGCTCAGTGGCAGACCGGCCGCGCAATGGAAGACCCAGAGTCACAACTCCTGCCGAAGACCGCTTCATACGGCTAAGTCACATCAGGAATCGACTTGCATTTGCGTCCTCCACAGTCCAGTCAATGTCAGCAGCTCGTGGAATTTCAGATCAAACGGTCAGGAACCGGCTGCACGACTCTGGTCTTTGGGTTAGAAGACCCTACAGAGGTCCTGTTCTTACGGACCGGCATCGCCAGAACCGACTGCAGTGGGCGAACCAGAATCGTCAATGGACCGTTGGGGATGACTGGAGACGGGTTTGGTTTAGTGATGAATCATTTTTTGTACTCCAGCGACACGATAGATGGAGAAGAGTTTACCGCAGAGTCCATGAGAGCTACGTCCAGAACAGCGTTGATGAGGCTCCTCCACACATCAACTTCATAAGAAGAAGTGACCTGGTGCAAATTGAAAGACGCCTGAATGCCCAACGATACGTCGCTGAAATTCTTCGTCCTCACATTCTTCTACTTCTGGCTGCACGAGGATCGATTTTTCAGCAGGATAACGCTAGACCTCATGTGGCACAACTCACCACCCAATTCCTCGCTGACAACAACGTCCAGACCATTCCGTGGCCAGCCATGTCATCAGACATGAACCCTATAGAACACATATGGGATGAATAGAACACATCCAATGGTAGTCTCTTGCACTGCGGGAAGAGTGGGTAGCCGTCCCACAACAACAGATCCAACGGTGTAAAAAAATCCCACCTCAACTGGGGATCGAACCATTAACCACCGAGCTAGGAAACTAGTGAACTAACCGCTGCGTTACTGCAGCTTCATGTGTGTTAGGTATCCTTCTAATCATCCTACCCTGGAGGTTCCAGAACATGAACTGTCTTGTAGTGATATAATCTGGTTTCTTCAACGTGTGACCTATCCACCGTCAGTGTCTTCTCCTGACACCCTGTTCCGCCTGTTATTACCTGGTTCTTTAAATTAGTTCCACATTGGTGATCTAGCCGTACAATTTAAATTATTTTATTCTGAACAATGATACGTGTATGAAAGTCTGTATCATTCTGAAAATTATTTTATGTAGTTTTTTTTTTTTTTCATGTTGCAGAGCAATACAACAGAACAACCTTTACGTCTGAGTTGAAGGTTTTTATTTCTATTTTGGACTTGATTTCTCTGGATATTATCATATATATATATATATATATATATATATATATATAAATATATATATATATATATATATATATATATATATATATATATATATATATATATATATATATATATATATCATATTTCAACGCAAGGAGCAGAGTAGAACGGGCAATGAGGCAGCAAAAATTACAGCGAGCAGAATGAGATATAACTTGAAAGAACTTTGGTGAGTATATAACTGCTGAATTATTGTACAGATGTTTATTTACAATTCATATATTTATTAACCCTTCTGCTCCCCTAGTAGCAACGGTCGTCAACAAACGTATGCCAAGCCTTCATGTCATGTGACCTCCATTCAAAGACTTTCCATCCCTTACTTACACCTTTCATGTCTGTCTCTATGTCCTTCTGAATTTGATTTTCAGTCTCTCTCTCCATCTCTTACTCTGTGAGTTCACAAGAAGGACTTCCTTGCAATACTATCATAAAGTTTCCTCAATATGTGTCCTATCTAACACCCTCGACTTCTTCTCGCCTACTGTTACACCGGCACTTGCGTGATTCGAGTCATCAGTTCCAAATTGGTTATCGTGTCATACTATTTTAAGCCTTACACAAATGAAGTGAAGACAAGCTAGACCACAATGTTTTTTTTTTGTTTTAATATTTGGACATGCGCCCTAATATAACCTACGAACCATGTGTCTAGGTTCAACGGGGCAAACTTCGTCAAAACGAGGAGAAATTTAATTTTTTTTTTTAAATCTACAAACCTTCTATTCTACACAAGCAGCCAACGTTTTCTGGTTCCAGGTTTGACACCTCGTAGAAAATGCTCCAGTCTACCCAGCTGTAAATGGGTACCTGACTGCTCTTGAATTGGGGAAAGCAAAGGTAGAGAGAAAGGGATCTGGTCACCTCACCTTATGAAGCCTGACCTAACACAGTGAAGTCTATAACACATCATCCCCTACGTAAGTATTTGCTATGGACTACCTCAACCTTTTTCATCAAAGTAAGGCCAAGGGGCACAAAATAAAAAAGAACGAACCCCCAGAGAAGGCAACAGGTTTACCCACTGAGCCAGCCAATTATTTTGTTAAACGGAGTAGATGTTTCTATTGTCTTTATCTTCATCAAAATGAGATGACACAAGCATTTGGAATATAGAAACACGCGATTACTGAATGATGACGACATGAGCTATTTATGTAATTAGGTCAACGATGTCACATTTATGGTAATACAACCTACGTTTGGAAAAGCAACATGTTTCAATGTACAGAAAAAGATGATACAGTTACGGAACAATTATAATATAGTTAAAACTTATCAGTATGACAAATTTACAATTATTAAAACAGGATATGGAACAATAATGAAAAGAAAAATTCGTCTGTATTTTAAGGAATTAAAATAAATCGGGAGACAATATGATGCTACATCGTGGAAGCTGTATTTACAAAATTTGAATGAAGATGAAATTTGACAAAACAATACAATGCTGGTTATTTTAATTAAGGTGAGGGAATTATAAAGATAGATGCCATTTCTGCTTGTTTGCAGCGACAGTACACACATTTATTTACAGCAACAGAACATAAATTAATTATTTACTTTTACACAATTCAAGTTCATCTTTGTATAGTGACAGGACACAAAACGTTTACATACGAGTATTTTTAGCCGAAGTACATGTGATCGTCTATTTATAGACGGTGGACATTAGAGCATACACCGCAAACATTCAAATTTTCATTTCTTTTGTTTTCCCTTTTTTTTTTGGGTATCATTGTATATGGACAACACCATTTTAAAATCGGTGACAAAAGCAAATAAAATGTATAGAATATTACCAGTCTGAGCTACAAACGAGTAATAATTTATTATCAGTTTGCGCGAAAACCATAGCAAAGTACAGGACTTGTGTTAAGCGAGCTGTCCTTTTTATAATTCTTCTTCATTATGTGGTATGTTTTCAAACCTTTCTTTTAACTCCTTACAGTTGTCTTGTCTTTTCTTGAGCTGTAATTTCTTACTAATTTGTAGTTATTTAATTTATCTTTGATTTACATGTCCATGTTTGTTTCTGGAGTGAGTTGTTTTTTGGGTAAAAGTATCTACAGCATGGGGTAGACCACCCTATGCCAACATCTTCTACGACATGTGTGACATAGTTGAGTTTTACTATTATTATTCGCTTATCTATCGGGCCCCTATAACATCAGGTTATTATCAACAACGTGGAACAGATGTCTAGAACCAGACAAGTGCCAGTGAAACAAGAGCTGAGAAGAAGACTCTAGTGATGGATATGACACACAGTGAGGAAGCCTGGTAATAACAGTACAAGGCAGTGGTTATTCTGGAAGCACCAGGGTATGAGAGGCCGAGAGAGGCTGAGAAACATACGGAGAAGAAAACTAGTGACAGAAGTAAGCTGGGATAACGAAGAAATAGAAAGGATTTAGACGGACGGAACAGGACAGAAAGTCTTGGCATGAATTTGGGGAAGGTCAGAGTTCACCGTGAAGCTTATAGATAAATAAACATGCAACCAAAACATAATCTGTCGCTTCATGTGGATAATCGTGTCAACGAATGTCAAGGTCATACGCTACATTAAACAACTATACTCCGTTGCTACGAAGTTCGTGCACTGTGCTGAAATCCTCCTTGTGTGATCTAAGGGAGGAGATCGGAGCACTGATGGAGTTGTCAGTGTGCAATGAAGATCGTCCTTAAAACCAAACCAAACCAAACAAAGCAGGGGTTAGTAACCGGTCAATGGCGTTCTTCAGGAAGATCCTTAGGGAAGATTTGATAGATGTTTAGGTGATGAAAAGTGGAGGGAGTACAAACAAACGAACTTTATTTGTCAAGGGTTAAGAATTAGGCATGGGAAGCCCACTACAACTCCAAATGCTCTGGATGTTCTTACCTCTGCCTTAGAGCGTGTTCTCCCTATCTCACGTCTAGAGGCCCTCAAACCCCGCCATAACACCTCCTCTGATAGAGTCAAGTTAATAATGACCTATCACCCTCACAACACTGCTGTCAAAAGGATCCTGTATCGTCACCTTCCTCTCCTCCAAGCTGACCCAAAGGAGCGGGAAGTATTTAATGAGTCACCCTTGCTGGCATATAGACGGGATAAAAATTTGAGGGACCTCCTAGTCCACAGCCGTTTGAAAACCGTCAACGATGGCTTCTTTGGGACCAAGCCATGTAACCGAACACGATGTAAGACATGTCAGTATGTTATCGAAACACGTTCAGTCTCGTTCCCTAACGCCAAGTTCACATCACACATGGCTTCACATGTGAGTCACGCAACGTCATCTATGCTATTATATGCAAACGTTGCACCATTACTTACATCGGCCAAACGGGCACATGACTGGGCGACCGATTCTGCAGACACCTCTACGACATCTCTCAGTTTAAATCCACACCTGTGGCCATCCACTTCAATGGCCCCGACTACCACGGTGCCACTGACATCCAGGTGACAGCTATCAGATCCTGTTCCTCGGACGCCAACAGTCGGTTTCGCCTGGAACAACGCCTCATCCATCTTATGGGTTGCCTTAAACCACACGGCTTGAATACCCAACATTCTTTTTTCTGAAACGCCTTTCTCTATCTAGTCCCTATTGTATTATGACTGTCTACGTTGATGTGATCACCCATTTTTATTTATTTTTTTTTTAAATTTGTTTATATATATATATATATATATATATATATATATATATATATATATATATATATATATATATATATATATATATATATATATATATATATATATATATATATATATATAAACAAATTAAAAAAAAAAATAAATAAAAATCATGTGCAGTCAATTAACAAGAAGAACTCTGGAGGGAACAGAGATGTGCCTTTACAGAATAAAGATAAGATTAAAATATTCATCTACCATATATTAATGAGAATGTCCTGAAACAAACAAGTTTATTACGATAACTCTTTCAAATATTTTGTTTTGTTCACGATCATTAAACTTTCTAAAGGCCCACCACGTAAAACTAGAAGCTATAGAAATCACTATTTGCAAGAGCGCGAAATGCCTTGAAATAGAATGCTGATTATATATATTAGAATTGAGAAAACTTTTTTTTTCTTCTATTTTTGATCATGTTTTTAGAAGAAAAAAAAGCTATATTAATCAGCAGCCTCTTCTTACTGACTTTAGTTTAGATTAATGACAAAGATCAAAAGTAGAAAACTAAACTATTTTGGCCATGTGAAAAAGCAACTCCTTCCTAAAGTATAGTAAAAGGCAGAGTTGAAGGCAAACGGGCAAGAGGAAGACAACGCGATAAGTAGGAAGATAACTTCAAGAGATGGACAGGAAAGAGTCTATCAGAGTGCACAATCAAGACAAGAGACAGGAAAGACTCTATCAGAGTGCAACATCAAGACAAGAGACAAAAGACGTTGGAGATCCATTGCAGCGGACCTTCGATATGAAGATGTGCACCTGATGACGATGACGATGATGATAATGAAACTAGATTATGACAACATCAACCAGAAGAAAGGCCATTCAGTGGACTCCGGAAAAAAAACAGCTTGACTATTTAAATTTCAACAAAAGACTTGGCTGTGTTGAATCTTATTCGTAACCAGATGCAAGTCGAAATAAGAACACGTGATGGGAGATGACTGTTAATCAGCTTGAAATACACAGAGAAACAGAAATATAATAATTTATATTATTATAATAACAGATACGGCTGTAGGGGAGTGGTGTTAGAGACTTCATTATACTAGATCCAGCATCGAGAGGTCAGGTGACCAGTTCCCTTCCTCACTGCCTTTTCCTTTCTTAACGCAAGAGCAAAGTTAGGTATCCATTTACAGCTGGATAGACCGGAGCGTGTTAAATCTGTGAAATGAACCCGGCACCTTGTCATCGAAAGATAGGTGCTCTAACCAATTGGTCAATCCACACCACAAACGATAGGTGCTTTAACCAATTGGTCAATCCACACCACAAACAATAGGTGCTCTAACCAATTGGTCAATCCACACCACAAACGATAGGTGCTCTAACCAATTGGTCAATCCACACCACAAACGATAGGTGCTCTAACCAATTGGTCAATCCACACCACAAACGATAGGTGCTCTAACCAATTGGTCAATCCACACCACAAACGATAGGTGCTCTAACCAATTGGTCAATCCACACCACAAACGATAGGTGCTTTAACCAATTGGCCAATCCACACCACAAACGATAGGTGCTCTAACCAATTGGTCAATAAACACCACAAACGATAGGTGCTCTAACCAATTGGTCAATCCACACCACAAACGACAGGTGCTCTAACCAGTTGGTCAATCCACACCACAAACGATAGCAGGGGTGCACTTGGAGATGGCATCCAAGGATATGAACTCATATACAAATCTTGGCAGCAATATAGACAACACGCTGGAGAAGCAGATAATGATATTAAAAAAAAAAATGCAAAGTGAGCTTCCATTGCATTGGGATATAGATGGCAATCAAAAGAAATCAAATCCAACACAAAAATACGAATCTTCACAACTCAAATGTCAAGACAATCCTACTGTATGGCTCTGAAACATGGAGAACAACAAAACCAACCAATCAGAAATTCATAGACTTTCATAAATGGATGCTTGCGTAGAACAGAATTATTGAAATGGTATGACAAGGTCACTAATGTGCAACTGATAGAAAGTATCAGACAAAGAGTTGTTCCATAAAATAATTTTTCGTTTTATAGAAACCTGCTTTGCCTGCGGCTATTGTACTAGTCACTTTTATGACGTATCTTCCATTCCAAGTTATTAACGTGACCAGGTATTTGAATTTATTGACTTGTTTTAAAATTGTTCAATTTAGGACTAAACGGGAAAGATAAATTCTCAAATGGAGATTAATGTCATCATTGATTATTTAATTTTAAGAAAGTACAAATCACAACTTAAAAGTCAAGATTGTCCTACTGTATGGGTCTGTAACATTGAGGGGGAACAAAAAACTGACAACGAGAAATTCAGACTTTCATAAATGGTGCTTGTGTAGAATAGAAGGATTCAAATAATACGGCAAGATCAGTAATGTGGAACTGATGACAAGAACCAGACAAGTGCCAGTGTAATAAGAAGTGAGGAGATGACATTAGCGTCAGATAGGAGATGACATTAGCGTCAAATAGGAGATAACATAAGCGTCAGATAGGTGACATTAGCGTCAGATAGGACACGTATTAATGACATTCAGTTACAGAATTACAAGTCAGTCCTTATTCTGTAATCCCCTGGGTACGAGAAATAGGAGCAAAAAAAAAAGATTTGTTTTTTTTATAAAATCCTCCAGGCAATTAAAAAAAAAATTGAAAAAGCAAATTGACACAACCAGTGAAATTGAAGTGAGACTAAATAAGGAATGAGAGCGAGAGAGAGAGAGAGAGAGAGAGAGAGAGAGAGAGAGAGAGAGAGAGAGAGAGAGAGAGAGAGAGAGAGAGAGAGAGAGAGAGAGAGAGTATTTACTAGACACAAATGAAAATATTTACTTTAATTTTGTGTCTAACAAACTAATTTCTAAATTTTTTTTTTAAACACATATATATAAATTTCACCAAGTATGCAGCCCACAGTTTTGCCCAAAATAAAAAAAATAAAAAATTAACATATACAATTTATACATAACAGGCTTACGCACAATGATAAAAACTTCCAGTACAAAGTCATAAAATTGTAAAGACAATTCTGCCAGATAATGGAAGGAAGAAAACAACTCTGAATAAATTTACTCGCTAGAAGCCGAACGAATAGACAAAAGTATAAATAAGTATAAATAAACATGATGGGAACAGCAACTAAGCAAAAAAGTTTAATAAGCACAAATGAGGTCAACAAATAACATAGATGAATAGAACATTAGGACAAAAAGATACAGTAGTAACCTATAAATAATAAATAATGTAGATACAGTTTTGCTAGATTGACAACGGACAAAAAATTCAAAAGTGTGAACTTGTAGGGCAACTCCAGGGCGGAATGAGCGTTGGGCATTTCAGGTACCCGAGGTCCCACGGCAGTAGAGGGTTTCACGCTCCCTTAACCTACTAATCTGGGAGCCGCGCTGGTGTAATGGCTACAACGTTGTACTGGCGACCAGGTGTTCATGGTTCAAACCCGGCCGTCGGCGTTTGAAGAAATGTTTACGACCGGAAATTTGACTGAATAACCTGAACGGCTCCTGCACATAAATCCCGTGTGGATGGGAAGGAGCGAAGCTCCTGACCGGGTTGGAAGGAAAGTCCACTGACCCCCCAGCCTCGCAATGACATGTCATTGGGCCGAAAGAGCTGGAAAGCTCGAGTGCCGCTGGTTATTAAAAAAAAAAAAAAAACCTACTAATCTAGACTAATGTAGAATAGGTGATCAGGACAATGACCCTGTTTGGCCGGGGGCCATATCATTGACAGGCCACCTCAAGGCTAACTAGATATTAATATTATTATTACTCTAACTCTCTGGTGCGAAGGCAATGGTCATGAATTCCTTGCGTCTGATGATAACACTACTTGTGAAAGTTAAATCTTCGAGTGGCAACTAACGCTGGTTTCAAATCGTTTTTATTACTACTATTATTCTATTCTACCCCAGCCAATCGAATTATGTTATGCCCACTGGCCTCTTTTTTTCAAAATAAACTACACTTTCAAAAATGTAACATCCCCCTCTCCCAAGACGGGCAAAGTTGAGTGAGGACATCAATGCGTCTGTCTCTCTGTCTTTTCTTTACAATATTTCTGTTACTGTCCAAGTGTTTTTAATGAGGAAAGGCAATTATTGATCAGACGACTTTCTGTCATATAGTCGTTATATTTGTATTTCTCTCTTTATCATATTTTGCATTATGGCCTTTTTCCTCTACAGTTATACAAATAATCTATTTTTTCCTCTACGGTAAGGTAACATAACATTATGGGTAGTATGATCTTCCAATAAACAAGTATTATCATTGTTTTTGTCAACTGTCCTTTCGTCTATTTTATTCTTCTAAGTTTCACCTTCTCCATCTCCAGCCCTACACATTAGTGGTATCTTCAAATTTCCAAGTTAGCCGTAATTTTTCTTTTCTTTAAACCCACCACCGTTTTCCCTCTCTCTCTCTCTCTCTCTCTCTCGTTCGTTTCAAAATGAAGCAAAGCGTTAGGATTTCATCAGAAAATACTACCACTGTATACAGGAAATGCGAGCTTGTCTGTGTGTTTATACTAACGTCTCCCTATCTAAGTGTCTATACATTCAAACTGCGCTACTAATGAACGGGGTGGGACCAGTGGTTTGTAGTGGATTTGCACCGCTTTTCCAAATCTGCTAGTAGCAAAGTCACGCATTTTCGTTACAGTAAACGATGCCTAGAACCACTGTCGCATGTCGTTCTATTAATAATTTCTCTCCCTCCGTCACTCCTCCGTCTCTCACTCTTTCTTGGAACGATCACGCCTAGGCTGTCAAAATGTTATAGTTAATTTCAAGGACGGCGTATGAAACGCTCGTATTATTGAGAGATGGTATCATTCACTTTGCGTTAAGGTTTTCCCAAAACCTGCGCGACTGCGGACGATGGAGAAGACGTTGAGCACAACTCCCCTATTTTATCACTATAGTATTTGCCTTTTATATTAATCTATAATATTTTATCTATTTGATCGTGGTATCAGGGATCTTACTACAGGTCTCACCTCTAACTGTGTCCTATTTATCAACTTTCCCAGGCGCCTATCATAATCGGACGAATCGTCTGATGACGTCCAGTACCTCTTCGTCACTCGTCTAATCCCTAGCTCCATCACTTCCTGTGCATCTGCATCTTCTGCTGCGGTTTTCTCACCCTCCTGAGAGTCTCCCTGTGAACTGTGTTGTTCTCTTAATCTCTCTTCTCTATCCTGTAATCTTTGCTCATATTCCATCATTGGCATGCATGTCAGCCTCATTTTCCGAGTTATCCCACACGGTTCTCAATCTTCGTATTTCCTCCGAAATATCATTACCCTACATATTGTCCTGTGGATCCTGCGTAGTCACTATCCTGTCTTCCTCCGGCGTATCTCGCCTATTTTCTTCTTGTTCTTGGTATGTGTTTTGTGGAGGTGGGGTTAACCAACTTGGTTTTATCCCGGGTTTTTCCATGCATTCCTGCAGTTGTTGCGATCTGCCTACTCCTTGGTTGTTGTCTATGTTCTCCGCTAGGAGTGTTTTCCTGTGATGTGCAATTTTTGCTTTGGTCCAGTACTTCCGTTTGTGTGCCGACGTCTCTCCTTGTTGTCTGTTTGCGTACCAACACTAACCATTCGTCTCTGCGTATTGTCCTGTCTCTTGATTGTTGTCCATTCCTGAATGTTCCATGGTCTATTGCTAGGACTTTCATATTCTGTTGTAATCCTTCGTTGGTAAGATCTGTTCTTGGTGTTCCGCCATGATCCTACATATAGCTGGGCTTTTTATTTCTTCTAAATTTGGGTGTTCTTTTTTCTGACTTCTTGAAATAAAAAGTAAAGTTTTCCAATATTTATTGGTCTTTCTCCAAGTAATGCACTAGTTAATAAGTTGGTCACTCAAGTCTACACCTTTTATGTACATTTCATAATCCCTTAGAAGATTTGGCTGTCAAACATTAAATTCTCGAAAATTCTCATTCACCTTAGCTCTACTGTACGCTTAGTACACCTATGATCATTTACAATGTGAATACACCAAA
This sequence comes from Oreohelix idahoensis, assembly GCA_024509875.1. Taxonomy (NCBI): domain Eukaryota; kingdom Metazoa; phylum Mollusca; class Gastropoda; order Stylommatophora; family Oreohelicidae; genus Oreohelix; species Oreohelix idahoensis. The sequence continues at coordinate 273,626 of JAMPIV010006019.1, forward strand.
CCAGTTTTATAGTGTTGACGGCAGTATATGCCTGGGAGGAGTTATTTGTCGATGACAGCTAAACAACGCTCATGGCGTAAATATATTGCATGAAAAGATACACGTTTTGACAAATACAGACTGCCCAAGTAAGCAATCTAGTGTGACAATTTATTGTTCTAATAAAGCACAAGAATCTCTAAAAACAAATCAACACAGGAAAAGAATACTATGATAATAAACTGATATTGCTTAGTATGGTCTGGTATATATTTGAAAAATAATGTTGCTTTATTTCGCATTAAAATATGCACAACACTTAACTATTATGATTGCTCGCAACTTTGTTGTTTCCCTTTCAAGACAATTACCTCCCTTACATATATTATGCTACATGTTTACATAGGTATTTAAATAAATAACACGATATTTAATCAGTTTTACAAATTGCGGTTCACAAGAAACAAGGGACGTTTCGGGTTTTACCCTTCGTCAGCCACAAACAGGTGACAAAGACAAAAATTACATATAGGTACTACAAAACTATACGATGATGAGAAATATACAACAAATGGGCGATACAAGCAGATGGAAAAAGTAAACAACAACAGTGATGAGAGAAAAAAAGAACAATAATAATACAAGAAAACCGTAAAATCTAAAAGAAATACTGAAACAAGAAAGTAAATAATCAACGAAACGAAAAAAAGAAGAATAAACAAAACTGTGGAACTAGTAAAAGTTAACTTAGCTCGATCCAAAGAATCTGTGGAAGAAAGCGGTATTCTCTTGTCACAGAAATCACAAGGAAGTGACGTACGATAGCGACAAAACAAGAGATATAAAAAGATACGAAACGAACCAAAGCAAAAACATAAGAAGATAGATCTAAAAGACAACGAATAAAGAATGAAAAAGAGAAAAGCTATCAGAGTTTATGCAAAATGATGTTGTATATTCAAACCATCGGGAGCTAAAACGCCCATTTTAAAAAAAAGGTTATTCTCCAACGAAAAGCGAGTCTTGTCATTACCAGCACATGAACGGAGGGCAGTGACATGTATATCGGAATTACCTGAATGGTCAGGCCTATTGAAATGAAGGGCCACCGGTAAATGTTTGTCATGATAGATGTCATTCAAGTGCTCACGACGAAAACCTGTCTGCCAAACGCCCTACCAGTTTCACCAATATAGGTCTTGCCACACACCTCTTGCAGATGATAGCATAAATAAGGTTTCTGGATTCGTACGTAAAAGACTCTCTAATGATAAATTTTCCTTTCGGAAAAGTGACTGTCTGAGTTTGGAGTACAAACGGACAGGTCTTGCATATCCGGCGTTGGCACGGTTTAGTACCAAAGTAAGATGAGCTAGAATGTCGCAAGCGACTGTGTACAAGAATATCCCTAAAATTCCTATCCCTACGATAAGCTACCAAAGGTGTATCACGAAACAATTCTTTGGTATCAGGATCAGAGTTGAGAATAGGCAGATGTCGAAACAGAATTCTCTTTACCGCCAGACAGTTAGGATGGAAAGTTAGAACCAGTTTGAGTCTGTCAGATTGGACAGAAGGTTTAGTAGTGAGTGCCGTCTGACGAGTGAAGCGTGTGATACGATTAAGTGCATCAGATAAAACATGTTCTGGATAAAGACGTCGGCGAAAGAACTCAAGCATCTCTTTAGCTCGCTGATGAAAATCATCGTCATCGTGACATAACCGACGCAAGCGAAGAAGTTGAAAAAAGGGAATGGAATTTTTACAACTAAGAGGATGCGATGAAGTATAAAGAAGGAAACCATGAGCGTCAGTAGCCTTATAATAGACAGACGTTTTAAGACAAGTAGGGCTAATAGTCACAGTGATGTCAAGGAAGTTCACTGAGGTCGTAGAGATTTCAGAAGTGAATTTGATGGCAGGATTGAAATTACCAACATAGTCAATAAATCGACGGAGGTCTACCTCAGAAATGTCAGTAATGCCAATACCATCATCAATATAGCGGCGGTAAAACTCAGGTATTGGCCCATCATAATTTTGAAAGACCAAATATTCAAAGTGGCCCATAAACAGGCAAGCGTAACTAGGGCCCATCTTAGTACCTATAGCGACGCTACTGATTTGGTTGAAGAATTGGCCATTAAACTCAAAAGAGTTGAGAATAAGAACCAACTCAGCAAAGCGAAGAAGCGGACCTGTACTTATAGTAAGATCAGTACGCTGGTCGAGAAAAAATTGTAGTGCCTTGAGACCATCGGCATGTGGAATAGAAGTATAAAGGGAACAAACATCTAGGAGGAAAAGACGGTAAGTACGATCAGGCGTGAATCTGATCGAATCATAAGTAGTGATAGCATGAGTAGTGTCTTTCAAATAAGAAGGCAGATTGGCGACTAAAGGCTGGAAAATACTATCAAGGAATTCAGAAATACGTTCAGTGGGACAAGAACAGGCTGAAACAATAGGCCTACCAGGGTTAGAAATTTTATGCACCTTCGGAAGCATGTAAAAGGAAGGTTACCAAGACTACTATCAAAAATATGGAGAGACAAAGCACCAGAAGGAAGAAGATCATCATGGACCAGGCCACGGATAGTCTCATAAACAGTAAGATTATTCCGGACTGTAGCATCACCAGAACAAGGTGAGTAAAAGGTGGTGTTACCTAACTGTGTAACTCCTTCGTGAATGTATAAGTCCTCACGCCAAACAACCACAGCACCACCTTTATTTATTTATTTATTTACTTACATGTTTACATGGTTCACAGGATTCAGAGTTTTATTCCAGTCTCTAAATACATAACTGACCCATCTAGAGATATGTCTACAATTAGATCTATGATATGATATTAAATAACATCTTCTGTCATTATGATTAATAAGTTGAATTAAAATTTAATTCAGAGTGTTGAAGAACTAGTTGTCAACATCCCACCTTACTAGTACTATATATTCAGACAATTTAAAATTTTAAGTAAGACTCCACACATAAGCAGAAAGTATTTTGAACTTACTGTTCTATCAGAGACTTAATTGGAAACTGATTAATACAACTGGACACAATAATCTAAATCTATATACAACGTTTACGATAACAATAAATTTAAGTCTTCACACCAGTTCAAAACGTCACGAAAAGTGATAATATAAAATCTAAAATAAGGGAAAAGGGTGAGAAATGGTGAATGTAATAATGACTGTTGTTGGAAATAAAGCACTATTGTAGCGGAAGGTAACTCAAGAGCTGTGGAGATCTACTTTAGAAACACTGAGCTCTCTAAAGATCTTCCTTGATAAAATCATGTCTGATTTCAGGTTTCCGAATATTTTTAATTTAGAAAGCGTACAGCCTAGATGTAAATTTTATCTCTGCCAGATAATCTGTTTTCTACATTCCCATCAACAGAATGGTAGAACACTCAAACTAAATGATATTTTACCGAAATATCAACTTTACTTAAAAAAAAAGATCACGTTCCTATCTCACACAGTTTGTAATTTTAGTGAATGTTTGTAACCGACCTATTCTGAGTTTTCAATAGGAAAAGGATGAGAGGGTGGGGAAAATACGTTTAATCCTGAGGATACTACACTTTTAAATGTCAGTGACAGAGAGCTGAAGAAAGTAATATGAACTTACTGGTACTGTCAGAGACTAACTACGTAACTAGTTAGTACAACTGAATACTATAATATAAATCTATGTACTGGTACTGTCAGAGACTGGCTAAGAAACTAGTTAGTACAGCTGAATACAATAATATAAATCGATGTACTGGTACTGTCAGAGACTAATTAAGAAACTAGTTACAGTAGTACAACTGAAAACAATAATACAAATGTCTCTACTTTACGTGCTTATTTTTTTTTCGTTTGACCTCGTGTCATCTGTCTTTTTCGAAATAATCTTTTTCTGTCGTTTGTGTTTTTAAACTTTTTATTTCCCCACTTTTTTTTGCCGTTTTCTCTTTTATCACCATTATTCTTTAATTGCTGAAGTAGCACAGACCTACTCAAAATGTGTGTCAGTGTTACCTGGGTTTTTTTCTTTACTGGTCGGTCTGTCCTGTCCTGTACTGGTCTGGTCCGGATCTATCTATCTATCTATCTATCTATCTATCTATCTATCTATCTATCTATCTATCTATCTATCTATCTATCTATCTATCTATCTATCTATATATCTCTATCTTTACATATCTATACATATCTATACCTATTTATCTATCTATCTATCTATCTATCTATCTATCTATCTATCTATCTATCTATCTATCTATGTATCTATCTATCTATCTATCTATCTATCTATCTATCTATCTATCTATCTATCTATCTATCTATCTATCCATCTATCTATCTATCTATCTATCTATCTATCTATCTATCTATCTATCTATCTATCTATCTATCTATCTATCTATCTATCTATCTATCTATCTATCTATCTATATATCTATCTATCTATCTATCTATCTATCTATTTATCTATCTATCTATCCACCTCCCTCCCTCTTTCTCTCTCTCTCATTCTCTCTCTCTCTCTCTCTCTCTCTCTCTAGGATCGACCTGTTCAAAAAGAGTCTAGCCTAATATAGAGCCTACTTATGGAACAGCCTTCCACACCACCTAAATAGCCTACCTACACAATATTCATTTAACAAAGCACTTTTCAACCACTTCCTCAACACTGATTATCTACCCCCATAGAAACAGCATTTGCCTGTCAACATCCCATTCATAGGTCAACATTTCTTTTCCTCTTCCGCTCGTTTTTTGTGTGTGAATAATTTGTTTTATATCAATGTAATATTATTATATTCACTTTAAAATATTATTATATAATGTAATGCATATGAGAATGTACCCGCATACGACTGTACTTTAGAAATGTGAATGTTATCGTTTGCTTAAATGAGATGATGTATATGAGAATAAGCAGATATTACATAATTTTGTTTCTTTTAACTGCTCAAAGACTTTACCTGCCACAGAAGTGCGTAAGAAAGTGTTATTATTATTATTTCATTTTCCACCAAGAATGTTTGGATATAAGCGAGAATGTGATTATGTAATTTTTGTATTAATGATTGATGACACATTCAAAAATAAAGATTAATTGTAGACTGTTTGAACGCATGAGTGAGTTTTGTTTATTTTATTGTATTTTTACTTCTTTTTCCCAATTACTATCTTGTTTGTTTAAAAAAACGTACTCATTTTTTATTATGATTGCATACTGTAAATGAATGCTTTTATGCTAACTTTATAATGTTGCATGCCTTTAATGCGTGACTGTCCGGGCATGTCACATTCCAGGAAGTCCTCGAAAAGATCCTTTTTGCGTGTTGACTAAACAAGTGCTAGTGATAAAGTTTTATTACATTTTTGGTAATATATGCACAGTAATTACATATAATATGAATGCAGACTAAAGTCAAAATGCCACTGATAGCACCTAACTCTAGGATTGTACATAACAATTGCCCTACTAATATGGTCATTCTTAGTTATCTCAAAAACTATAGCTGATAGAAAAAATCTGATTACATTTTTGGAATCAGCAACCCAAATTTACCCAAGAACAGCTATAAAATTTAAGGCACCAAGATGTGTGTATACCAGTGTTATCTACCCCCATAGAAACAGCATTTGCCTGTCAACATCTCAACATTTCTTGTCCTCTTCCGCTCGTTTTTTGTGAATAATTTGTTTTATATTTATGTAATATTATTATATTATTATATTCACTTTAAAATATTATATATATATATATATATATATATATATATATATATATATATATATATATATATATATATATATATATATATATATATATATATATATATATATATATATATATATATATAATGTAATGTATGTGAGAATGTACCCACATACCACTGTATTTTAGAAATGTGAATGTTTTCATTTGCTTAAATGGGATGATGTATATGATAATAAGCAGATATTACATAATTTTTTAAGACTTTACCTGCCACAAAAGTGCGTAAGAAAGTGTTATTATTATTATTATTTCATTTTCCACCAAGAATATATGGATATAAGCGAGAATGTGTTTATGTAATTGTTGTATTGATGATTGATGACACATTAAAAAATACAGATTAATTGTAGACGGTTTGACCGCATGAGTGAGTGTCAGTATACATAATTATTTATTTTTATTTATAGTTTTGTTTATTTTGTTACATTTTTACTGTTTTTTTCCCAATTACTATCTTGTTTGTTAAAAAAAAAACCTACTCATTTTTTATTATGGTTGCATACTGTAAATGAATGCAAGATAAATGAGAGTGGAAGGGCAGAATGTTAGACGGGCCTGCGCGCCCAATTCTTAACCCTTCGAAAATAAAGTTCTTTCGTTTGTTCGTTCTCTCTCTCTCTCTCTCTTTCTCTCTCTCTCTCTCTCTCTCTCTCTCTCTCTCTCTCTCTCTCTCTCGCTCTCTCTCTCTCTCTCCCGTGAGAATAATTTGAACAAAAGTTAGCGAAAAGGAATTATGTAATTTTCATCAATTTTATCTCCGTGAACTAATCTTGAATAAGATCTTTCAGTGCAACACATTCTGTATGGCGAACTTAATTTTCTTTTTCAAAGCTATAGATGGCAAGCCGAATGCGGGGGCTCGCGTTGGCGCGGGGTCCGATTGGGCTAACTCGGCTAAATCGACAGAAGACCGGACGTGATAATTGAATACAGTATATGTGAGTTTGTTGCTAGATTACTTTTATACTGTTTTCTTCCTTTAAATAAATATTAAAAGTGCACGTAAAGATGCATGTCATAAAATGCGACTAAGGATGTTTGGGCATGGGACTTGCTACCCCTTCTAGTAGAAACGTTTGTTGTGAAACCCTAACAGTTTGTTTTCTAGTTCTCTCAGGATGAGCTGATGTACGGATTCACACAACATGGATTGAAGGAATAAACCAGGCCAGGACGATCCAAGGTTTAATCCACATAATAAAATGTGACAGAACAGACTGTGAACATATCATTTCAAGCTTCACTTTCTGACATCACACGTCCGATATCTTCTGTCACAACCCATGTCATTTATACTGCCCATATTTCCATTGTCGGGTCCGGTCTAATGTAAACTGCAGACATAATATCTCTGCCGGTGATTTAACTATTTATCTCCCCACGGATACCCGAGAGGCCAACCTGCCTCGGAATTACACAAATGTTTGATAATACAAATAATGAACACATCAAATGGACACCTTATCCTCTTGCACACGCCTGACCTACATACAGTCTCCAACTGACGTCACACTTTAACTCTGACGTCATCCCTCACGACGTGTATTACCTTTTTTCATAAAGCCTGCGCAACGATAATTGAAGGAACCCTCTATCGGGAAAACCCGAAGTTTTCAATGATCGAATGCAGCTCTTAACAACGTTAAACCACAAAAACCTCAGCAAACATTATGAACACCACTAACGTGGAACCGATGGCCAGAACCAAGACAAGTGCCAGTGGAACAAGAGATGAGAAGATGCTGGTGGTGAATAAGACATACGTTCAGAAAACTTGTTCATAGCATTACAAGCCAGCCCGTGTTATGGAATTCTCAGGTTAGAGAGATAGATATAGGGCGATGAACATTTAGAGAAGAGAACGGGAGAATGACACGACAATGATTAGGAAGACATGGTATGACATTGAGCCGATGGCTCGGGACAGGAAAACTTGTCATACGTTTCTTGAAGAACTATGTTTCAGAGGTAGATGAAGTGTGATAATGGCGCTGTGAGAATGAATGGATACTTTACAACACATGAAGAACTATGTTTCAGGGGTAGATGATGTCGCTGTGAGAATGAATGGATTCTTTACCACACATGAAGAACTTTGTTTCAGAGGTAGATGAAGTGTGATAATGGCGCTGTGAGAATGAATGGATACTTTACAACACATGAAGAACTATGTTTCAGGGGTAGATGAAGTGTGATAATGGCGCTGTGAGAATGAATGGATTCTTTACAACACATGAAGAACTATGTTTCAGGGGTAGATGAAGTGTGATAATGGCGCTGTGAGAATGAATGGATTCTTTACAACACATGAAGAACTATGTTTCAGGGGTAGATGAAGTGTGATAATGGCGCTGTGAGAATGAATGGATTCTTTACAACACTTGAAGAACTATGTTTCAGGGGTAGATGAAGTGTGATATTGGCACTGTGAGAATGAATGGATTCTTTACAACACATGAAGAACTATGTTTCAGGAGTAGATGAAGTGTGATAATGGCGCTGTGAGAATGAATGGATACTTTACAAAACATGAAGAACTATGTTTCAGAGGTAGATGAAGTGTGATAATGACGCTGTGAGAATGAATGGATTCTTTACAACACATGAAGAATTATGTTTTAGGGGTAGATGAAGTGTGATAAGGACGCTGTCAGAATGAATGGATTCTTTACAACACATGAAGAACTATGTGTCAAGGGTAGATGAAGTGTGATAATGACGCTGTCAGAATGAATGGATACTTTACAACACATGAAGAACTATGTTTCAGAGGTGGATGAAGTGTGATAATGACGCTGTGAGAATGAATGGATTCTTTACAACACATGAAGAACTATGTGTCAGGGGTAGATGAAGTGTGATAATGATGCTGTCAGAATGAATGGATACTTTACAACACATGATATAAAGGAAGAACAGAAAGTTAGACGGGCCTGCAAGCCCAGTTTTCAATCCTTTGAAAAAAAATTTCGTTTTTTCGTTCACTCCCTCTTCCTCCTATCATCTTTTTCTTTCTTCTTCTTCTCTCTCCGCCTCTTTCACCTCTTCTTTTTAATCTCCTTCTATTTACTCTTCCATTCTAGCATCTTACTGTGTTTTTCTGCCAATCCAATTATATTTCTCTGTTTTTTTTTCCCTCATTGGCACATTCTTCTTTCTATTACTCAGTGCTACATTTTGTGAGTCCTCTTCCAAAAAGATAAGATAATTTAATCAATCAAGCGATATCCTTTAATTCCCCAAGGAGCATAGGAGTTCAACAAACCCACACAAAGTCCTCATGTATCGTGTCATCATCTTACAGCCTTTCCATGTCTCCTTCATTATGTTCATTTATGTCTCCAGTTGTCTTCTCCATGTGTTTTTCAGTCTACCTCTCCTGCTCTTACCATGGCGAGTCCAGAATAAGGACTGACTTGTATTGCTATCAACAGGTTTCTTCAGTGTGTCTTATCCTTCGCCAACGATTTCTTCTTGTCATCTCTTGATCCATTGACACTTGTTCCTGTCTGAAGTTCCACATTGGTGACAATGTCGTATCGTTCTATGTAACGCAAGCACATATTTATGAATGTAGCTTTTTGCTTGTTGTTTTTGTTATTTTTGACATTTCATACCATAGGACTAACTTGACATGTCATACCATAGGTGTAAAGTTCTCTCACACTGTAAAGTGTCAGTCTGTAAAGAAGTGTTGTGGTGTATTCTCTTTCTTCTGTAAAGCTCCACTATCAATCACTGTAACATGTTGTTTGTGGTGTCACTACTGTATATGTCCATTGTAGTGTACAGAGTTGTTGAGATCAGGCATGCTCCAGTCTACCCAGCTGTAAATGGGTAACTCACCCTAGTCCTGAGTTAGGGAAGGCAAAGGCAGCTGTAAGCAGTAGTTTCCCTCTAAGGCTCCAGGGGAAGCAGGCCCTAAACTTGGTCAATTCAACCGACGCAGGATGGTGTAGATATGGAGTAGAAGTGTAGAGTGTGATTAACGCGAATGGTGTACTGTTCGTGTTCTGACCAATCTAAACACTCATTCACTTGTGTCTACAAGGCACCAATGCAGACTGCTGGAATCTTTGTTTACACAGTTTATTTAGACGCACACACTGGGACATAACGAGTAAATCATGGGTACAGGTTGACACATCAATTTGCAGGCATACATAGTAGATCCCAAGTCATGACACATTCATAAATACTGGGTAGTACATCAATAGCTTCTAATGTCATGGTACATAATGGCCGCATCCCCTATCTGACTAAGCGCGTCAGTGAAGGCGGATCGGTAAGTAACTAAAGTTGCTTTATGTTCACAGTTTACATCATATTATGAAACCATGGAAGGGGTTTCTATCAAAATTGAGATCTCCTTGCCACTGTCCGAATAGTAAGATACATGCCCCGTTCTTTGGACAGTGATTCAAAAATACGATGACAGGAATGTAACATGGCCGCCTTCCTGAGTTGTCGCTCACTCGCTCACAGGAGGGTATATATATAAGCCAAAGTTAATTCGAAATACATATGAATGATTTCCTAAAGTTTCTCCATACAGTTCTACAGTAATCCAGTTACTTCACGTAGACATAATTGTTGTATGGAAGCCCGTCATCTTTGTCGATACAAACACGACCCCAGCGTTGCGAAGCACAAAATTCCAGCTAGGTCTAACCGACATGAGATCATCAAAAATAGGGTCTGGAATTACCTGAGTCCGAATCATACATGGTACCGTACATTAGGAGAGTCTCTAACACAAACTCTAGTAGAGACACAATCTCCTACAGAAGAAAAACCACTTCGTAAATCATTTTTACTGAAGAATATACCAGTCCTGGAAAATGCGTAACCGCCATTGTAAACGGTACCTCGGAACTCATCACGACTAGTCAAGACAACTCCTACTTCCGCTAGAGCGGCATAACAAGAATATAGTCCTGCCTACCCATCCAAAATATACAATATAGGACTGATTCTACTTGTACTAATAATATGTAATACATATGAATTCAGGCCATATACATAATAAGCAAATTAATATATTTTCTGGCCCTAACAAATAAGTACGGACATGGGTGTCATATCCATGCGCCGGATCAATATCAAGAACGATTACTCCTATAATCAAAAGTGTGAATCAATCATGAATTATCTAGCTTTACCATAGACAGCATTTTCATACACAAATGAATGAACGTCTATATCTTTTCCATCTTAAATAGCCATATCGATTTTTGTAATATGTGCGTCAAAATATGCACGCAACAATAGGACTGACTTGACATTTCATACAATAGTACTGACTTGACATTTCATACTATAGGACTGACGTGCCATTTCATACAATAGGACTGACTTGACATTTCATACAATAGTAGCGACTTGACATTTCATACAATAGGACTGACATGATTTTCATACCATAGGACTGACTTGACATTTCATACCATAGAACTGACGACATTTTATACCATAGTACTGACTTGACATTTCATATTATAGGACTGACTTGACATTTCATATAATAGGACTGACTTGACATGTCAAACAATAGTAGCGACTTGACATTTTATACAATAGGACTGACTTGACATGTCATACCATACTACTGACTTGATATTTCATACACTAATACTGACTGGACATTTCATACCATTCTACTGACGTGACATTTCATACCATAGTACTGACTTGACATTTGAGTTGAAGACTCCTATGTTTGTGTTGGACTTGATGTCATTTGTTCTCCATGTTTTCCGATGCAGTGAGAGCATCTCTAACATTTTGTATTCTAATTCTCATATCATTACCTAAACCACAAAGTTTGTCAAATATAGCTGCTGCGATATTTATTTGATTCCGACTTCGGTACATTTGTGGTACTGATTTTTATGATGTGCTCTCAATTATAGCACTTTTCTTTCTTTCTTTCATTTAAGACGAAGGACCCACGTGGTAGACTCTCCTTGACATTTATGTGAAACGAGCTACCCCCGACAACCTTGATCAGAGACGAGAGTGAGCAGATTGAAAAGAACCAACCCATAAGAAGGAGCAGAATTGTTATTGGCAGCTAAGTTCAAATCTATGCTGCCAAATGAATTTCGTGTAACATCTCACATTCCATAAAGAATGTGATGATAACATTTCTTGATCCATAACTATTCAAATTATTTTCCAACTGTTAAAACCTAAAGTGATTATTAAATGTTGTTATTTTTAATGTTACAAATTTAACTTCGATTTAATCATTTTAAAGTTACTGTATGTTTGTCTCAGTCAAATTACTACACACACTCTAAACAGAGCTAAACTAGAATAATAGAATTCCACTGAGTAAATCAGCGGTGGGGGCTTAAACCAGCTGAAATTAATAAGTGTTTAAATCCTTCACAAAAGCGTCGCCAGACTTACAGAGTTAACATACTCTGCCAAAGCAGTATTGTTCTAGCTTATTCTGAATATCTTGTGAAGACTCCCTTTGTAATAGGAGTGTCATCACCCTTCTATCTACATCTCTGCCAAGAGTGATCTTGCGCAAAGGTAGATACTTTTGAAGCCCATATTAGATACTCTTGAGTTTTGGCCACTTTGGACCACTACTGCAAAGCAGGGGAGGCAATACCAGTCACAGTGATGAAGTATTTTGTGACAACCACTACGTGCGAAATGTGACATATTTTAAACACTCTGTTTTTATTGTTATCGTGTTTTTTTGTTTTGTAAGTTCTTCTTCTTCTTCATCTTCGTACATCCTCAGTCATCTGCTTGAATATTTTCAAAGAAAGCAGTGTTCAGCTTCAGGCTGTTTGCATCTCCACTGAGTTTTTCCGAAAATGGTAATGGTGACAGCCATATGTGCTTTCTATGTTCCTGATATGTTGGGCATTTTTAAAGATAATTCAGCAGTCATTTTATCAGTGCTACATTTACAATCATCGGTAGTTCATATTTTTAGCTTTGTGAATAGATGATATCTCAATTTGTTGTGGCCCGTGCGAAGTCTGAAGATTATTACTTGTTCTCTACTGCTGAGCTGGTAATATGCAACAATATGTGTGTGGCCTGGATGTTCTGTATCACATTTGTTTCTGTATCTGATAAAACTCTTTGCTTCTTCGAAAATTATGGTTGTTTCAGGCTGAGGTAGCCTTTTTTTTTGTAAGTAATAACTTTCAAAGCCTGATATGCAATTTTATTCCCGAATCTTTTCAATATAATTTAACGTCTGCGCTAGAAATGTGGGGGTGCAGACGCACGTCAAACCACTTGATCAGGAGTGCCAAAATGCTTTAATGCCAGCTTGGACTCGAAGACTAGTATAAAAGACACGTAAACATCGAGATAAGCAATGTTTAACAACATTTAAAAACAATAATGACAACAAAGGATTTGGTCATTTCTAAGTGTATTTAATTAAACATAAAAAGAATAAACGATTCTTAATCAGTACGAGATACAAACATGAGCTTATGACGTCATGAAAAGATAGATGCTGGATTAAATATGTGTAAGCTAATATGTTACGAAGATTACTGCAAACTGTAACACATTAGTACAGTACACAGTAGACAACAGTAGACATGATATAGATCAGGGCATCTTAATCTGTGGTCAACGGACACTTTGGGTGTATTGGGGTTGGGGGTTTCCATGAATGGATTCTTAGTGGTCCTCGAACATAACCTAAAATTTGAAATGTATTTTGTTCCTTACGCTTTTGCACATTTTTTTTTTCTAAGAAGAGGTCCGTAGCCTTCACTGGACAATGTAAGGAGCCCGTAGCCTTCACTGGACAATCAAAGGGGCCCATAGTTCAAAACACTGTTAAGAAACCCTGATACAGAAGTACACCAATTTAATGAAGTTTACGTAGCACGTCTTGTAAAATAAAGGAGAAATTTTAAATAAAAAAAGTAAGGAAGATACTATAATATATATATACTACACTCAAATCATTATTACCCTTCAGATTCCGTTCAAGTATAGACCTTAAACAATTCATACCAAGTTGTCAGGTCTTGAGCCATTAGTTCAAGCCATTTCTATGTCTTCATTATCTCATTCGTGTGTGTTTCCAATTTCGGTCTCCGTGTGTGTTAAAGGTAAAGGAACCTGTTACACGCCAATTGAGGCATATTGGGAATATGGTGTTAGGTCTGTATTTTCTTGACCATCGGCACACTAGAGGTGATGTGGCCAGCATCACGCTGGCCGCATTAACCTTCCCAGGATAGTTCTGGTACCCAACTCATGAGGCTGGGTCGACCCCGGAGCCGTTTGCGGTGTAAAAAAATCCCACCTCAACTGGGGATCGAACCATTTACCACCGAGCTAGGAAGCTAGTGAACTAACCGCTGCGTTACTGCGGCTCCATGTGTGTTAGGTATCCTTCTAATCATCCTACCTTGGAGGTTCCAGAACATGAACTGTCTTGTAGTGATATAATCTGGTTTCTTCAACGTGTGACCTATCTAGCGTCAGCGTCTTCTCCTGACACCCTGTTCCGCCTGTTGTTACCTGGTTCTTTAAATTAGTTCCACATTGGTCATCTAGCCGTACCATTTAAATTATTTTATTCTGAACAATGATACGTGTATGAAAGTCCGTATCATTCTGAAAATAATGTTATGTAGTTTTTTTTTTTTTGTTTTTTTTTGGTTTTTTTTGGTTTTTTTATGTTTCAGAGCAATAAACAGAACAACCTTTACATCTGAGTTGAAGGTTTTTATTTTTATTTTGGACTTGATTTCTCTGGATATTATGATATATACGAGTATATATATATATATATATATATATATATATATATATATATATATATATATATATATATATATATATATATATATATATATATATATATATATATATATATATATATATATATATATATATATATATATCATATTTCAACGCAAGGAGCAGAGTAGAACGGGCAATGAGGCAGCAAAAATTACAGGAAGCAGAATGAGATATAACTTGAATGAACTATGGTGAGTATATATAACTGCTGAATTATTGAACAGATGTTTATTTACAATTCATATATTTATTAACCCTTCTGCTCCCCTAGTAGCAACGGTCGTCAACAAATGTATGCCAAGCCTTCATGTCATGTGACCTCCATTCAAAGACTTTCCTGGCCTTACTTACACCTGTCATGTCTGTCTCTATGTCCTTCTGAATTTGATTTTCAGTCTCTCTCTCCATCTCTTACTCTGGTAGTTCACAAGATGGACTTCCTTGTTATACTATCATCAAGTTTCCTCAATATGTGTCCTATCTAGCGCCCTCGACTTCTTCTCGGCTACTGTTACACCGGCGCTTGCTTGATTCGAGTTATCCGTTCCAAATTGATTATCTTGTCATACCATTGCCTTACACAAATTAAGTGAAGTCAATAGACCACATTTTTTTATTTGGACATGTGCCCTAATCCCAATCCCAATTAACAAATTAATGTATGTTACGTCGGTCGGTCATATTTTTTTCTTTTATTTAACAAAAATTAGTAGCGCCCCACAAAGACAAAGTGCGTAAAAATGGGGTGTGCAAGCCCCTCACTCGATGTACAAATATGTAAACTTGAAAGTTTTTGTTAAAACCACTTATTATCAATGAACACTCTTTGAAAACTCCATCCCGCACTTTCACACGAAATGTTGTCATCAAAGAATTTTAAATTGAATCTAAAAAAATAAACAGATTCGCGCCGTTGTACGATGGTCACCGCTGAGAATGCAACGCTAGACGGACATGTGCCCTAATCCCAATCCCAATTAACATTAATTACCGATGTATGTTACGTCGGTCGGTCTCACTCAAAATAGTAACTCGCGCCAGAAAAAAAAGTGCGTGGGTGTTATATAAAAGAAATACTTTGGTTTTATTTTTTTCTTTATTCTTTAACAAAATTAGTAGCGCCCGACAAAGAAAAAGTGCGTAAAAATGGGTGTGCATGAGCCCTCACTCGATGTACAAATTATGTAAACTTGAAAGTTTTTGTTTTTAAAACCACTTATTATCAATGAACACTCTTTGAAAACCATCCACGCACTTTCACACGAAATGTTGTCATCAAAGAACTTTTAAATTGAATCTAAAAGAACATAATTCTCGCCGTGTGTACGTTGGTCACCGCTGAGGAATGTAACCGTGTTGAAAAATCTTATTCTTTCCATTATATATACTCTCCCGAAAATAGTTACAATCAACAAAGAAAAGCATTCAAATGACGGTGTTCATGAACAGTCTGATTACACTGTATAATGGAAAGAAACCAAAAACACTCTAAGAATGTACTTCTATCTGCTCATCTGGGAACGGAAACAGCACACTATAATTAAAAACCCGTCAAGTTTGACGGGTTATTGCTAATATAACCTACGAACCATGTGTCTAGGATCAACGGGGCACACTTCGTCAAAACGAGGAGAAATTTAAACTAAAAAAAAATCTTCAAACCTTCTATTCTACACAAGCAGCCAATGTTTTCGGGTTCCAGGTTTGACACCTCGTAGCAAACGCTTCAGTCTACCCAGCTGTAAATGGGTACCTGACTGCTCTTGAATTGGGGAAAGCAAAGGTAGAGAGGAAGGGACCTGGTCACCTCACCTTATGAAGCCTGACCTAACACAGTGAAGTCTATAACACATCATCCCCTACGTAAGTATTTGCTATGGACTACCTCAACTTTTTTCATCAAAGTAAGGCCAGGGGGCACAAAATAAAAAAAGAATGAACCCCACAGGGAAGGCAACAGGTTTACCCACTGCGCCAGCTAATTATTTTGTTAAACGGAGGAGATGTTTCTATTGTCTTTGTCTTCATCAAAATGAGATGACACAAGCATTTGGAATATAGAAACACGTGATTACTGAATGATGACGACATGAGCTATTTATGTAATTAGGTCAACGATGGCACATATGTGGTAATACAACCTACGTTTGGAAAAGCAAAATCTTTCAATGTACAGAAAAAGATGGTACGGAAAAATTATGATATAGTTAAAAATTACCAGTATGACAAATTTACAATTATTAAAACAGGATATGGAACAATAATGAAAAGAAAAATGCGTCTGCATTTTAAGGAATTAAATCGGGAGACAATATGATGTTACATCGTGTAAGCTGTATTTACAAAATTTGAATGAAGATGACATTTGACAAAACAATACAATGCTGGTTATTTTAATTAAGGTGAGGGAATTATGGAGATAGATATCATTTCTGCTTGTTTACAGCGACAGTACACACATTTATTTACATCAATAGAACACAAATTAATTATTTACTTTTACACAATACAAGTTCATCTTTGTATAGTGACAAGACACAACACGTTTACATACAAGTATTTTTAGCCGAAGTACATGTGATCGTCTATATATAGACGGTGGACATTAGAGCATACCCCATAAACATTCAAATTTTTATTTCTTTTGTTTTCCTTTTTTTTTTAGGGGGGGGGGGGGGGGGGGTATCATTGTATATGGACAACACCATTTTAAAATCGGTGACAAATGCAAATAAAATGTATAGAATATTGCCAGTCTACTGAGCTACAAACGAGTAACAAGTAATAATCAGTTTGCGCGGAAACCCTAGCAAAGTACAGGACTTGTGTTAAGCGATCTGCCCTTTTTATAATTCTTCTTCATTATGTGGCCTGTGTTCAAACCTTTCTCTTTAACTCCTTACAGTTGTCTTGTCTTTTCTTGAGCTGTAATTTCTTACTAATTTATATTTATTTAATTTATCTTTGATTTACATGTCCATGTTTGTTTCTGGAGTTGTTTTTTGGGTAAAAGTATCTACAGCATGGGGTAGACCACCTTATGCCCAACATCTTCTACGACATGTGTGACATAGTTGAGTTTTACTATTATTATTCGCTTATCTTTCGGGCCCCGATAACACCAGCTTATTATCACTAATGTGGAACAGATGTCTAGAACCAGACAAGTGCCAGTGAAACAAGACCTGAGAAGAAAACTCTAGTGATAGATATGACACACAGTGAGGAAGCCTGGTAATAACAGTACAAGGCAGTGGTTATTCTGGAGCCCACAGGGTCTGAGAGGCCGAGAGAGGCTGAAAAAGACACGGAGAAGAGAATTAGAGACAGATATATGCTGGGATAACGAAGAAATAGAAAGGGTTTAGACGGACGGAACAGGACAGAAAGTCTTGGCATGAATTTGGGGAAGGTCAGAGTTCACTGTGAAGCTTATAGATAAATAAACATGCAACCAAAACATAATCTGTCGATTCATGTGGATAATCGTGTCAACGAATGTCAAGGTCACCATCATCATCATCAGCTGCCATTTTCACAACGAAGGTTGGCTGTAATGGATCTCCAACGTCTTCTGTCTCTTGTCTTAATGGTGCACTCTGATAGACTCTTTCCTGTCCATCTCTTGATGTTATCTTCCCACTTATAGCGCTGTCTTCCCCTTGCATGTTTGCCTTCAGCTCTCCCTTCTATTATGATCTTCTGCAAGGTGTTATGCCTTTTTATGTGGCCAAAGTATTTTAGCTGCCGAACTTTGACCTCCCTCATTAGATCTCTTTTCATACCTAGATTTCCTAGGACCTCCTTATTTGTTTTCTTCTCTTTCCACGAGATACGCCTAATTCGTCTATATATCCACATTTTAAGAGCCTCAATTCTTTCTTCCAAATGCTTATTCATCGTCCATGTTTCTGCACCATACAGAAATGCAGAATATATATAACACTTTATGATTCTCAGTTTTAATTTGTGAGATAATTGTTTAGATGTCAGTATTTAATTCATGTTGTTGAATGTAACTTTGGCCATTCCTATTCTCTTCTTGATTTATGTTTCACATCTGCTATCTTCTGTTATTATATGACCAAGATATACGTAGCTCTTGAATTGTTCCAGGATTTTCCCAGTTACGCTTATCTTTAATGTGGGTTTATCGTCTGTTTTGCTAATTATCATTGATTTTGTTTTCTCAATATTAATTTCGAGTCCATATTCAAGGTCATACGCTACATTAAACAACTATCCTCCGGTGCTACGAAGTTCGTGCACTGTGCTGAGATCCTCCTTGAGTGATCTAAGTGAGGAGATCGGAGCACTGATGGAGTTGTCAGTGAGCAATGAAGATCGTCCTTAAAACCAAACCAAACCAAACCAAACCAAACAAAGCAGGGGTTAGTAACCGGTCGATGGCGTTCTTCTGGAAGATCCTTAGGAAAGATTTGATAGATGTTTAGGTGACAAAAAGTGGAGGGAGAAGGACCAAACGAACTTTATTTGTCAAGGGTTAAGAATTAGGCACGGGAAGCCCACGACAACTCCAAATGCTCTGTAACGTGAAACCAGACATTTTTTATTTTTATCAAGGTAGACCTTTTGATAGCTCAACGTTTATAAAGTACACCCTCAAAGTTGCTGGGTTGCCTACCGCTGAACTAAGGGTGTATTGAGAAATGGACATAATTTGTCGGACTATAATTAGCTCGTAAAATTGAAGGAGATTGGTGCTGGGCAGTGGAGTCTGAGTCGAAATCGGGAGTCGTGGAGTTGATCGATTTTAAGTGGAGTTGAAGTCGGTAAAAGAAATGTCTGGACGACTTCGAATATTTTTGATATATGACTAGTAAAATACTGTAGTTGGGAGTCGCAGTCGGTCTTCTAAAATTTTCAGGAGTCGGACAAATTTTTTAAATATCCACCCTGGATTGCTGCGAGTTTAATTAAAAATAAAGAATAAAAAAAAGAACCTATTGTGGTGCTAAGGTCTAAATATGTGAGTGCATCATGACTGTGACGTATATGAATGTCAGACATGTCAATGTAAAGGTAGCCGCCATAGCAGATACAGCCGTAGGGGAGTTACTGTTAGAGACTTCAAAATACTAGGTCACGATTTTTGAGGTGAAGTGACCAGTTCCCTTGCAGGATGCGTTTGCCTTCCCTAACTCAGAAGCAGAGTCTAGTACCCATTTACAGCTAGGTAGACTGGAACGTGATGCAACCACGTTGCGATGAGAGGCAAGTGGTCTAACCGCTTAGACAAACGGACCTCACACGAATCTTATTGTTACCAACAGATTACTGGTGGCAATGTATGTAGTTATTATAATATTTATTTGTCTGAGGGAAAGTATTTGTTTTTAGAATCAAAATGCTTTCCTGGTCAAAGGTATATCACCCATGATTGATTGATACTTTTGTTATATGGGTTATCTCCCCTGGGTATCGAATTTGGCGTATGAATCTAGATTTTGTTCGTCTGTTTCTTGTTGGGCCAGAAACAGATTGTGCTTGCTTAGGTTTATGCAGGAATGTTTATGGTCCGAGTCTATGTTTACTCCATGTCTATTTCAGACGATTCGGTCTTATATCGTGATATCTTTGTATGTCTAAGTGGAACTATTTTTCCTTGTACTGAACTACGGGGTCAGGAAGTTTCTGCGCATGCGAATAGGGAAAGAGGCTCTTCCGTGATGATGGACGAATCTTGAAGGCTGTCGGACAAAAGGGAGTCTGAAGTTTTTCGTCATTGTGATTGATTCTGGGGAAAAGAGGAGTTTCTCTTAGTAGACTATGATGGTCGATACTTCTCCCAGAATATCTGTTCTTTACGCCGAGGAAATGGCGTGTGCTAGTGCTAGTGTTTTCTAAACTTAAGGTAAAGAAGGAACATTTTCTAAAACTTTACCTAGGCCTAACGACATCATAGATGTTATATCATCTTTATATATTTGATGGATCGTATGTAGACGATTCCTGTACTAGCAGCACTGTGAGTGGACATATGTAACATTTCTTATGGGTATGGAAAACCCAAGATATTAGTTGAGCAAATGAACGGAGCTTTCATTTGTAGTTAGGATATCTTTTTTTGGAAGAACGCCGCTCACTGGGACCAGCGCCATTTTGAACCCCACTGTTGGTCGGTTTGTATTGTCAGTCAGAGAACAGATATATCTTATTACCTGATGGCGATACCAAGATTTACATTGTATTGAAGTCCACTCTTTGTTATTTGAGATTGTCAACCTTAAAAAAGACCCTGTTGAAGTTAAAGCCTAAAAGACTTAGCCCGAAAGACGTAGTCAGCAGAGGGTCTGTAAGGGAGCATTGTGATGACCATTATTATTGTCAACTCAAACTGATACGATTAGTCAGTGGAGATATGAGACGATAGACAATCAGAACTATATATTTGCTACTATCGTTCAATTATATTTACATGCTATGAGATTGCCAAATTGATGTTGCCACCCATTTGGTCAAGTATCCAATGATTTATTGTGTCAACCTGTTCCAATGACTGTCAACCGTGCTGTCAGAGTGTGTGTCATTAAACTGTCTAAAAACTTCTACAGTAGTTCCAGCTATCATTGACTTCCAGCCGTGAGGGTATGAGTGCATTGTTACCAACTTGTCAACTCCACAGAACCATTCATCCCATTCGCGTTACTGACATTCATACTCACACTTAACGTCAACATCCCTTGCCAGGGCCTCAACACGTTCCGGACAAGGCGACCTGTTAACCCGCACTGTGTTTAGGTTTGAATTGACCACTTACTCTCATCAAGCAGACGAGTACATACAAACATTCATTCCATCACTAATAAATAAAGAATGACATTTATCAACGGTGTGAAATATACACTTATCTATGTGATGGCCAGAGAAAAACGACTATATCAGTGCGGAAGGCCAGCTTTCTGGGGCTAACCAGCACAGTAGACACCTCATGGAAGTCAGCTACTGATACCAGACCGTTTCCTGTGGCCTGTTACGACACATGTACACCTTACAGCAGTACAACTCTACAGTCGATGTCAGCATGACCTGTCCTGTCAGCGTATGCAGCAACTAGGTCAGCGCTTGTTGACATTTTGCTCGATAAGAACAGACACCAGTACACATTAGTGTTAGATTGAATATTTGACAGTGTTTGCAAGAGATACAGTGCAACCGAATGGAGAAATCCTACTTATCAACGGTGGATTTTCCTGCACTGCGCTAGATTGTGTTGAACTTTAATAATTTAAGGCCATATCAATTATTAATTAAAGTGGTAGTTTATTATGATTGGAAACTGTACCATCATATTGTATATCTGAGCCTTCTCTCTGCAACACATTACATTATATTACATATGTATTTATGCTATATGTATTTATGTTTACATGTTTATATGTGATATTTGTGTATATTTCAGTGGGCGGTTGGTGAGGTGACTAATATAAGATTTCCCAATATAACATAGGGCTTATATTAGTGGTCTGTAGGGGGCAATTTTCTTAATTGAAAATTTGCATGCAACATCTGTTGCTATTTTTTGTTAGCTGTGACGACTGTGCTTATCGTTGTTTTTGTAATATTTTTCTGTTCTTTGGTTTTGTTTTGATTTGTCTGTATTTGTAGGTCTACCCTTTCCTATCATTCAGTTCTGTACAATTTTATATTTATACACTGTGGCGTTATTTGTTTTGTTTATTACGGCGCAGTTATCATCACAGGTTCTGTGATTATTTTCTTCTGTTTTTCGATTTAACTTATTTGATTTCTGCGAATGTTTTCGTATTGTCCTTCTTGATTGTCCTTCTTGATTGTCCTTTGTGTGTGTTCTTGGTTGACATATGCTATATAAAAAATATATTTGATCATAGACTACTAGCTGTGTAGTGAATTTATGAGAAAGAATCAACTGATGATTAATTGCTATTATTAGAGATACACAGTTGATTATACAAGACATTATTTAAATGCTTGTTTCCCACAGAGATTAGTATATAGGGAGCTGATTATACAAGTTTTTGTTAAAAACTTGCTCCTACTTGGTTGAAATAAATTTGTTATATCATCGATAATAGCCACATATTATTAAATATTATGGCAACTTTAGACTACTTCATTGAGCAAGGGAGAGCCCTTGGGATGACTCCTGAGGAGTTAAAAGAGTTTGCACTTTCTCATTATGCCAAAGCACAGAAGGATGAAGAGAAAAAATAAAAAGCTGAGGCTGAAGAGAAAAAACTAAAAGCTGAGGAGAAAAAAAATGGAATTGGAAGCTGAACAAAAGAAATTGCAGCTGCAGGTGGAGGAAAAGAGAATCCAGATGGAAATGGAAAAAGAAGTAAAAAGATTACAAAGAGGAGCTGAGGCTGAACAAAAGAAATTAGATAGAGAAGCTGAAGCCGAGGAGAGAAAAGCAAAAACGGAACATGAGGAAAAACTGTTAGCATTTGAGTTAGAAAA
Organism: Oreohelix idahoensis; assembly: GCA_024509875.1. NCBI lineage: Eukaryota > Metazoa > Mollusca > Gastropoda > Stylommatophora > Oreohelicidae > Oreohelix > Oreohelix idahoensis. Next base: position 296,669 of record JAMPIV010006019.1, read on the forward strand.
ATTAAAATTGACAAACATGGGTAATGTTAAACAGTTATCTGGTGGTAATGTTAAACCTTTTATTTTCAAGATCAAGCTACCAGCATTTAGTTCATCCAGTGACGACATAACAGTTTGGCTAGATAGATTTGAACGTTCTTGTCGAAATCATAATGTGGATAGATCACAATATGCTAATCAGTTATCAGAGATACTGAAAGGTGACACTCTGACTAGTTTAAGCTTGGTAGAAGAGGCTGACCAGAATAATTATGATGTTATCAGAGCAGCCTTGCTAAAAAAATATCAATTAACAGAGGACGGTTACCGTCTTTTGTTTAAGAAAATGGTACCTGAATCAGGGGTAGAATTCTCAGAATTCATTGCAAGGACACGTCTTACATTTAATCGTTGGATTGAGTTGTCCAAAACAGAAAAGACATATGAAGCCCTTATGGATTTATTGCTCAGAGACAAGATTATGTCAAGTGTAAATAAACCATTCCTTGAATTCCTACATGAGCGTAAACCCAAGACACTAAAAAAAATGGAAGAATATTGTACCCAATACGTCACGGCACATCCGGACGTAGCTTTTAGCAATGCTAAGGTTAAGGAAGGCATGCCAGTTGCTTCGGCAACACCATACAACCCTAATTATTCACATAAATTTCAGGGACCACAAAACAGGTTTGATAAAAAAGGTAACCATAATAGTTATCAAAACCAAGGTAACCAATCATTTCAGGGTTCTTCTTCGAAGAACTGGAGACGAGCAGCAAGCCCTCGATTTAGGGGTGGTCATAATTATAGGAATTTTCGCAGAGGAAGTCATTATAGAAACTATCCAAGTCATCCATCATGGAGACAACAAGATCATAATTATAGAGATACTCATTATAATGAATATGATAATGGTAACCATGAGAACTATGACTCAAACCCAAATAGGGGTTACAATAGAGGAAACAATAATGATTACAGAGGCAATAATAATCGAGGTAGATCGCAATACAAAAAACATAAATCACATTATCAGGCAAACTCTGCACAGCAAGAGTCACATAAAGCCTATAAACAGCCTAAAGATAATAATGACGCTAATAATATGGCATGTTCCGCTTTTGATTTTGGAAGAGCATCTCAGTGCCCCCAATGCAAAACACTATTTGAACCAACTACGGTGTCCACTTTAAGTTGTGGCCATCCTCTTCCCGCTCTTCCTGCGTCAGTCGCGCATGATGGAAGAGGTTCTCTTGTCTTACATAAAGGTTTAGTAAATGACAATCCAGTCTCAGTTCTTTTTTATTCTGGATGAACCACAATTGGTGTTAGGCAATCACTTGTAGATCTTTCTCGTGACACAGGAAAGGTAGTCAAATGTGTGACATATGGCGGCACCTTTGAGAAATACTCTACTGCTATCATTAAGATTACTACTCCTTTCTTTACAGGAGATGTACACGCATGTTTTCTGCCGAATCCGATCGCTGATCTTATCATCGGTCGTATTCACGGAGTCAAAGAATGCACTCCACAACAAATTTCGGTTTGGGAAAAACAAAATATGCGAACTGTTAATGCTGTAGTCACTAGAGCTCAAGCTCTTAATATGCCTCAAACTTCATCTACAGAAGATAATGAAGTGCATAACCAAGATGATCCCTTGGTAATTTCTCGTGACTCGTTTATAAAACAGCAAGAAGATGATCCGACTCTAAAGAAATTCTTCACTCTTGCAACAAAAGGTGATCCGAATAAAGATACAAAGCGTAAATCTTGGATTACAATGAAGAATGGCGTACTTGTACGTATGGTGCAAGACTCCTCTAAGTCAAGTCATTCTCAGATTCTTGTGCCCAAGAATTTGAGAGTTAAAATTCTGCAGCACGCTCACAACTCTCAGTGTGCTGGACATATGGGTTTTTCCCGTACAAAGTCAAGAGTTCTTGCGGCTTTCTTTTGGCCTTTTGTGAACAAGGACATACGAATTTATTGTCGATCTTGTAAAGTATGTCAAGAGGTCAAATCCAAAGGTCCACGCCATGCTGCACCTATTCAGGCTGCAGACATCCATATTCGACCATTTCAGAAAATGGCGATAGACATCATTGGTCCATTTAAGATCAAATCTGCTAGAGGACATCAGTTTATCTTGACGTGTGTTGATATGTGCACACGTTGTCCAGAGGCTATTCCTCTGAAGAGCATTACTACTGCTGACATTGCAGATGATCTTTGGCTTATATTTTCTCGTCTGGGATTCCCCGGAGATATATTATCAGACCATGGCACCAAACTAATATCGGATACCATGTCTCAAGTAATGTCTACTCTGCAGATAGAGAGATCTTTGAGTAGTATCTATCATCCTATGTCCAATGGGATAATCGAACGGCTAAATAGAACACTCAAAAACTTACTAGGGAAGATAACTGAGGATCATCCTAAAGATTGGGACAGGGTTCTACCCGCGGCCCTCTTCGCTTACAGAGAGGTCCCCAATGAACATACAGGATTTTCTCCCTTTGAACTTGTCTTTGGCGCGCGACCGCGAGGCCCTATGTCTTTGCTTCATGATCTCATAACCACGGATAATATTACCGATGACACAAAATCTTCTTACGAATATGTCATCGCGATGAGACAAAAGATTATCGAAGCATGCAAATTGGCAACTTCTTCTTCTGAATTTGCTAAACAGAAGGCAAGACAATTTGCCAATAAGAAAAGAACCTTACGACAACTTTGTCCTGGTGACAAAGCATTTGTTTTGCTAGCTTGTAGGGAAAACAGACTTCTTATTCTTGGAAAGGTCCGTACGATATAATCTCGAAAATTACCGATGTTGACTACATTGTCGATATTGATGGAAAGCATAAATACGTTTATTCCTTCCACATCATTATATGCTTACGGAATTTCCATGAGCGTCCGGGATTATTTACAGCGTGCTCTATTTTCCAGACAACGGACGATTTCACCAGTCACCAACATGGGTCATGTACTCATCACTGTCCGTAATACAGGATGAGGAAACAAGATTATGGATGTTTTTTTCGGGTCAGATGTAAATCTTCCTCTTCCGATGACTCCACTTCATTCTCGTGAATCATGGAAAAATTGTTTACTGTCTCTCCTGATTTATCTCTAGGAGAACAGCGACAAGTTTCGGCCATATGAACGCTACATTCGTACGCATGATGCATCGAATCCTATCTTATCGGTCAGATGTCATTGCGTACCTAGACGACAGCTGTCTTTTCAGCGATATTCGTTGGGGAAGATCACTATTCGGGGTTAGTTGAATTACTATCTACTCTACGCGAGTATAACCTGACAGCGAAACCCTCTAAAGCATGCATTGATTTTAGCGAAATTTCTTTCCTAGGCCATCGAGTTGGTCATGGTTTCATAAAGACAGAGGGCCATAATATCACTAAGATACTTTTAACATCTCTATTCCTAAGACTAAAAAGCAAGTGCGAAGTCTCTTAGGTCTTATTCAATTTTATGGAAGATTCATTCCGAATCTATCCTCTATCATGGCACCTCTTTCTACACACTACTGAAGAAATACGGGTCGTCTAATATGGTCCACTGGTCACAGGAATGCCAAATCCTCTTTGGATTAAGATTAAAAAATTTGTTTTCAACACACTAGTACCTATTTTAGAGGTCGTGCTACCTATCCCCTTACAGATAAGACATTTGGTTCTTCGTAGTGGGACGCGATTCACCCACCCCCCCCCCCTCCACAATCATCCACTGGGATTGGAGCGGCACTAATGCAAGAGTACTCTGGAACTCTGCATCCTGTAATGTATATTTCCAGAAAACTTAATGCGGCAGAAAGGAATTATTCGGTTTTAGACCGTGAGCTATTCGCTATGGTGGTCAATTCCTCAAACATACAAAGATTCCTTCTTTAATCGCACATTTTATAATAGAAACCGACCAGAAAGCTTTAAAATACGGCTATACAGAGTAAGAATTTTGAAGAGTTCGAGGTCTACTCGATATGCAATTGCTCTTCAACCTTTTCATTTCTCGGTGTACGAGCTATCCGTGGATCAGATAATGTGATGGCAGACATTTTGTCATAGATCCCACATGATTCCACCTAACTGTTGGGTCTTGGATTCTTAACACATCTAACTCTACAACAGTTCTTTTCTATATCAAGATAGAATACACATTGTAATTTGTAATATAATGATTTGGTTATCACTACTATCACTACGTTCATTGGATATATATTCACCGCTGTTCTTTGATGATTTTTCTTCTTTGTCAATCAGGTACTTATAGTGCTTAATATGTTGAAATTGTTTATATGCATTGTGTCATGTGCCAGCATTGTAGTTATACCGTTGGTGGCACCTCCCTGGAAATATTTATTCTTCTTAAGAGAAATGCTTTCTCTGAGATGTTGAGATATATTACTCACAAGTCGATCTATGCTTAGACTTTACCTTAATTTGACATTATAAATTGCTCTTATTAGTCATATGCGCATTTATTCGTGCGTTGTGAGCCTATTGTATGTTGCTTCTAGATGAAAAAAAAAATTTCTTTTTATTTTTCTCCCGGGGTTTGCGGTAGTCTGTTACCAAAACAGATTACTGGGTGGCTAATGTATGTAGTTAATATAATATTTTATTTGTCTGAGGTAAATAGAGGAGTAAATTGCAACCCCCCGACATTTTTTTAGAATCAGGTCCCGCCTAAATGCTTTACCCTGGTCATTAGGTAGATCACCCATTGTGAATACATGATTGATGAGCCGCTTTCGTGTTATACGGGTTATCTCCCCTAGATATATCGAATAAGATTGGCGTATAAGCGAATCTCTCTAGATTTTGTTTCGTCTGTTCCTTGTTGGGCCAAAACTCGATTGTGCCTTGTCTTTATCGGGTTTATGAAGGAATGTTTTTGGTCTGTAGTCTACTGTTCCTTGTGTTTACTCACCATGTCACCCCTCGATGCTTCAGACGATTCGGATGCTGTGGTATATCGTGATATCTGAGTATGTCTTATCCTGGAACTATTTCTTCCTTGGTAGTCTGAACTATGGGGTCAGGAAGTTTCTGCGCATGCGAATAGGGAAAGACGCTCTTCCGTGAGGATGGACCGAATTTGAAGGCTGTTCAGGACAAAAGGGGAGGTCCAAAGTTTTTCGTCATTGTAATTGATTTTCTGGGGAACAGAGGAGTGTTTCTCCTTTGTAGACTATGATGGTCGATACTTCTCCCAGAATATCTATTCTTTACGCCGAGGGAATGGCGGGGTGCTAGCTAGTGCTAGTGTTTTCTGAACTTAAGGTGAAGATAGGAACATTTTCTAATAACTTTACCTAGGCCTAACGACAATCATAGATGTTATATCATCTTTAGATATTTGATGGATCGTATGTAGGACGAGTCCTGTACTAGCAGCACTGTGAGTGGACATATGTAACATTTCTTATGGGGTATGGAAAACCAAGATATTAGTTGATGCAAATGAACGGAGCTTTCAATTTGTAGTGAGGATAATACTTTTTTGGGATTATGAACGCCGCTCACATGGGACCAGCGCCATTTTGAACCCCACTGTTGATCTGTTTGAATTGTCAGTCAGAGAACAGATATATCTTATTACCTGGATGGCGATTACCAAGACTTACATTGCATTGACGTCCACTCTTTGTTATTTGAGATTGTCAACCTTAAAAAAGACCCTGTGAAGTTAAAGTTGCTAAATCAGACTTAGCCTGATAAGACGTATAGTCAGCAGAGTAAGGGAGCATTTTGTGATGACCAATTATTATTGTTAACATCAGAACTGATACGTTTAGTCAGTGGAGATATGAGGACGATAGACAAATCAGAACTATATATTCTGCTACTATCGTTCAATTATATTTACATGCTTTGAGATTGGCAAATGATTGAGTTTGCCACCCATTGGTCAAGAGTTACCAATGATTTATTTTTGTCAACCTGTTCCAATTGACTGTCAACCGGTGCTGTCAGAGTTCCTGTGGTTGTCATTAAACTGTATTAAAAAACGTGTACTAAGTAGTTCCAGCTATTCATTGACTTCCAGCCGTGAGGGTTTATGAGTGGCATTGTTACCAACTTGTCAACTCCTACTAGACACCATTCATCCCCATTCGCGTTACCTGACATTCTTACTCAACACTTAACGTCAACATCCCTTGCCAGGGCCTCAACACGTTACGGACAAGGGCGACCTGTTAACCCCGCACTGTGTTTAGGTTTGAGTTGACCATTACTACGCCCTCTTACTCGCATCAAGCAGACGATCGTACATACAAACATTCATTCCATCACTAATACATAAAGAATGACATTTATCAACTGTGTGAAATATACACGTATCTATGTGATGGCACAGAGAAAAAACGAACTATATCATTTATGTTTGTCCGTTAAGTGTCAAATCCTTGACGATGGAAACTGTTATGCACAATATAGAAGAAATACACAAACGCCAAATTAAAACTGCACATTATAATACATAAAATAAGGAATGTGGACAGCTACCTCAGTCTGGTACAAGCTTAACTTTCAAAGAGGCAAAAAGTTTTATCACAATCAGACACAAAAACAAAATGGGATGCAGAGTTTCGAGGTCACACACACAAATGATGCTATATTACCAGGGTAGTACAAAAAAGAAACAAGTGGCAGGTCTTAAGACATGGTAAGTGCCACCATAGATTGGTTGGTCTACCATCTACTCATCAAGCAAAAGATAGGAACTACCGTTGAGTGTGCTGTTGAGGCACGTTTTAAAAACGATGGTGACCTCATACATCTGTATCATAGATACCCTCTGCTTTTATCAAAAGAGAAAGGCCAAATATGGCTGTTCACAGTATACCATACTGGGAAAAACTCTTGTGGGAGATTGCAATATAGCCTCAAGTTGATCCACCGCTTTATATGATAACTCTATCCAAATATTTTTGTGTTTGTTTTCACGATCATTAAGCTTGCTAATAGGTGTCCACCCAAACGTTTAATACAAGTAGCTTTTAGAAATCACTATTTGCATAAGAGCGCGAAATGCCTTGAAATAGATTTCTGTTTATAAGATTATCTGAAGGGAGCAAAAACTTATTTTTTTCTTCTAACTTCTCTGATAATGGTATTTAGAGAAAAAAAAATTAGGTATAATTAATCAGCAGCCTCTTCTTACTGACTTTAGTTTTTGATTATTGACAAAAGATTTCACAAGTAGGAGAAAACCTAATATTATTTTTGGGCCTTGTTGAATATATACCAACTTTTTCCTCTAAAGACCATATATAGAGTGGAAAAGAGTTGAAAGACAAACGTTTTGAAAGGAGGAAGGACAGCGCTATTAAAGTGGGAACGATTAACATCAAGAGATGGAAAGGATAAGAGTGTCTCATCAGAGTGCATCCTCAAAGTCAAGAGACAGAAGATGTTGGAAGATCCAATGCAGCCGACTCTACGATGTGGAAGATGTGCAGCCTTAATGTTGATGATGATGATGATGATTGTTAATGAAAACTAGATTTATGAAAACATCAACCAGAAGAAAGAAGAAAGGCCATTCAGTGGACTCCGGAAAAAAAAACAGCTTGACCATTTTAAATTTGAACAAAAGGATTGGCTGTGTTGAATCTTATTCGTAACCAGATGAGAGTCGAAATGAGAACACATGATGGGAGATCACTGTTAATCAGCTTGAAATGCACAGAGAAACAGAAATATAATAATTTATATTATTATAATAACAGATACTGCTGTAGGTGAGTGGTGTTAGAGACTTCATTATACTAGATCCAGCATCGAGAGGTGAGGTGACCAGTTCCCTTCCTCACTTCCTTTTCCTTTCTTAACGCAAGAGCAAAGTTAGGTATCCATTTACAGCTGGATAGACCGGAGCTTGTTAAAACTGTGAAATAAACCCGGCACCTTGTCCTCGAAAGATAGTTGCTCTAACCAATTGGTCAATCCACACCACAAACGATATGTGCTCTAACCAATTGGTCAATCCACACCACAAACGACAGGTGCTCTAACCAATTGGTCAATCCACACCACAAACGACAGGTGCTCTAACCAATTGGTCAATCCACATCACAAACGATAGATGCTCTAACCAATTGGTCAATCCACACCACAAACGATAGGTGCTCTAACCAGTTGGTCAATCCACACCACAAACGATAGGTGCTCTAACCAATTGGTCAATCAACACAACAAACGATAGGTGCTCTAACCAATTGGTCAATCCACACCACAAACGATAGATGCTCTAACCAATTGGTCAATCCACACCACAAACGACAGGTGCTCTAACCAATTGGTCAATCCACATCACAAACGATAGATGCTCTAACCAATTCGTCAATCCACACCACAAACGATAGGTGCTCTAACCAGTTGGTCAATCCACACCACAAACGATAGGTGCTCTAACCAATTGGTCAATCCACACCACAAACGACAGGTGCTTTAACCAATTGGTCAATCCACACCACAAACGATAGGTGCTCTAACCAATTGGTCAATCCACACCACAAACGATAGGCGCTTTAACCAATTGGTCAATCCACACCACAAACGACAGGTGCTCTAACCAATTGGTCAATCCACACCACAAACGATAGGCGCTTTAACCAATTGGTCAATCCACACCACAAACGACAGGTGCTCTAACCAATTGGTCAATCCACACCACAAACGATAGGTGCTCTAACCAATTGATCAATCCACACCACAAACGATAGGTGCTCTAACCAATTGGTCAATCCACACCACAAACGATAGGTGCTTTAACCAATTGGTCAATCCACACCACAAACGATAGATGCTCTAACCAATTGGTCAATCCACACCACAAACGATAGGTGCTCTAACCAATTGGTCAATCCACACCACAAACGACAGGTGCTTTAACCAATTGGTCAATCCACACCACAAACGATTGGTGCTCTATCTAACCAATTGGTCAATCCACACCACAAACGATAGATGCTCTAACCAATTGGTCAATCCACACCACAAACGATAGATGCTCTAACCAATTGGTCAATCCACACCACAAACGATAGGTGCTCTAACCAATTGGCCAATCAACACCAGAAACAAACGATAGCAGGAGTGCACTTGGTGATGTATCCATGGATATGAGCTCATACACAAATCTTGGCAGCAAATATAGACAACACGCTGGACAAGCAGATAAGGATATTTTTTTTTTTTGTAAAGAATAAAAAATGCAAAATGAGCTTCCATTGCATTGGGATATAGATGGCAATCAAAAGAAATCAAATCCAACACAAAAATACGAATCTTCACATCTCAAATGTCAAGACAATCCTACTGTATGGCTCTGAAACATGGAGAACAACAAAACCAACCAATCAGAAATTCATAGACTTTCATAAATGGATGCTTGTGTAGAACAGAATTATTGAAATGGTATGACAAGGTCACTAATGTGCAACTGATAGAAATTATCAGACAAAGAGTTGTTCCATAAAATAATTTTTCGTTTTATAGAATCCTGCTTTGCCTGCGGCTATTGTACTAGTCACTTTTGAGACGTATCTTCCATTTCAAGTTATTAACGTGCCCAGGTATTTGAATCTATTGACTTGTTTTAAAACTGTTCAATTTATTACTAAACGTGAAAGATAAATTCTCACATGGAGATTAATGTCATAATTGATGATTTAATTTTAAGAAAGTACAAATCGCAACTTAAAAGTCAAGATTGTCCTACTGCATGGGTCTGAAACATTTAGGGGGAACAAAAACAGACCAACTTTAAGCCACCATACTGACGCTGGATCCTTCCCTTTGCATGCATATCGCAGATTGTTAGAAATATTATTAGTCATTTGAAGCTGTTTAATAATAAAATCAAAATTCATTCAATCAATACGCCATGAAGGCATGTTAATGTTATCAGTTCACAATCATAAATTCATCATCATCACCACCATTCAACTTCTCAAGTAGTACAGGCCTTCCACAATCTCACGACACATCTTCCCATAACAAGGACTGTCTTGTAATTCTATCAACAGCTGTTCTCAATGTATGTGTCCTATCTATTGTCAGCGCGTTCTTCTCATCTCTTGTTCCGCTGCACGTGTCTGGTTCTTGTCATCAGTTCCGCATTAGTGATTTTGTCACACCCCTCCCCCATTTATGAAAGTCTGTAGCTTTTTGGTTGTTGTTTTTATTGTTCTCCATCTTTCAAAGACATACAATAGGACTAACTTGACTTTAGAATTGACATTTCGCATTTGGATGTTAGACTTGACTTCTTTTGATCTCCATATAATTCCCAATGGAATGATAACTCTATTAGCCTTTTGTTCTTATTTCGATATCATTGTCTGTTCCTCCATATTAGACAATCATATATTAATAGTTAAAAATTAAGCATCTTGCCCTTCAATCATTATTCTCATTCAATATGTTGAAATACACATCCTACCTTTCCAGCTTCAAACGACATAAACATATGCATGAACATACATCCATACATTACTGTTTTAATAAAGGCCTTCTTGGCAGACACTTTGAATTTCCCATGCCTATAATAATGTACAGACATTTCTTCTGATTATATTGTATAAAATATTAATTAATTGCCGAAGTGTTCTGCTCTAATTTTTGTTTTTTGGAAGCCACTCACGTTTGGAGTTGTTACGAGAAGGAAATCCATGTATCAGAAAGATTTATAAGAATCCCATACATTCACATTTACAGACTTTGTCTGCCTCCTATTCTGAAAGAATTATCCAATACGCCAGGTACTGTCACAGTTGTCAAAAACCCTCTGTTAAAGGGTCGCACAAATACGATACAAAGTCATCCTACTAAACCCAGAATGTGGTTAATTGTTTACACCAACACAATATTCAAGAATGTTCATTAAAATATCCGCTCATTAAAATACTCCTTCTACATCGTTCGTTATGATGTTGTTGTTGTTGTTCACTTGGGTTGCTGAACTCGTCACTCTTTGCCAGCCATAGCCAAGCTGAAGAATTTGTAGCAACGGATGGTGCTGTATGATTGTTAAGCCGTGCAATCAAATGTATGTGGGGAAAATCTGTACCTTGGTTCCTATCTATTGGGTCAGCTGTATACGCGTTCTTCTGATTGTTGGGAGCCCGGCAATCTAACCATTTTTATTTTATGTTGGATATTATTATTGGGAAAATCAGCAGCACACACTGAACTGTCTCAATCTTTCAATGGACATACTATGGGTCACAACATGACTGTATACATGCCGGTGGGGGAGTAAATTGTCACCATAACTAAGTCGAGTATAGAGACGTGGAGTGTCCAGTTTCCTGACTTGGAAAGTCCCATCTCCATATCCCAGATATGTCCACTCATAGTTTCCTTTTGCGCAGTGATTGTTAGAGCCATCCCCCATAGTTTTACTCTCACAAACGGGAATTTATTATTCACCTGGCTTCAGCATGAAACCGTTACGCAGATGGCCAAACACGTTGGCTGATTAGACTATGTGGGCAGTTTATCTACCGGGTCATTCTGGTCATGCGCATTGATTTAAGGAAAGGATAAATCCGCCCACGGACATCCTGGAGCAATGATATGAAGTTTATTTTTTCCAGTGGGGGCGGGGGCGTTGCCTACTTCAAACAGAGAGAGCGGAACAGGATCAAACAGACACGGAAGTGGTTTCAGGAAACGTTAGAGCGGGAGAGATCAAAGCAGTAGTGGTCCCGGAAACGAACGCAAGTTTCCTGGCGGAATTTTCGCACCTCTATGTTGTGAACCGATCGAACGGACGAATCGACGCAAACGAAACCAGGGGATATACGCGGAAGTTCTCTCTTTAGTCTAATCGGTCAGATCCCCGAAAGTCTCCTGAGATAAAAAAAAAGTGTCAACTTTCTCATGCCCCCCTCATCTTTAATTACATTCTAAATATATTACAGACCATTAGAAAGCCATGCTATCATTCAGTGCCAGAGATTTTAGATTCACTAGCTATCGTAGAAATTTTGCTAGATTTCCATCTGAATTGGTGGCTACCATTGGAGTGTTTCTTTTTCTGTGCACGGTATAATATATTTGTTAAAGTGGTCAGTGGTCTAGTGCTTTCATTTTATTTCACTGGATTTTGTGTTTATTTTAATCTATTTAATTAAACTCATCCCAAAAGTTTCAGTGGTAAATTTAATGATATATCTATAATAACATTTCCAAAAATAATAGATGTTTAAATGTTAAAGTAACTTTGAAAGTCGCGAAGGAATTTATAATTAATAAATTTAGTTAAGTCCTATATATATATATAGATGTGTATTTTAACCATTAGACTCGTGACGTGTTTTTCTTAAATACATAATTAAATACGCGAGTGTATATAATATAGACTTAACGGTAAATTTATCGCGCGTTAAGAATATTATTTGATTTTTGAAGTATGATTATGTTGTCATGGGTTTTCTATCTTTTTCTCCAGAATGATCACCTTTGCGATCCTAGCATTATTAATAAATCATACAGAGAGTTTCAGACACTATTCTTAAAACTTCCAGATATATTGATGAGACATTTTTTAAAATTAATCTTGTGGCGGTCCGGTGCGCCTAGCTATCATAATTACATGAAAGAAAGCCAACCCAAGAACATTTAAATATTATCATCAAATTTAATTTCAATCTGTGAGATAAACTGGAAGATGAACAGTGCCAGTAGCGATAATTTTATTTACTGCTCTAAATGTGAGAGAATACCGATTTACCTGACTGTGACTGAGTCTAGTTTTTTCCTCACTGGATTAAAAACTTTACCGGTCAGTTGCTATCATCACGCATTGAAGGAATTATACCATCACCTCATTTTCACCCCTGTGTCGAACTGCGTCAGTGCCATCCCATAGACTCTTTTTTTATATAATAAAACACAAGAACTCTTAGGCCTTCAAGTCCGGCGATAAGTGGGAATTTTTTTCTATCAACTAACCTCACTACATCTGGGGCGGGACATCGAAGGACTAGACAGTTTCACATGTCAATAGTTTAATTATTGTGTACCTAATTCTATGGATTGTCTGATGCTGCAATCGGTAAGTGTGTGTGTATATGAGTGTGGATCCTCACAGCGTGTATGAATGACAGGAGATTTATTTTTGCAAAACCATTTGTTAACTTGCCTACCGGGTAATACAATTTTCTGTATACCCTGCATTGTTCCTTTAAGTGGGATAATTTGTTAACTCTGTTTCATTCCCCCCCCCCCTTTTTTTTTCTTTGCTTAGTAAAGGGAAGACACAATTGGGATAACAGTATTTTTGTCTACCACCATACCTAATATTGTAACACCTCTTTCAGAGTAATTAACTTCACTGTTAGGTTACATTACCTACGTTCCTGATAACTATCTATCTTGGGACTGGGTTTACCTTTGTCTAATAAGCGGGAAGGGTTTAGTCGATACCAATCTTCTTTACCCCCTCCTCACCTTGTTAATTGTATTTTTCGGTACTTATGATACTTTTTTATGTAACACCTGTTGGATGTTGTGATTGAGTTTAATGCTAATAAACAGCATAAACATATATAGTACTGTGTTGGACTACCAAGGCCCAAATCCCTCATATTTGTTTAAGATAGTTGTATCCACGTCGTCTGTGTGTCTGAAGCACCAAATCGGTGTGAGCGCAGATGTGTGTCTGAAAAACTGGCAAATAATTGTTTGACCAGGAGAGTGGAAGAGAAGATTGAGAGAAACGTTTTGTCGTAAATAACTCTGTCTTTACTCTCCTCCAGCACTCTGTGGAGCATCATATTTAATCTCTACATTTCTATCCACTGAGCTTTTCACCATAATTCTACACTCTAAAACCGGACTACTATTTCTAAGACTCTTTCTCTAAAAACAGGGATTTACGACATGACTGGTGTTGCTGACTCAGTGTCTGCTTTAAAAACAAAAAAACAAAGCCTAATATTGTGGCATGTCTAACTGTGTTCTTTGTCTGTTTTCACTTAATGATAAAAAGGTCTCTGTGGACATTGTGTTATCTGGTTTTGTCCCAAATAAGACACGTTTTTGAAAAGTTCTGCTGCGGTTTTGTATAATGTGTTGTTGAACTGTTTGTGGTATTCCACGGTCTGTTTGTGCCTCACTGGTCTAAATCCCGCAAAAATATTGCCTCACTTGCTGTGCCTCCTGTCTAATATGCTGATTTGTTATCTTAATATCTAAGTAATAAAATCATAGCCTCCTGCTTCTCAGGGTCCATACTGCATCCACTGTACAAGGGGGGATGTCCCCAAAAAAAATTGTATAAACTCACTGGTTGCTATGTTAAATGTTCGTGCCTTAATGAACAAAAAAGAACATAGTGTAAATAACTGATAACAAATGCCTACTGGGACAGTGGCCAATTTTCAAAGTCAATATACTGTTTGTCTTCATGTGCAAATGTCTCTGCTTCTTTGTTTAACGAAAAAAAGAAGGCTCTAAATGTTAAGCCTATTTGTCCCACCTGCCAACTATGCTCACATACTCAAATCTCAAATGTGTTCTAGTCTGTGGGAAGCCACTAATGGCTGTGAATTTCAACGGACACAACTAGTCTTTTTTGCAAAACAGTGCTAATCTGTTTCTGCATAATTGATGGGCACAACTGTGGCTGTACTAGGCTCGGGTGGGGGGTGTTTAATGTCTGCAGGTCATCACGTGACAGACATGCACTGAATGTCATAAAAACCCTTCTGGCAGTGATTGCAGCCTCGTTACAATGAAGCAATTGATGACTACGGGACACTAAACATCCATGTAATCTCCTTTGTTGCCCATTGTTTGACAGCTTGTTTTGATCTTGGGCATACAGGAAATGTTCTCAAATGATTGTAATATGTAGTTTTAATTAGTCTGCTTACCGAAGACCAGCCAGACAGATTCGTGCTGACCATTTTAAAGTTGCAAAATGCAAGTTGATTTGAGATGTACTTTAGGCGTCGGCCATCATGATTACACTGTATCTAGTCTCTTGTATTTTGAACCAGGTTCGGGACCGAAGACGCAGCAAACGAGACAAATGCAGTCAGCGACCCATAGCTTGACTGCTTGTGTAAGGGTCAGTGAACCAGAGCTGACCAAGACCCTATTCCATCTCCAAGTGGTGGTCCTGGAAACAGGCTGCATCACTGCAGTCTAGCAGAGAGAGTAGGGATCGAAAAGGGAAAGCAACCCTGTCCCAAAAATGCCATGCTGATGTCGGATGTGTCGGGACGAAAGGCGCAAATATCGCAGCTTCGCTGTAAACGGCGACACAACGTAACCAACGTCCTTTTCAGGACGAACGCAGAAGAAGAAAGAAGAAGAATCAGGTTCTATTTAGTTATCCTTTTATTCCCCATGTCGAGGCACCTCCCTTTCCATTCTAAGCTCAATTCACCTGTGGTTACTAAGTGTTAACGCTTATTGTTTCTCAAGAGTTTTGATTGAATCTGTCTAATTATGTTGCTCGATTGACTGCTGTCATTAGTTTCTCGTACATCGTCCTTGTCTGATTGCCAGGTCGTGTATATCGCATTAGTTTTAGTAATCGAAACTGTCATTGACTTTCCTGTTCTCACCTTATGCGGCAAATAGTCATCACTCACGGACCCCGTACGATAGTGTTATGTGTTCTTACAGCGCTCATTTCTTTAGCACTTATTTTACACAAAGAGGTTGTCAGCCTCATGCACAGTTTAAATGTAATCGCATTTTACTACGTGAGTCAGCCAGCACGTGACTTCTTCTTGACATGTCTCCACAGGGAACTCAGGAAACTACACGTGCCACAACGTTCATTTATCCTTTTTCTTCTTCGTACACTATCAGACGTCTACGTGAATGTTTTCAAAGAAATCAGTAGTCAGTTTGAGGCTATTCGAATCTCCGTAGAGCTTTTCCACGAATGGTACTGATGACAGCCATTATGCAATTTATCTTTTCCACGTATGTACATCCAACGTCTTGTCCTTGTCTTTATTAGTTATCTATACCACACATGGGGGTCACAACTAGGAGAACATTCTGGTCACGCAGACAACACCCGTTTCGCCAGAATTCTAAAGTCTGCTGCAGTATTGAGTTTGTGGCTTTAACTACTCCTTAACTTCAAGAAAATTGCTTTTCAAAAACTTGAAGCCAGGAAAGAATTTCTCAGCCCGTTTTCACACTTGTATCGATCAAGCGGAAAGGACACGGCATTACTTGTGCCACTTGATAGTGCTTCCAGTATATTTGAAACAATGAATTTAATTTAACCGGCAAAGATTGTTTCCGCCAGAATTCACAGTTTCTATCTAGCTCATCAACACGTTGAAATAATAAGTCACCAACGTCCAAAAACGACGTCAGATTTAAACCAAACAAAATCTCTCGGCATAAGAGCATATACGCTTCCGTTGACACGTTCTCAAGTCAAGGAATCAACGTTTCTCACATCGGAAGATTCGACGCAGCTCAGTTTTAAAATTCTGGTTCAGAAAAGCATAGATTAATGGATTGACGACGTTGTAAGTATAGTGAGTGTAGAAGACAACAACGTTCATTTCAATGATCTTCAACGCCATCAGCCTTTGAAGGTAGGAAAGCCAGAATAAAAACTAACGAGACAATAAAGAGCGTAAAAGCTGTCTTGACGTTAGCAACTCGCATCCTTTCAATTCGAGCTTTGGACAAGGAACACTTCCGCACAGCTCCATTATTTTGCTGATCATTATCGTCTGCGCCAGAATTTTGCCGGACCGTGTAGCGATCGTCGCCGTTGACTTGGCTGAGCTCAATATCTTGGGTCATCTCAGCTGCTTCTGGTGTGTCCATACTGGTGGCATTCCATAGAAGGCAACATTGGGCTGACTTGATGCGTAGCTTCTTCCGCCGCTGAGCAATAACCGACCTGATGAACAAAACAGGACAAGAAGGAGTTTAAAAAATAAGAAAATACAACAGCATCCTAAACGTTGTTCTACTCTGTAAATTTATAAGACTACCTGGCCTATAATTGGGGTTCCAAAACCTTTTCGTTTCACGGACCACCTAGGCTTTTAGTAAACCTTCATTTTACCCCCTATTCAAGGTGTTAGGGAAACATTGATTGTAGAGTTTACCATGCAAATGATGTCACCATCGTCATGGTCGTCATCATCTTCACCATCAGCATCATCATTATCATCACCACCACCATCATCATCGTCATCACCATTGTCATTCTCATAATCACCCCCACTACCATTCCATCATCATTAACATCATCATCACCCACATTTATCATCATCATTACCACGCCCACCACCACCATCATCATCTCCATCATCATCATCAACATCATCTTGATAATCACCACCACCATCATTATCACCACTATCATTATCACCATCATCTTCATCATCATAACCACCACCACTACCACCACCATCATTATCACCACCATCATCACCATTATCATCAGCTCCTTCATATATGAAGTACAGAACCACAACTACAGCTGATTCCTATTCAGAAAGCTTGCACCAAAAGCGTATACTTCTGCAGCGGTGGTTTATTTTAAGCCAAGTCTTTTACATAATTAGGTCAACAGCCTCATGAACAACCTCGTATTAGTTGATTTTTACGAATGGTCAGAATCTTCTGCGTTCACTTTCAGACGTCAACTTGAATATGTTCAAAGAAATCTGTGGTTAGCTTGAGGTTGTTGATATCTCCGTAGAGTTTTTGCAGGAATGGTACTGGTGATGACAAGAATAATCAGTAGTTGTATTACATTCTTTATTTGTCGCCCCAGAGGCCCCCTCCCCCGGAGCGACACGTAGCCATGCTCAAATGTAGTTTGTATTTCAAGCTTTTGATTTATAAAAAACCTTTATCGACAAATGAGCTCGCAGTTTTCCTTAGAACAGTGCATAACTTTCGAAGCGGCAAAGAGTTTCATTAGAATCAGATACAGAAACAAATGGGATGCAGAGCATTCAGGTCACTCACAAAATGATGTGTATTACCAGCTTATCAGAAGAGAACAAGTGGTAATCTTCAGATTCCGCACTGGCCACAACAGATTGGGATACCATCTATTCAGCAAGCTAAAGGTAGTCACTACCGATGAGGTAACTGTGGCACTGATAAAATGATTGCTGAACATCTGCTTCAAAGATGCCCAGCATATGAGGAACAGAGAAAGCGCATATGGCCATCAATAGTACCATTCATGGAAACACTCTACGGAGATGCAAATAGCCTCAAACTGAATACTGCTTTCTGTGAACACATTGAAGTAGACGTTTGAGAGTGTACGCAGCAGAAGAAGAAGGATAAACCAAGTAGTCGCAAACAAGATTCATCATCATCATCTCCACAACGAAGGTTGGCTGTAATGGATCTCCAACGTCTTCTGTCTCTTGTCTTGGTGGTGCACTCTGATAGACTCTTTCCTGTCCATCTCTTGATGTTATCTTCCCACTTATAGAGCTGTCTTCCCCTTGCACGTTTGCCTTCACCTCTCCCTTCTATTATGGTCTTCTGCAAGGTGTTACGCCTTTTTATATGGCCAAAGTATTTTAGCTGCCGAAATTTGATCTCCCTCATTAGTTCTCTTTTCATACCTAGATTTGCTAGGACCTCCTTATTTGTTTTCTTCTCTTTCCATATTTATGTCTATGTATGGTGAATAATTCCTTCCAGATCTTACTGTGACAGTTTGCTCCCAATAAAGGTTACTGAGTATTCTTATATCTTTTCCATCAATACCTATGTCTTCGAGGCATTCAATTATTCTCTCATGATGGACTCTGTCAAAAGCCTTCTTATAGTCAATGAAGCACATGTACATACTTTTTTGGACCTCTGTATATTTTTCTGCTAATATTCTTAGGCAAAATATTGTCTCTCTTGTTCAACTGTTCCGTCTAAAACCAAACTGTTTTTCTTGGATTTCGCTGTCTACCTTACTTTTTATTCTTTCCTGTATGATTTTGAGCAGTATCTTAATTGCATGACTCATCAGGCTGATTGTTCTGAAGTCTGAACATTCTGTTGCATTAGGTTTTTTGGGCAACGTTATAAAAACGGATGTCTTCATGTCGTGTGGTATATATCCTGTATTGTAAATATCGTTGCATAGATCAGTAATTGTATCTATACAAAAGCTCTCCAGGGCTTCTATCATTTCAATTTTTATGTTATCCGTGCCTGCTGATTTTCCTTTTTGTATCATATGTATGGCATTCTCTACTTCTGCTCTGAGAATTCTTGGGCCTTCATTAGAATCTGGTGATGGTTTTTTTTTTTACCTCTTTTGTCCTCGA
Source organism: Oreohelix idahoensis (assembly GCA_024509875.1). Classification (NCBI taxonomy): domain Eukaryota; kingdom Metazoa; phylum Mollusca; class Gastropoda; order Stylommatophora; family Oreohelicidae; genus Oreohelix; species Oreohelix idahoensis. The sequence goes on from JAMPIV010006019.1 coordinate 315,996, forward strand.
ATAGTTCTTTTACGTATTCTGCCCATCTGTTTGATATGTTCAAAGATGCAACAAGATTAAGTGGGTTAAATTCTCCTCACAGGTCAGGAAAAAACAACAGGAGGCGGGCACTTTGAAAATATGACCCCCAGGCCCCACCACCGTTAGAGTGTGATGGAGATAAAAGAACCAAAACTCTTGTCCGATGGGGGACCCTTCTGATGATGAGATTGTTTTCTGTTGAAGCACTGTATATATATACTTTACTTATCGTAGCATAGATAAGATAATACTATTAAAACTGCTCCCAAATTATATTCGCCTGAAGGGGCTACGTCAGTAAGACTAAATTCTCATAATTGGTAGGCGATATATGCAAGTTTGGGAAACAATGCATTTGCACATATGTTATATGTTTTGCCTAGGTCTGGGCGAGTTATCTAACCTACCTGTAAATAAGGCTGTAGAGAACCAGAACAATAATGCAGCTAACCAGAAAGATGCCAGGGTGGATGTATCTGAAGATAAGGAAGAAACCTTCGTCGATGAAGTGAAGATCAATCTCACATACTTTGGAGACAGTCCGTGTGAACACCCTTGCAGTCACGTTTGGAGATGGCGCCAAAAATACTTCTGTGCGATTCTGATTAGCGTAACCCATCTCTTTGGTGTAACTTGGTCCAGGCGAGAAAGGAAAAGCCGTGTAATAGTGGTCGGGTGGATATGACAGACCCCCTCCTCCGAGGGTAACTTCAGCAGTGGAGTTAAAAGGGAGAAACGTGAGATCTGGAGACGCCGTTGTGTTCAGATGAACAATTCTCTGGCGGTAGATGGTGTAGTGCATACATATGATGCCGGCAAAGGTGAAGATGACAACAGCAAGGGTTCCAATAATAATGCGTCCGCTTTGTATCGTCATCCAGTGATGAAACGGGTGGCAGATGCACATATACCTGTGGACGTGAGAAAAGTGAAAGATATACCATGATTAAATGTGTTATACTGACATCTAAACAATTAACTGACAAATTAATTCAAACTGAGAATCATCAAATGCTTTACATATTTTTCATTCCTGTTTGGCGTAGAAACATGAACAATAAACAAACGATTGGAAGAAAGGCCCTTGAGATGTGGATGTATAGAAGAATGGGGCACCTCTCATGGAAAGAGAAGGAGACAAAGAAACAGGTCCTAGAAAACCTAGGAATGAAAAGAAAATTAATGAAGGTGATCACAATTAGACAGCTAAAATATTATGTCCAAGTAAAAAGAAATACCGGTAACACCGTATTTTCTTTTCAGTTGTCTAGTGTCATCCTTTATGTCCAACGAGTACCTGTTAATTACCTTTGTTTATTTACTAATTTATTTACTGTTCACAGGACTCAAGGTTTCCTCCATTATTTATTTAAGTACAAAATTGGTGCAACAGATCTCTGCACCTGCGGCACCAACACGATGACAGCCGAACACCTGCTGCAGTCCTGCACAACCTACTGCAATGAAAGGAGTAGCATATGGGAACAACCCACTTCTGTCAACGAAAAACTGTTTGGAGATGTCAGGAACCTTGAGATTAAAAAAAAAAAAAAAATTTCCTATCCAGCGGCACTTGGGCTTCAGCCCTTCGGCCCAATGACACGAAACAAATGTCATGGCATTGCGAAGGTGTGGAGCCTGTGGACTTTCCTTCCCACCCGGTCGGGAGCCAGATGTCCGTGCCGTCTCCGCTCTTTCCTATCCACAGAGGGTTTGTGCTCAGGAGCCGCTCAGGATATTGCAGTTCCTGGTCGAAGACACTGCTTCAAATGTCTTTGTCAGGGCGCGAACCTGGATCACCCGGTAAGTGCTTTCTAGGCAGTTGAAGGGTGATGATGGTGATGGTAAAATTTATCACATATCCACCTTCACTTACTACTACCACTTACCTATCAACAGCGATGGCCACAATGACAACGCAGGAGAACGGCACAGTTGTCGTGATCAGAAAATGATAGTCCTTGCAGATAAGGTCCGCGCTGACCACATATTTTATGGATTCCATGGTGATCATGAAGGGAATGGTAATTAGGCATGTGATGAAGTCGGTGCCAGCTAAGGTCAAGATAAAAATGGTGGAGGTCAGCTGAAATACCAAAATGATCGTGTTAAAAATATAATGAAGATGGTGTATACAAGCAATGAGAAATAACGAATAGTACTACTTATTTAGGCGTGTCATCATCATCATCAGGTGCTACCTCCATATCAAAATTCAACTACAATGAATCTCCAACGTCTTCTGTCTCTTGTTTTGTTGGTGCATTCTGATATACTCTTTCCCGTCCATCTCTTGATGTTATCTTTCCACTTACATATATTCGTCTACGTTTCCACATCTCATGGGCCTCAGTGCTTTCTTCTGCTTGTTTAATGCCCATGTTTCTAAACCATACAGTCATGAGGTGTATATATAACATCTGATGATTCCCATTTTGAATTTGTGAGTTACTTGTTAAGACGTTAGAATTTGTCTTTTCTTGTTGAATCAGGCATGTCATAAATTGTGAGTAATAGTAGGTAGTATAAGGATGAACTTCGCCGAGGCCGGTCCCAAGCCCGGTTAAAAAGGTAGAGGCCGGCCTGCATAGAGGCCGTAAGGAGCAGCATCTCCATCATGCAATGGCACCACATGCCAATCACCTGTTTGCCTTAAAACCTGATTACACGAAATGCAAGAGAGAAAACCGGACTGATCCTAAAGGCGAAGAACTGGAATGGACTACTGATGCGTGCCGTATTATATATACAGTTCCGGAGAAGGTCTCCGTGGCCAAAGTACACACTAGGAGTAGTCAAACAACACGGATCAGCATAACTACAGTGAGCTGACAAATGCCACCTTCACAATTTAGAATACACAGTTTATTCTTCTGGAAACAAAGCTCCATGACATTGAATATAGGCACCATGGCAAATGCAGTAAAAGGCAGTCGTCCAATCCGTTCACTATCAAACGCTGGTCAATGGCAACCATAGTCTTTATTCTCATCGTACACGTGACATCTTCGTAACTATACTACTGGACAAAAGTTAAGGGCCGCCATTCAGTTTAGACAAGGTTTATATAATTCTTTGTGAGCAGGATCGATTTTCCAAATGTCCGGTAGCTTGAAATCTCTCAAGAAGTCTCTGAATGGTAGAGTGGGACACTGCGAAACGTCTTGCAACATGACGAACAGATTGACCATCATGAATCCATGTCATTGCTCGACCATGGTCTACAGTGCTGAGACTTCTACTTGGTGGCATGGCTAATGCAGTGATCATTTCGACCACTTGTCATACTGATTTATTGCATACCAACGGTGAACACTCTTTACCGATGATCATTTTCCACGTGCATTCAAATTCAACTCACTTTTCACCTGCGAACTAGTAGGGCGTTTTGCAAAAACCACGAGTTTTTGCAGCAACAATGGCAATTTTCACGTGCGGGTTAAAGTGACCCAGTTTTTGGACATTAAAAAAAAAATTAATCCAGTGCACACAGAAATGTATACACATTTCTCTGAGCTCAGTTTTAATGACATTTTCACTTGTCTTTACAGTTTGCCAATCAATTATAAAAACTTTGTTTAAACTGAATGGTGGCCCTTAACTTTTGTCCAGCAGTATAGATATGATTCCTGACTAGAATAGACCAGAGACACCTCACCAAAGTATCTTGATGCCCTAGTGATGGGATGATGCAGGACAATCACAGTAGACTGCCGGAGCTCAATACACATACGTCCGCTCACATAAAAACACAAGCCGGATATCTTCTAACAGACAATCACCCACCTCTGCTTCAAATATTCGCGTCTGCTTCTACACCATATCCCCTTCAGGCGATCATTGTCCTCTTAAGGCTGCGTGTGGTCCCGGTTGCCGGGTCCTCCCAGCGCAGTGGAGGCAGCGAAAGGGTGCTGTGCCTGTACCAGATTGCTCTTTTTCGCGGACCTTTGGTCCCGAGAGAATTTTGGCTGGACAGATGTCTCGGTAGCGAAGTGGTTTTATAGCGGTACACACGAGGGCAAGTTCGGGCACAGCGGATTGATCAACCGCTTGCTTGTCATATTGATTACGGAAACAACAATTAATGTTCTGTTGTACCAATAAACGCCTTTAGGCGTAACGGAACAACGGATAATTTCTTGTTGTCCTAAGACGCCGCAAGGCGTAATGGCCGCAGACTACTTGGTCGGTCTTTGGCTAAGAACGGAAGAAGAAGAATCTACACCATATCGGTATGACGTCACTTCCTTTATTAGTAAGTATGTCCGTATAAAATTATCAGAAAAGGAGCCCTGTCGAGCTAACTATAATACCGACATAATCGTTATGAATTTTAATCATAACAACTACCGAGGACTAGAATGGAACCAGGCCAGGAGGAAGACAGCCGATAGGATAGTATGACGCTCTCTCTTCCAAATATTTACATCTGACGGTAGAAGAGGAACGACTAAGTAAGTAAGTATAAGGATGACAAATACATCGAGTAAAACACATTGCTGCTAGTAGACATAAATGTTTTAGTACGGGCTACCTGCAAGAGGGGCAGATGAGGTGGTGGCTCCGTGCTTCATGAAGAGTAGTAAGGAAATCAGTTAAGTAAATGTAGTGACAGTGGTGATCAGTGGTGATGAAGTCCAAAGGTGTGATCACGTAAAACAAACTGTTACAACTACACGGAGCCGCCATTACAGATGGTACAATTGCCAGAAGCCTGCCCCAAAGCATCCATGTGCTCCTGCAGAAATAGTGTCTGTAGCAATTTGTTTTATATGATAAAACTGCCAGCCTCAAAGTACAATCACATATTCAATCAATCAATCAATCAATTAATCAATCAATACCCTTTAGCTCACTAAAGAGCATAGACCTTCAACAAACACATACCAAGTCTTCCTGTCACGTGCTCTCAGCTTTAGGTCTTTCCATCCTGTCTCATCATTTTCATTCTGTCTGCAGCCATCTTCTCCGTCTGTTCTTCAGTCTACCTACTTTGCTTACCCTGGGGATCTCGGAACATGACTGCCCGGTAATGCTTTCAACAGGTTTTCTCGTGTGTTACCGGGGCTCGAAAAGGGTCACAGAAAAGTTACATTGTAACCAACTAAGCGGGGTTGAGCTTAGGATCGGCTACCCCATACTGTTTAAACTTTCAGCCACAAAAGCCTCAACCTCAAATTAGTGGCCCCTTAAGCATTGCCGGACGGAACTGTACCTCTATTACAAGGTGAGATGCATGAAGGTATTTCTGGACTTACCCTTATATGATCACCAGTTAAGCACAATGCTACAGTATACAAGTGTGGATAAGAACCTCTGTCTGTGAAGCTAATTACACCATATTTGACTCTTAAAATCATCCACACACGTCCGGGGTTCCCCCAGTGTGGTGAGAAATGTTTAAAACCCAGAATTGCACACTAACCGTCACTTGAACGCCAGACGTGATTCTTTGGCTTTTACCTGGTTGCCTGCATGTAGGAGGATCTCACTGTTGACCCATGATAGGCAAGGGGATCTGAAAAGTGACTCTGTGTAGGACGTGATAATTGCTCGGAATAGCTAATAACCAGAGCACAGTATTTTAGCTCTGCATAGTTGGAGAGCGCCCTTGGATGACGGGGAATGCACAGTATGCCACATGCTTCGTTCTCTTAGCTTGGGATCAGATGTGATGGTCCTTTAAATGCAAGCCAAGCTGGAGAAACTAGAGCTCATGACATCAACTCAACACGTTTAAGAAAGGCAGAAAAGCCACAGGAAAAGGCTAGCTCTACAGTGTGGATAATAGCAAGGTGTCGTTAACTTGATATTGGCTGCAAAAGAGCGAGAAGCTCAGCAGCTCTAGTCAAACAACAATGTGGTGGGTTTTGATGTTAAAGAAAGTAATCAGTACGTGTCTACAGAGTGAGGTCAGCTATGCAAGTCCCTGAGTCTGATAGTTGATGATGTTCTCAGGGTACCTGACTGCTATCACCCTACGATCTAACTCTGCGATTTTTTGGGGTATCTAGTGTTTGTGATGTTATTTATATGGTTTGGTGTCTAGGTTAATGAAAAAATGTAGTGATAAATGCGTGTAACAAACACAATTTTAACTCACTAAAATGGAATAAAACTAGACTGGTTTTAAAGTTGTGATATTTATGTACAATTGTAATTTCCTGTCCCTCAAATTCTTTTTAGGACAGGAATGTTTAAAACTTAAAAGTGAAAATGTGGTTTTATATCAAATAAATACACATGAAAGACATCTGTCCAATAAATCTTAATATTTTAATGTTTATAAACTTTTATTCCCTGTTGGAAAATACTGTTCTATGAAGAGTCAATATTGGCAAAGACTGGTGTTCGCATCATATCACAAACTGTTTCTGAATAGGGTGGAGATTAAACACATTTGAGTTTGCATATAAGCCCGCATGATTTTGGCTTATCTTTGAATTCTTGTTGACACTGAATGACTTGCTCGAGAAAAACTGCACACTGCTTCACTACAGTGTATACTGGAGACTGCTAATACTCTTAGGCTTCAATAACTAGAAACAACCGGTAGGTTGCCTCAAATTCTGCAGCTCCGGCTTCTGACCAACTTGATACTGGGTGATGTAACCCTGATACAAGAGGAACAAGCCTTCCTAAGTCTCTAGTTAATTATCTCTACCACTACCAATTTAACATCATTAAACGTGTATTGTGATCAGATCAAAGATGCTAACTAAATTAGCTACAGTCTTTAACTTTGCTGTGACTGCTTCATAAACAGTGGGTATCTTCTTTTCCACATAGTCTCAACGCCCCTGTCACTATACATCATCTTCATCTTCAGCTGGAATACAATCTTTTCTTTTTCTCCAGAGTTAATATAACAATAGGCCTGCCAGTGACTTTCTGGTCTTACAGTCCAAATAATGTATGATATTATTCAACTCAAGTTTATTTTGATTTACTTCCTAAGTCTGCTTAGACATGCCTGTGCTCCTAGTATGTCGCAATCTTCCACAAAGGCAAAAATCGTGCACACACAATGTTATGTCGCCCTTTTCTGGGTTGGCCTCTACTTCTAAAAATGTATATTAAAAAAAATTATTCATCTTACCGCAATCAATGAAATAAATCACACAATTTGTTAAAGGTTAACAGGCTATCAATGGGTCAACTTTAGATAGCTGCTTTTCTAAACGCAAAGGCAATTCAGTCACTAATTGCTCTGCCTTGAACCTTGCTTGTAGGAAATATTTTTCAAGAGGTATCATGCGTAGCAAAAGCGTTAGTTTTATTCCCTCTATGTTTAGACTAACATTAGCCAATCAATTGACTCCGTTTTATCGTTGAGTTCAGTTTATACTGGTGAAGTGGTAGCTTAAAACGCGAATGGTTAAAATGAACGAATGTCAACAATATTCTTCAAACGAACTTCAACAAGTAGTATTGAACTGGGTGAACTGGGCAAGTACTGGCAGTACAGAAGTCGGTGGTGACTGTACATAGATTTTATTCAACACAGCACATACGGAGTGGACAAGACTAACATCGTCACAGGCGCAGAAATCATACGTCAACATGTTGATAATTACTTTTAAAGTTCCTGAAGATTCTCTACTAATAAAGTCCTCTGACTCAAGTGACTGAGGATCACAAAACTGTTACCATATACTATTCCGCTCATTCAAGTCCATTGACCTTCCTTCAAGGACGTACATCATGGTAACGTATTCATACTCCAGGATAAAATTCTTCCATATCATACTTCATAATCCCAGACTTTCTCCATACATCCCGTTATATATAGTATATAGTTTTCAAACAAAGTCATACATGATAATACGAACAGGTTAGAGATTCCAGTTGACTAACCTCTCCCATTCTATGCCACGCTTCTGGCATTGTAGTAACAGCATATTAAACATGTGAAGCATATAAATTCATTAACTTGATTTCTTGTAGGTATTCTCCCTCTACGAAAAGATTCAAAGGCTATCGACTCCGTGTGTCCAATTCTAGGAATGTCATCTACGATGAATTCCCGCTAGACCATTAATAGGAGCGGCCTGATACTTTAATGTACATAAATAAACATGCCATAAGAAATGGGGCGACACTTACTTTATACTTCCACTATTGACTTCGCCATGAAGATCAATAGATACGAATACAACTGATGGCTACTTCACATTTGCCAAGAATCAAAGGATAACACAGCGGACATAAATATCGTCCGAGCTGCCCCATTCATGACGTCAGAAACTACTCAACTAGGTTACACGTGCGTCCAAAGCAACTCACCCTGCATTGTGCACGTCAGTGCGTGAATCAATCGAACGCCCAAATAATATAACTATATAAAACTGGTGCGTACATTTGGCAGGACCGAAGACTACCCCCGTAGGTAATAAATGTACGTAACAGCTCCCTTATCACCTCCCCTTAAAAAAAATTAATTCTATTAATTTTTTTCGAACTAATTACTCGAGAGAGGTGAGTCAAAACTACAACAAGATTTTTGACATGCATAAAATTATATCATATTAAGAAAAGAATATTAAATGAAAACAATATAACTAAATGATAGTATGCATTAAAGCACACATCCACCATCGACCTACTTTGGAACGATGTGGTAATATTCGAAGTAAAAGAAGTTGAAAATGAAAATGAAATAAACCATAAAAAAAAAGATGATAATAAAATTCAACCAAATTTTTTTTTTTTAAAGAAATTTGAAACATATGATTTCAAAAATGAAAATGAACAGCAACACTGATGATGATCAATGATAAAAGAATCAATAAAACAGAAAATTTTAAAATACAACATGCAAAATGAAACAAAGCATAATTAAACACTTTAAGAAGCAACGCACTTACTATTTCCTAACACTAGTAAGTTTGACTAGTTATCTAAAAGTGAGATATCATGTAGTGGGATACGTGAATACACGTATTGCGAGACACTAATAAAGTTAGTAGATGTGTGATTTATAATCAATCAAATTGATTAAATTGAATTATAATAATTAGTAGTACTTAATTTATGAACAAATAACTAATTACTAATTTATTCTAAGTGATTTCAATTTCACTCATTGTTAATATTCTTTTAGAACTAGTTAAATCGACAAGAATATGTTCTCAATGTACCATGTCTGAAATACGCTTACGAACACGATATGTAGTGTAATCTGTTCCATAACAATAGTGAATGTCTATTTGTCACTCTTACCAATGTTTCCATACTAAAAAAAAAATGTTACTTTAATATCACTGTTCCCGTTCTAACAAAACGTTACTTCACAAGAAATAATGTTATAATCCATACGTAAGTATATTCTGAAAGTTATATATATACGAATACTGCAGAACTACACATAGTCTCCACAGATGTATAATCAGTGACCATGTACAAAGTTATTCATGTTTCTGTGAGGACGTTTCACCATCTGGAAGTGGTTTAATTTCGACATGTTCACTAGGGCATCTTGAAAGACAGTCTGCAAACACATTCTGTACTCCAGGATAGCTCGTATCTCAAAATGGAACGGTTGAAGCGCAATAGCGTAACGCGCTGACTTTGATGACTTCACGTTCCCTGTGTTCAGTGCTGTAAGAGCTTTCTGGTCGGATTCCACCACAAAGTGTGATCCGAGGAGATAACGATCCAGTTTTGTGATTGACCAGACAAGAGCGAGGAGCTCTTTATCTAGAACGGAATACTTCATCTCGCTCGTCGTAAGCTTTCTGGATACGTACATAACCGGAAATAAGGTGCCTCCGTATTCCTGCATCAAAACTGCCGCGATAGCGTAGGAAGAAGCATCACTGCGAAGAACAAAGGTGAGATCTTTGTTAGGCAACCTTAAAAAAGGCTTATTTGAAAAAATTGTTTTATATAATCTAAAGCCGTTTGATGATCCTGCGACCACTTTATTACATTAGTTGTACCTTTTTTTAGTAACGAAGAAAGAGGTGCAGTTATAGTAGACAAATGAGGGATGAATTTAGAATAGAACTGTATTAGTCCTAAGAGCGACCTCACTTGTTTTTTTTTTGTCTTAGGTGCTGAGATGTTTAAAATTTTAGAGACGTTACTGTCTTCTGTATACATTAAACCGCGACCTATACGGTGACCAAGAAATGAGATGTCATGAAAACCGACAAAAGCCTTTGAAGGTTTCGCTGTTAAGTTATAATCCCGTAAGGTAGAAAGTAAAGATTTTAAACCCTGAATATGTTCATCCCAAGAGTCACTGAAAAGACAGATGTCATCTATATAAGTAATGACATCGGGACGATGAGACAATATGCGGCGCATCATGCGTACAAAGGTAGCTGGCGCATTCATTAGACCGAATGGCATAAAATTCCATTGAAAAAGACCCCGTGGCGTCGAGAAAGCGGTGAATGGCTTTGCTTTAGGGGTTAATGGCACTTGCCAATAACCCTTTGAAAGGTCAAATTTCGAAAAGAATGTGGCATGAGATAATTTCTCTAATAAGTCGTCTAAAAGAGGTAATGGTTCCGCATCGAATTTTGTAACTTTGTTTAATTTCCTGTAATCTACGCAAAGACGTATATTGTTGTCCTTCTTCCTAATGATTACCATAGAAGAAGAATATGGTGATGAAGATGGTTCAATTATATTTAATTGAAGCATCTCATCCAATTCCTTATCAACCTTATCACGAAAGTGTAAAGGAATAGGATATGGGCGAACTCGAATCGGTGTATCGTCAGTCAGAATAATGTCATGTTGGATGACTGACGTATGACCTGGGATGTCAGTGAGGACATCCTCATACGTGTGTAGAATATTAGAGACTTGCTGACGTTGATCATCAGTAAGAGTAGATGAGATAGTAACATCATTCCATTTCTCAGTGGAATGGAGTGGTACAACTGGTATTGGTAGTTGTACATCATCGAAAGAAGATTCCTCTTCTTGGATGACTGACAAACTAGAATAGTGTTGAATAGGAGGTGTAGGATCGTCAGTTGCTTGGAACACTGATTGTAGATAATCAGGACGTGAGTAATATTCCTTCAACATATTAATGTGGAAGGTTTTATGTTTACCATTAACATCAACGATGTAGTCGACATCGGATATTCTTGAGATGATCCTGAAAGGACCTCTCCAGGTAATTAAAAGACGATTATTATGCGCAGGGAGTAATACAAAAGCTTCATCATCACCAGGTATGAGCTGGCGAAGACGTCTATATTTGTTTGCAAATAGACGAGCTTTTTCTTTGGCTTGTTCGGATGATGCAGTAGCTAATCTACAAGCATCTATGATTCTCTTTCTCAGAGAGATCACATACTCATAAGAGGACTGAGTTTCCTCTTCAATATTCTCGTCAACCAATAAGTCGTGGATTAACGACATCGGACCGCGTGGTTGCATGCCGAAAACAAGTTGAAATGGAGAAAACCCCGTTGCTTGATTTTGTACTTCGCGATACGCAAAGAGACAAGCGGGTAGGACCCGATCCCAGTCTTGGGGATGGTCTTGAGTCATCTTACCCAACAACTGCTTGAGTGTCCTATTTAGACGCTCAATTAACCCATTTGACATCGGATGATAAATAGAACTTAGAGATCTGTCTATACCTAATGTCTTCATAACTTGAGACATGGATTCAGAAATGAACTGAACCCCATGATCCGACAAGATTTTCCGTGGAAAACCAATGCGTGAGAAGATTAACATCAATGCCTCTGCTACACTGGCAGATGAAGTGTTCTTGAGAGGGATGGCTTCAGGCCAGCGAGTGCACATATCAATGCACGTAAGAATATGCGTATGCCCTCTAGCAGATGGTAGCATAGGACCAATAATGTCTATAGCCATTTTATCAAATGGTCTAATCGGGATGTCCGCAGCTTGAATAGGAGCCGCATGAAATGGACCCCGTACCTTAACTTCTTGACATATCAAACAGGACCGACAATAGAGAGTGATGTCCTTATGGACGCCTGGCCAGTAGAATGCCGAAAGCACTCTGGATTTGGTACGCGAAAAACCCATATGGCCCGCACATTGCGAGTCATGCGCATGTCGTAATATACGAGATCTCATACAGGATGGGACTATAATCTGAGAACATAAGGATGAATCCTTTTCTCGTATTACTCTAACCAAAATCCCATTCTTAAGTATAAAATCATGTCTAGATTTTGCAAGTTTGTTGCTGGTATTATTTTTGTTCACATACTGAAAAATTTTTTTTTAATGAATCATCATTCTTTTGCAATGTTGCAAACAACTCCCGTGAAATAGGAGCATCATCATCACAAGTGGTATGAACTGTAGGTTCCATAGGTGTATCATGCGACATATTAGTAGCTTGCGCTCTAGTCACTACTGCATTTGCAGTTTGAATATGTCGCTCTTCCCAGTCAGCAATTTGCTGTGGTGTACACTCTTTAATACCATGTATGCGACCAAGTATTAAATCACAAATTGGATTCGGAAGGAGACAAGCTTGAATCTTTCCTGAAAAAAATGGTGTATTAAGATCAATAATAGCAGTGGCAAATGTTTCAATTGTGCCACCAAACGTTACACACTTGACAACCCGGCCCGTGGCACAACTTGGGTTGATCAGCGAAGTCCGGACGCCGACTGTGCTGCAACCTGAGTCAAATAGGAGAGAGCATAAAATATTGTTGACAAATCCCTTGTTAAACTTAAGAGAGCCCTGTCCCTGGTGTACTGACGCAGCAGTGGCCGTACAGACTGCAGGTAGACTAGGTAAGGTATGTCCGCAACGCAGCGTCGTGATCGCCCTGGGCTGGAAAAGAGTAGAGCATTCTGAACAATCTTTGACTTGGGTACAATCAAGAGAACAACACATAGCATTATGAGTTTCAGCTCCTTTACCCTGTTCAATGTTAGCCTGTGTATCACTAAAAGCGACATTAGAATGTCTATTCGTATTACTCAACGATCTATCTCGTCGACGCGATCGATTTTGATTTTTGTCATTAAAATTGCCATAATTGTAGTTTCTGCTAGAGTTAAAATTTGGATGAGTCCGATAATTTGTATAATTATCGTTATGATGTTGGTAAAATGGTTTATTTCCAAAAAATTGTTTGTTTTGCGGACCCTGAGATCTTGATCTCCAGTTTTGTTTATTATAATGTCCTTGATTATTTTTAAAATTATTGTTACCAAAATCTCGCGATCTGTGAGCCTGGTTCCAAGAAACATTAAATGGAGCAGATTGTTGAAATTGCTTCCCTTTGTAAAAATTACCATTGTTAAAATTGTCATTATTTCCCTTCTTGACATATCTGTCAGCACTAAAAGAACGATTGCGTGAAAAATTGTTTTGTTGTGCTGCAAAAGCAACAGGCAATTCATTCTTAATCTGTGCATTACTTAGATCCATGTTTGGGTGAGCAGTGCAAAAATTTTTAGCATGCTGTTCTAAGTCTTTCATAGATAAAGGTTTCCGTTCGTGTAAAAATGCGAGAAATGTAGGATTTACAGACGAATGTACCTTATCGCGCATCAGTAAATCGAAGAGACCTTCATACGACTTTTCAATTTTGGATAATTCGATCCATCTTTCTAATGTTAGTCGTATTTGTGACAGAAAATCACTAAAATTTCTGCTAGATTGAGGTAGTAATGTATGAAATCTTGATCGATATTGGTCTTCTGTCATTTGGAATTTTTGCAGAAGTGCCGCTCTAAGAGCATTATAGTCATTTTTCTCACCAATGCTGGTGGTATGATAAACTGCTAATGCGTCCCCTGTAAGTAATCTGGATAAATATGTACAGTATAGAGCTTTATCCACGTTATAAGACACACAAGTGGCCTCAAACCTATCCAGGAAGAATATCACGTCATCAGACGGGGGATTAAATTTTGGTAATTTAAGGTGAATTTCCTTAAAATTATCATGTCTGGATGAAGTTTGGCTTTCAAAAGTTCTCTGAGAATTAGCTTCCTGAGTTAACCTAAGTCTCTCATATTCTGACTCTGCTAATTTCAGTTCATGCTGTCGTTTTTTTTCTTTCATTCTCTTCCATCTCAAGCTGAAGTCGTTTTGTGTTTTGTTCAGCTATTAATCTTCTTTCTTGCATTTCTTTTTGTTTAACTTCCATTTCTTTTTCAGCTATTAATCTTCTGTCTTCCATTTCCTTTTTAAGTCTATCTTCAGCCTCCCTTTGCTTCTGTTCTGCCTCTCGCTGAAATCGTTTCTCTTCTAATTCAGCGGCTAATCTCATTTTTTTCTCCTCTTCCTCAGCTATAAATTTCCTCTTCTTTTCATCCTCCTCAGCCTCAATCCTTTTTTGATCTGCCTCAAATTTCAAATTTTCCAAACGTAAAGTTTCTAACCTTCTCTGATCAGCTTCTATTTCTTGAGCTTTCTTATATTCTGCAAGTGCAAATGCTTTTGCTTCCTCAGGAGCCATCTGAAGAGCTTTTGCTTGCTTAATGAAATAGTCTAAGGTAGCCATTATTCAATTTTATTATGTAATAATACTACTTAAAATTGTTACTACAACTAGTGGTTTTCGTTCCTGTTCTAGAACGGTAAAATCAATTTATATAATAGGCAATAATATTAATAATTAATAATGTAATTTATAACATGAAATGGTGTGAAAGCAATAACGTGACAGACAATAGCACAATACTGACACGACACGATAATCAAGACAAATGACTACAGTCGTAGAAATCAAATAAAATAAAATGTGGAACTAAAATAGAATGTCGTAAAAAATTACGATGACATCTACGATCCAATAATGCACAAGACAATTGACAACACAGTGTAAAAACATATGCTTTGTAAAAAACTGAACGACAGTCAGGTAAGATGGACAATAATCACATACAAAATACATCATGAAAATAAGGTACAAGTAAAAATAACTACCAAAAACAACAATTAAAACTTGACGAAACAGCTAAAACAGTCAGGTGTCACAGACTACCAGACACAGTGGACCAAAGATCCTTCTATGCTCACGCATAGGAACATTCCACTGCGGGAAGTCTGCAAAATAATGTCCTACAGAACACTTAAGACGGACCTGTGGTGAAACTGGTAATTTCCCGTCCTAAGTCGCCATTCCCAACCTCCCACGAAGAATACACAACATATAACACTTAACACGAAAAATATGAATGTGGACATATCACGGAAGGCACAACTAAGCGTAATAAAGTGTACAACGGAAACACGTTATACTCATCTCGCGTGCAGGTAAAAAAATCAATGTGCCTCGTCTCCGTGGATGTACGTCTGCAGATAAAATACTTCGCTCTGCGTATTCAGCACCAGCTCGCACGCAATAATGATGAAGAGATGATCTCCAAGTAATCAGTCACTGTGAAACTTGACGTGGAGGTTGATTGAAGACCTTGACCTTGGTAAACGTAAGTTGAATCTGATTTCTCATCCCACTGGGTTCCAAATTCGAGATGTTGGTGACTTGAAAGTTAAAATCTTCTTTTCAAACGATAATTTGGATGGGTATGTTCCTTTGAAATTACTTCCAGACCACACTGGCATACCAATTATTGTTGACTCCGTTTTATCGTTGAGTTCAGTTTATACTGGTGAAGTGGTAGCTTAAAACGCGAATGGTTAAAATGAACGAATGTCAACAATATTCTTCAAACGAACTTCAACAAGTAGTATTGAACTGGGTGAACTGGGCAAGTACTGGCAGTACAGAAGTCGGTGGTGACTGTACATAGATTTTATTCAACACAGCACATACGGAGTGGACAAGACTAACATCGTCACAGGCGCAGAAATCATACGTCAACATGTTGATAATTACTTTTAAAGTTCCTGAAGATTCTCTACTAATAAAGTCCTCTGACTCAAGTGACTGAGGATCACAAAACTGTTACCATATACTATTCCGCTCATTCAAGTCCATTGACCTTCCTTCAAGGACGTACATCATGGTAACGTATTCATACTCCAGGATAAAATTCTTCCATATCATACTTCATAATCCCAGACTTTCTCCATACATCCCGTTATATATAGTATATAGTTTTCAAACAAAGTCATACATGATAATACGAACAGGTTAGAGATTCCAGTTGACTAACCTCTCCCATTCTATGCCACGCTTCTGGCATTGTAGTAACAGCATATTAAACATGTGAAGCATATAAATTCATTAACTTGATTTCTTGTAGGTATTCTCCCTCTACGAAAAGATTCAAAGGCTATCGACTCCGTGTGTCCAATTCTAGGAATGTCATCTACGATGAATTCCCGCTAGACCATTAATAGGAGCGGCCTGATACTTTAATGTACATAAATAAACATGCCATAAGAAATGGGGCGACACTTACTTTATACTTCCACTATTGACTTCGCCATGAAGATCAATAGATACGAATACAACTGATGGCTACTTCACATTTGCCAAGAATCAAAGGATAACACAGCGGACATAAATATCGTCCGAGCTGCCCCATTCATGACGTCAGAAACTCCTCAACTAGGTTACACGTGCGTCCAAAGCAACTCACCCTGCATTGTGCACGTCAGTGCGTGAATCAATCGAACGCCCAAATAATATAACTATATAAAACTGGTGCGTACATTTGGCAGGACCGAAGACTACCCGCGTAGGTAATAAATGTACGTAACAATCATCTTCATCTTCAGCTGGAATACGATCTTTTCTTTTTCTCCGGAGTTAATATAACAATAGGCCTGCCAGTGACTTTCTGGTCTTACAGTCCAAATAATGTATGATATTATTCAACTCAAGTTTATTTTGATTTACTTCCTAAGTCTGCTTAGACATGCCTGTGCTCCTAGTATGTCGCAATCTTCCACAAAGGCAAAAATCGTGCACACACAATGTTATGTCGCCCTTTTCTGGGTTGGCCTCTACTTCTAAAAATGTATATTAAAAAAAATTATTCATCTTACCGCAATCAATGAAATAAATCACACAATTTGTTAAAGGTTAACAGGCTATCAATGGGTCAACTTTAGATAGCTGCTTTTCTAAACGCAAAGGCAATTCAGTCACTAATTGCTCTGCCTTGAACCTTGCTTGTAGGAAATATTTTTCAAGAGGTATCATGCGTAGCAAAAGCGTTAGTTTTATTCCCTCTGTGTTTAGACTAACATTAGCCAATCAATTTAAACTACGCCAATTTGACTTGCTTCCAAACAATGCGTCTAGAAAATTGTACCATCCCAAGTTTTTTTCAAAAAAGAGCGGTTACCAGTGCGTCTGTCGGTCGGTAGTCAATTTTTATTTTATGCAATAACTCAGTCACTTTTGAAGCGATTTAAAAGATGGAAAGTGATTATTACTCAGGCTAGTGTCCTTTATCTAGCCAGTATGTTTTCATCTACGTGTTTATCTAAGTTTGCATCTTTGTACTTTTCTCTTTATTTATTCTGAACAAAATACTCTAAATCTAGATACGTTTTTATAGGAAATAGTATAGTATTGAATAAACAACATTATCGTTTTTAATTCCATTCTGTCCTTTCCTTTTTGTTCATCTTTCTATAGAATGCAATACATTATCTACGTTTTTTGTCTTTCTTTAGCCCCTTTCGCTCCCCTGCACTCATTTGGTTCGTTAGTTTCAGTTTGAAAATACCCAAGTGGGTTTAGACTTTTTCCATGCTAAACCCCCTCTTCTCTCTATCTCCCGTCTTTTTTGAAAACGAATCACGTGTTGGCCGAATGCCAAAACGGTTTTATGTTATATTTAAAATTTAGTACCGAGTAACAAACAAGCCTGTGATAAAAGGGATGGGAACCATCGCATGGCGTTAATAGTTTCAAAACGCAAGCAGCTCTCTGGCGTTTTTTTTTAATGCGACGTTCTTGAAAAGAAAAAAAAAATATAACTACTGTAGTTTATTACTCGATTATTTTTCAAATGTAGTTATTTTTAGACAACAACCTTCACCAAACTAATAGGACAGATGGGTAGTAGGGAAGGAGATCCCCTTTCCACTATAATAGAAAAATATTCAAATAATGCGTCCAATTCTTAGTAGTAGTGTGACCTTTTGCCCTTAACGATTTTTTTTCAAATATATTAGCGGGTTAAAAAGTTGTAAAACTACTTTCTTAGACTTTGAATCAAGGAATTTATTGAGAGGGAGGGGTAATACGGACTGACTTTACCACAAACAACAACAGTTACAAGGCGAGCGACTTACAGCAATCCTGCACAAAAGCATGTGCTCTTGCAGAAGTAGCTTCTGTAACATTTTGTTTCACATAACGAAGCTGCCAGCCGCAAGCGAAACCTAATATTAGTCGCCTCTTATGAATAGCCAGAGGAGGCCACAATCACAATCTTTCGTTGTCTCCTCAGAGACATCCGGGAACTACATCTTCTTTCTCTTTCTTGCTCTCACTGGAGCACTGGGCCATCACGGCAAATGGTACCTTGCAGGAAGCCCGTACAGATCATGTAAATGTTCCTGCACCGGTGGTTTCTGTGACAATTGGGTTTACATAATGAGGTTGTCATGACAACCTCGTATTTGTCGCCTTGTACGACATCATGCGGCAAATAATATTTAGTAAATATTCTAATTGTAGAATCCATTGTTGTTAGAATCAACAATGCTACGACTGTTGGAGTTTGGTGCCAAACGTTTGACTAGCAGGGTTTGGTGTCAAACGTTTGACTAGCAGGGTTTGGTGCCAAACGTTTGACTAGCAGGGTTTGGTGCCAAACGTTTGACTAGCAGGGTTTGGTGTCAAACGTTTGACTAGCAGGGTTTGGTGTCAAACGTTTGACTAGCAGGGTCAACGTATACAAGGATGGATCTGGCGTATTTAGAACCAATGTTCTAAAGGAAACAAATTAGCATTCGTATCCTTAGACATTTACTGATGGAGACTGAGCACCTATGGGTTTTCCCGGAGCGCAGTAATGTCAACAAATAAGATGTGACAGACTTTCATAAATGATTGTTTGTGTAGAATGGAAGGCTTGCAATCGTATGATAAGGTCATCAATATGGAACTCATGACAACAACCAGACAAGCGCCAGTGGAACATGACGAGAAGAAGACGCTAGAGATGGACTGGACACACATTGAGGAAGTTGCTGGTGATAGTTTAACTAGGCAGTCTATATTCTGAAATCCCCAGGGTTAGAGATGCAGAAGCGGATTGAAAACACAAGGAGAAGAGAATAGAAGACAGAAATAACAATGGTGAGGCAGACATGGAACAATCTTGAGCTGATGGCACTTGACATAAGTACTTGACGTATGCGTGTTGAAGGAGTATGCTCCTTGGGGAGGGGAAGTTAATCAATGATGGTAATTCTAAACAACAATAACCATGACATTTTAGAAGGAACTGCTCCACATTCTCGACGTTGTCAAATAAAAGGTGCTTTACTGTATTACCTTTTGTTTCAAACTTGCGAATACGTAAATGGCCAGGGCATTACCGATTCTTCCAATCACAGACAGAAGGGACAGCATGACGATTATGATTACTCTCCCGGTATCGGCGATGTCATTATTGCTGCTCGAATCCTCGGCCACCGGAGACGCTCATGTGGTGGTAGGGGTGGTTGTGGGGGTGGTGATGAGGCTGTCCATTGTTTCGTTCATGCTCTGCTGAGGACACTTACCAACACGAATGATGCAACGGTTAGTGCACGGGTTTACTGATTTTCCTTCAGCTGAAATAAAAAATACGCATATTCAAAATATGTTTTTTGTAAACATAAATGGGTTTGTTTCCGGGACTCGTAAGAAATAAAGAAATAGGCAACTTGACAACAGAAAAGGAAAAGAAGCGATAGGGTTACCAGAAAATAGAACCCAAGAATCCGAAAGGCGCCATCGCCTCCCCAAGGAAGTGAATCGAGGATAAGCCCTATTCTGTCGTGTTCTTATTGTTCCACGAGTTACATGCCCGTCAAAACATGCTGGACAATAATTATGTTGTGCTGCTCCTAACGCATGTCATTATGACGGTACTAATTCTCATTTTATCTGGATGTATTGGTTATGGAACTATGGAGTAACGCGTTAACAATTGCACGAAGGGGGTGGTGAAAAAAGCAAATGGACTAATTTGGATAATTAATTAACAGTTCCTTTATCACAACACGTTTTGTAAATGTATGGAAATGTTTTTAAAAATCTTGCCTTGACACGTTAAAAAAAACAAAAAAAAACAACAGAATTTTTTTTTTTTACATAACCGTTCTAGTACTCCGTTCTACGAATATTATTTAATGTAATTCGTCTTGAGCGACGAAATTGCCTGAGTTACTGCAAACGTAACGAGCTACATTCATAAATACGTAAGTTACTTATTTAAACTCACCTGAATTACAAAATGGCGAAAATTCAAGAACCTGTGCTAAAAAAATCAAACATTCGCCACTGTTAAGGATGGGAATAACATGCGCGTTGCTTCAACAGACGAACAAAAATAGTTCTCATCCAGAAAAAATGCTCCATGAAAAATGACTGCTACTTTGATGGCAAAAGATGTGATTAATGTGATGGATTGATAACATAATTCTTTATATGGAGAATATTTACTAGTCACAATATTGCCCATATTACCATATTCCCAATATGCCTCAATGGGCGTGTAACGGAAACCTTTACCTTTTACCCTTACAGTTATCGGGCCTTGTCTTGTGTTATCTTGTCTCTACTGGTGAATAGGGAAAATCTATAGAGGTGATTGCATGTGTATTTAGTCTGGGTCGTTTCTCTGGTCCTATATTCCACAGTTGCATGGAGAGTCGTGACAATCACCACGAAGAGCTGTTTTTGTGGTACTGAGTTGGCGGTGTGCTTAGCCACGATTCACTTCCGCAGCGGGGCGATGGTGTCGTTTGGACGGTCCTATATTCAACTCCGCAGTAAGACTATCACTCTTGTTGTTATTATGTTATCTAACTTTCTTTTTTTACTGGTCATAGGCTTCGGATTCTCCTCTTTCTTTATTACCATGTTCATATCTGTCTTCGTCTCCTTTCACCTTTCACCTTTCACCTTTCAACTCACAGGCGTTCAAAAAATTGTTGTCAAGTTTTCCTGTCACGTGTCATCCGCTCAAGATCTTTATTTGTCTTCTTCATGTCTATCTCCAGTTCTCTTCTCCATGTGTTCATTGATCCCCCTATATCTCTCTGAACCATGGGGATTGTGATGAAATGGGCGACCTCTTCACGATCTATGTTTCCCTTCGACTGGATCAGAGACATATTTTGAACTGATTTTTATTTGTGTACTTTTAAAAATACCAATTTCTTCTCTTTATCGGCTAAGGAGCAAGTAGTTTGTATGTTCAAACATTTGCGACACTCCTTGCAGATAATGTTCATCATAGCTTGCGGTGAGCAACTGAGATAAGATAGTCGCCGGCGTGTTTAGATTGAACCACTGATAAGACGACTCTTTTGGTTACCCAGATGGGCAGACACGGAGTTTTTGCGTACTCATACGACAGGTAACGAGATAACTGTCTGTGTGACACATGTGGGCAGACAAGTGTGACATAATCGCTTCCGGGCCGACTTGTTATGACAACATTACTTTCTAATAAAGTAACAAGTATTACAGCTTACCCATGTTATCATGCGTGTCTACCGATCTGCCTGTGAGAGTGTATGCAAAGCATCAGATGTCCATATGTAGTAATACGTGACCTTTGCAGGAACACACCTTATTTCAAGTGGGACTTTTTATTTTTATAAATATCACACCCTATCCGCATGATTTGAAATGATTAGATCTCTCTGACTAGATTCGTAACAACAATTCGTGGAAAGATAGGAATATAGTCTGACCTTTTCGCAGTTTTATTTCACTGTGAATTTCCCGCTCGCCAAGACAACATCAGACCTCGCCAGAGTGAAGACTAGATTCATAATTCCTTTGTTTAAACCTAACCTTTTATTGGAGAACCAAATAAGACTTACAAAGCACAGGAAATCTCTACATGTTAATAAGGAACACCGGGACTAGGAAACTGAAGAAACACACGGAGTCAGAGAGGGAATCTTTTGTCAACTTAAAGACATCCCAGACACGTGTAAGAGACCGACTCGTCTCTTTTATTCATCTGTGCAACAAGTCTGTAGCCAAGATTGGCGTAAATAGTGCATTTGTCATTCTATATTTTATTACTAACATGTGAACTAACACACACACATATATATATATATATATATATATATATATATATATATATATATATATATATATATATATATATATATATATATATATATATATATATATATATATATATAATGTTAATTTTGTACTGTATTCATTTTATGGGATTTCTCCAAGTGGGATTTATTAACTGTGTTTTTCCCCCTTCCATAAATCTGTTGAATACAGGGGAAACATTTGAGAACCATAGGATTTTTTCTACCCCCACACTAATTACTGTAAACCCTCGTCTCAGAGTAATAAATTTACCGTTTGGGTTAAATTGCCTATCTCTGATCAGCATCTCACCCCCCCCCCCCACCCGAATTGGGACCGAGCCTTTTTCTTTGTTAAATACAAACGGGAAGGGCGTATGGAATACTTCTAAAAAAAAAACCTCCCCACCTTGTCATTTGTAGTTTTGTAACTTTTGATTTCTGCATGTAAATTGATAATTGTTTGTGATTTGATTTTATGCTAAATAAAAGTAATAAAACTTTTTAGCATTTGTGTTGGTAGGCCCAACCCCAATACTTACCCATATTCGTTATCGTAATCTTTATTCACATAAGTTGTGTGTTTGAATCACCAAATTGGTGTGTGCACCTGAGTGTCTGGAAACTGGCAAACAATTGTTTTGTTCAGAAGAGTGGTAGGAGTAGTGTTGAGAGACAAATATTGTCGTAAAAGAGACTGTCCTTACTCTTCCCAGCACTTGTGAATCAACGATCCTTCTTTCCTAAATCCTTATTCTCACAGAGCCTTCACTATCATTCTACACTCTAACGGGACCACTATCCACCAGAATTCTCTCAGGAAAATTTACGACAAACCTTAACATGTAAGTCTGTAATACATGTAACAGAAACAACACAGTATAATTAAAAACCTGTCAATTTTGACTGGTTATTGCTAGCATGTATGATAATACATCCTGTAGGGGAGTTTCTTCAAGTGCTATACTGTTATCGTTTCCTGTGTTCACACATGTGTTAAAATAGATTTACTTCTGTATTTTGTCTATCTCATTATCTTTAACGCCATCTTCTCTATCGTCTTTTTTTCTTCTTCCATATTTTTGTTTGACTTATTCAAGAAATGCTTAGCGTACACAGATACTCATCTTTGGAACAATCGTCCACGTGATATGAAATAACAAGGTTAGTCCCTACTCATACGATCGCAGATTTTTCAATTACTTTGTAAGTGCTGATTATAAG
>JAMPIV010006020.1:0-232500 GCA_024509875.1 Oreohelix idahoensis
TTTTTCTTTTATCTGTCCCTCCCCCCCAATCTTCCTCTCTTCATATCTTTAAACCCCCCCCCCCCCCAACCCCCCCCCCCTTTTTTCTTGGATTGGGGATAGGGCTTTTCGATGATAAGCATATGAATTATTTTAGATTAGTTCCTATATGTTCTCGAGTATTAATCTTATGGTATTATTACCACGGCTCTCACTTCTTCTCATACCAATCGTTATTAGACTACTCTGAGCTCTTTTCCTACTAGCGGTGAAAAACTGTGATATGGTTTAATGCATAATATCCACCTGTTTGTTGTTTTTCTTTTCCAGCGGCCACCACTTTGGCTTTTTCAGCCAATTGCGGCCCAATGGACTTGTCATTGCGAAGCTGGGGTAGCTCACTGTTGGGTATACATTCCTTACCCCACCACGCGGTCAGGAGATTTGGATGTTATTTCTGGCTCCCTTCACATCCACCAGAGGGGTGTTATCTTCAGGCGGAGGAGCCGTTTTCGTTCGTTTTCGGTTATAATTAATATATAATAGCCCCTTCAGTCATAGTCATAAACTGGGGGACTATGGGAAACTGCTACTTCCAGTGTGTTGTTACTGCTTTTTGCCGACGGACCACCGACTACCTTAGGGTGATTTGAAGCTAGAGTGTCCAATCCCTCGCGGGCGCGGAGCGTGGGTGCACCAGTTATAATGGATGATCAAAGTCTGTTGCCCATGCAAGCATGTTGCCCCCTACTCCACCCGAGCGGTTGATTAAAAAGGTAACCAGGCCTCGATTGTATGCCGTTTCAGTTTGGTATCCAGCCACGTCGCAGGAGTTTGCTCAGAATAATGTCGAATCGGACATGCATTAGGACTGCCTTAGGGACTCCTGACTCCGGATTTATCCTTCTGGGTTTACTCCCCGAAAAGCCACATATTCAATTAAAATGGATATTACCGCGAAGGCAGCGGCTGTTGTTTTGAGACTTTTCAGAAGTTCTCTTCTACCTATCTTTGATACAAGATTCCAACCAAGAAGGATACACGAGCCCACTATCTTGCCCGCGAAGCATGCTGATTTTTTTTTACAGGCGCCTATCGTTCATCTCGACCTATTTATGACCCCTTCTCCCATCAGTGGATAATAATCAGTTCCGCCGCGGCTATGCAAATTTGAGCCCAGCACGTGTCAGGTTTTTCATTTCCATAATCAAACACTACGAAGTCTGATGAAACTCCTTTCTAATGCCACATGGCCAAGGACATTTGAACCGTGAAACACCTGGATTGCGCAGCGCAAATGCCGAGCAAACTCCGCATATACACCACAGCGCCCGCTCCCCAGTGGTTTAAAATATTAAATGTAATATTCCACGCGTGACCTCTTTTAAATTATGCGGTAATATTTTCAGTAACATCTTGTGCACTCTCACAAACAAATGTGTGAACACGTTTACTTGTCTAAGTGCCTTCAGTCAAAATTGTTTACCCAGACAAATTATCTATGATAACGATTCAGACAGGGTTCAGCGGGGAAACGTATTATCTCATAATCGCTCGTGTTTTCGTGCCTTCCTCAGACAGTCAACCAAAAGGATCGCCGGCCACTCAGACAAACAATATGGTTGTAAAACGAGGATCGTCTTTTTTCAAAGATGACCCTTCTGATAGAATGAGATAAACGTATTACCGCTGAACGGTGATAATGACCGGGTATTGTTACGATAATACCACAGTTCACCTGGCGGAACGTAAATAAGTCTGAGGAGTGGTAAAGCAAAAATGTAAGAGATAAAGATAGTCCCATAGCAGATACTTCCGTAGGGGAGTGGAGTGTTAGAGTTTTCCCCCTACTAGATTGAGCATAGAGCAAAATAATGAATGAAAGGGCAAAAAAATGCCATATAATAAGCGATCGGAGAGAAAAATGAAGAAGAAATGATACTACCAGAGGGCTGAAGGTGTGAGAGATCACATTAAAGAAAATGTTCAGACGTTCTGTGACAATTATGATGATAATGTTATTGTTGTGATAACGATGTTTTGGTTGTGAAGATGATGGTTATGATGATGATCTATGGTTATGTTGATGATGGTTATGATTAAAACGATGGTTATGGTTATGGTGATGATGGTTATGGAAATTATGATGGTTATGAAAATGGTGGTGCTTATGATAATGATGGTTATGATAATGATGGTTATGGTTGTGATGATGGTTAAGATGATGACGTTTATCGGTTTGTTGATGGTTATAGTTATGATGATGGTTATGGTTATGATGATGTCGGTTATGATGATGATGCTTATGATGATGATCATTATGGTTATTGTTAAGTTATTTTCGCGGGGGAGTTAAAAGTTTGAAATCCTCACACGTGAGTCTAGTATAGACTCACGTGTGAGGATTTTTTTTTCAAACTTTTATTTGTATAACTCTATAAACCCGCGACTCCTATATTTTTAACTAGTTCACGTTGGGGATCTCAAACTTTTAACTCCCCGCGAATAAATAACTTAACAGTTTATGATGTTGATGATTATGATGATGATGAATTTTTATGGTTATGATGATGATGGTTATGATGATGATGATCGTTATGGTTATGATAATGATCGTTATGGTTATGATGATGATGGTTATGATGATGATGACGGTTATTATGATGATGATTCTGATGATGATGATCGTTGGGGTTATTATGATGATGATTATGATGATCGTTATATTTATGATGAAGATGATTATGATGATGATGATGATCGTTATGGTTCTGATGAAGATGATTATGATGATGATTATGATGATGATGATCGTTATGGTTATGATATTAATGATTATGATGATGATGGTTATGATGACGATCATAATGACGATGAAAATGACACTGCCAGGTTTCACTCCCGAAACCTGGTAACCTTGTCAATGAAGGGCTAGCGGCCTAACCACTCAGCCAATCGGATACTACGCCTAATTAAGTGAAAGAAATTCCCTATGTTACGAACACAAGCCCTTATCAGCGACAAACTAACAAA
Source organism: Oreohelix idahoensis (assembly GCA_024509875.1). Taxonomy (NCBI): domain Eukaryota; kingdom Metazoa; phylum Mollusca; class Gastropoda; order Stylommatophora; family Oreohelicidae; genus Oreohelix; species Oreohelix idahoensis. The sequence continues at coordinate 3,013 of JAMPIV010006020.1, forward strand.
TGTAGAGAAACAGTAGTTACAGTTAAGCTATTGAAAGATTTGAAACGCGGCTAATATAAAAAAAAATGGATTAGATCTCACAGAAAAACGGTTAAAGAGCAGTAGTAATAATTGTGTATCCACTGTCTAGCTGGGAAAATACGTGTGATCAAATGAACAAACAGACCAACAACAACAAAATTACACCATCTGTACTCTGTAATGTTGATCTGTTTCACCGTCTATCTGCTTTATCGCGCTCTATACTCTTTACGTTTTTCATATTTATGTTTATTAACTTAGTTCAACACTATCTTTCATGTCTGTTTGTGATCGTCTGTCCCTGGACATGGTCGGATTTAGGTATAAAGCTAAACAAGCCACAGCTTTCGGGGCCTCACAGTCTGAAGGGGCCTCTCTTACAGTGGTTGTGTAGCGAGGTGAGTAGGGGCGGGAACGGGGCTTATTGGAGGCACAAAAACGTTACAGAAATAGTTAAAGTCGGAATAAGTCTATAATATTAATTTCTCTGGAAGCAAATTTGAAAGTACTGTTTGCTATAAATAAATTGTCTAGAAACCGTTAAAAATAAACGCTTTTTTTTTAAGCTCATTGAAGCAACCCTTCCGCCCCTCATCCCCGCATGGATTTGTCCGCATGGATTTGTCAGTTGCACCTTTCTCTGTTAACAAGTTGTTACGGAATTCAGTTGTCACTTATTCTTTCAGTTGTTGTTACTGGTTAAACGACCTTATTCTCTGTTAACAGTTGTTACACGACCTTATTTCTATACTGTTCCTGTTAAACAGTTGTTTACCTTATTACTCTGTTAATCAAGTTGATTACACGACCTTATTCTCTGTTAACAGTTGTTACACGACTTATTCTCTGTTGTTAACAGTTGTTACACGACCTTATTCTCTGTTAACAGTTGTTACACGACCTTATTCTCTGTTAACAGTTGTTACACGACCTTATTCTCTGTTAACAGTTGTTACACGACCTTATTCTCTGTTAACAGTTGTTACACGACCTTATTCTCTGTTAACAGTTGTTACACGACCTTATTCTCTGTTAACAGTTGTTACACGACCTTACCGTTAACAGTTGTTACAGACCCTTATTAACAGTTCTGTTAACACTTATTCTCTGTTGTTGTTTACACGACCTTATTCCTCTCTGTTAACAGACCTTTGCCAAAGAAGGCCCCCACAGCTTCCTATAGCTTAGGGGCTCACCATGTTTAAGTCTGGACATGGTCCCTGACGAAAAAATTGTAGCCGTAATGTAGGTTTCTCCATGTCTTTTGTCCTAGTTAGACGTATAACCCCTATTTTTTTCCTCCACCCCACAAAAAAACAAAACAAAAAGCTAGAAGGTAGACATCTGAGTGAAAGGTCAGGCGTTTAGAAGCGGGAATCTAGTTTGTGGTACAGCCACTGAGTAACCAATTTCGACAAATCGAACCACAAAAGCATGACCAAGGCGTGGGAACTAGACCACTTGTGGACAAGCTGACAATGTTCGTCCCGAATTCCCGAGCCCCAGAATAAACACGAGCCGCATATTTGTAAACCTCCACTCAACCTGCTTATTTGTGACTGTTTGATAAGGTATTTATGTTATTTCTGAGTCTGTTTTTGGTCAATGTTCGTTTTACAGTTTTCCCCGCCAGATTAATAATAGTTTTCTGAAGGCGTGCTGATTAGACAAAATGTAAGCACTACGTCAATTTTATTACCTGCCACAACTATGGACTTCTACTGCAGTTACTTCTGCTACAAAAGGTGGTCCTGTAGCAGGTAATGTTGAAGGAGAGTAATGTGTTGGAGACTTCGGCCATACTAGGTCTCAGTTTTATCTAGTGGAGTGATTAGCTCCCTTTCCTAGTTGCCTTTTCCTTTCTTAACTCAAGAGCAGTGTCACATACTATGTTTTTACAGTTGGGTTGGGCGAAGAGTGACAGGGCCTGTTTCGAACCCAGTCCGCTTACATTGAGAAGCAAAAACTCTAACCGTTCAGAGTCAGGACGCTTACTGTTACTGCTACTAATGTTGTCTCTCTGCCAACTAAACTTTGATTTCTGCTCTGTTTTCTAAGTAGTAGTTAACATGTGTGTGTGCAACGCGAACTTTGACCGACAGATACACAGACAAGCAGGCAGATAGAAAGGCAGAAAGACAGACAGGCATGCAAACAGACAGACAGGCAGACAGATTGGCAGATAGGCAGGCAGATAGACGGGCACAAAGGCAGGCAGATAGGTAGGCATGTGCCCGCGTCAGTTACTTGTGCGCAGGTAGTTATATTGACGAGAGCTAATTCTTTATATGTTTCTGTTCAAGTGCTTACAGGCCTTCCGCCTGAGATGGAGATTCTTGACTGAAGTTTATTTTTCTTCCCAGGTTCGTTCTTACCTTTTTAGGTTCAGCGATAAGCAATATCGTATAATGGTTTTCAAAAGTTCCAACTGTAACGTTCCAAATAAAACACAGCAATGTAGAAAATTCAATCAGAGTATTTTTGACGTCATTAGACAAGCACTGCAAATTTCACAATGATTTGTTCGTTTACTATGCTCAACAAAATAGTGAGTATATCCACAAGGAAAAAATATATATCCACAAGGAAAAATATATATCCACAAGGAAAAATATATATCCAACAGAATAATATAAAAACTTGTCAACTTGTCTTGATAATCTCAAAGACGAAGTTCAGATAAACACTATAAAACTGCCGAACAAAAATGTCTATGTATCTAATCTGGTCTATCTGTAAAATCCTTCTTCTAAATCTAAAAACTATAAACTATGCCCTATCGCCTACATCTCTCCTTTTATATGCAGCTCCTTCCTTTTCCCGCCATTTTTTCACACGACTCCGTCTTTTTTCCTCACGTTACAATTTTCTATACGCGTCTGATTTCGACTTTTGTGACATCTCTCTTTTCCATCAACAATGGAAAAACCACTCAAAACACGCATTCAATATTATTTTCTGGGACTGCACTATCTTTGCCTCTCTTCGTCGTGACTGCTTTCTGAACCTAAAATTTAAACTGCATTTTGTGCAAAAACGCCTTATCTGCTTAACGTCTGTTATTCTTAATCTTTTTTTTTTTTTTTCGTACGCCCGCTAATACTCGAGGCGAAATCTCAGGTTATTATTAATGTCTAGCCTGACATTGATTTTACGTGAGTATCCCTTTTTTTCTTGTACAGAGACAGGTGTCCCTCGCCATTCAGGCAAATACTCGCCGATTTCGGAGGTACCCATTAGAGCTGGGTCGGCTCAGGAGCCGCCAATCCCTGGTCGACGACACTTCTTCAAATGTCCTCGCCAGGTCTCGAGTTAATCCAGTCCAAATCCCGGTCGACGAAAAATCCTCAAATGCCGTCGCCCGGGTTTGATCCTGAATCACCCGGTTGCCAGAGCGGTGTTGTAACCACTACGCTAGCGCGGTTCCCATTCTTATTCTATGTAGTGTTATAACTCGTATAAATGCTAGTGTATGCGAAGCGGTCACAGGCAGACAGACGGGCAGATAGGCAGGCAGATAGACGGGCGGGCGGACGGACGGACCTATAGATAGATAGATAGATAGATAGATAGATAGATAGATAGATGGATGGATGGATGGATGGATGGATGGATGGATGGATGGATGGATGGATGGATGGATGGATGGATGGATGGATGGATAGATAGATAGATAGATAGATAGATAGATAGATAGATAGATAGATAGATAGATAGATAGATAGATAGATAGATAGATAGATAGATAGATAGATAGAGAGATAGATAGATAGATAGATAGATAGATAGATAGATAGATAGATAGATAGATAGATAGATAGATAGATAGATAGATAGATAGATAGATAGATAGATAGATAGATAGATAGATAGATAGATAGATAGATAGATAGATAGATATGTGACAGCGCCATCTTGTCATTCCCATTTTGTCTGTCGTTCTCTACCTTTTTACTACAACATAGCGATTTAGCAGCCATTTTAGTGTTACTCAGTCATGATCTAAAAATAGAACATTAGTCATATCGCTTACGGATAGCAACCAATCAGAAGAGAGGAGCACCAAAGCTGCCCGGCGATCGAAATCCTCTGTCATTTCCTCGCTAGACGCTGGAGCAAGTCGCTGTTAAAGTCTAGTTCAAGAACATGCCTAGTACTTTTTAGCAATTAACCACTGGCTGGGTGTTTGGTTTGTTTGCTTACTGGTTTAATTTTTGTTCATTAGTTTGCTTTGTGGGTTAGGGTCACTGACAGGGTTGTATGAATAAATACAGCCCCTGCCTTAGAATCAGAGTTTTATTGTTGATCGGGTCGGTTGCGAGTGTGCAAGAAAGTGATCACATATCACAACAGCATCATCAACATCTCGCCCACCCTATCACAATTGGCGTCGTCGGCAGAATAGGCAGCCAGTGACACCGAGCCAACAGCAAACGGGCAAATATTGAAGTAAACACACAGCAGTGCATTCTTGCAGCAAGATGGCTTCGAGGAGTACACGTGTTCCGAGCAGAGGTGAGCGCGAGGATGCAGATCCAATACCAGTGATGGGTACATCAGTAGTGCAAAGTGAGGGCCAGAGCAATGCGCCTGTAAAGGTAATATACGTGACGGTGCCGGAGTGTCGTAGATTTTAGATAGGAGAATTAAGACTTGGGTTGGTCCCTTCTGAATAGGTTGGAATGAGTGATAGTCACAGTGTGAGCTGGTGAAAAAAAAACAATAGAATTTCCACACGTGAGATGATAGAATGTGATATAGAGGCTGTCTTTGAGAATCGGGATAATCTTCTCTCTCTCACCTATCTTCTACGACTGGTTTTTTTAAAGTGTCAGACAGTCTAAACCACAGATATATATTACATAAATCTCTATCTACTCACGGGCACGCACATACACGTGACGACAGGTACACACACAGACGTGGGAAATCTATAACCATGAATATATATATTATTTGAACGAGCTGACCAACGCACTGATTTAGTTCAAGAGAGATTTTATTATTATCATCAAAAAAAATCTTCTCACAACACCAAAAATTACATCAAGGAAAAACATATACAAATAGTCATAAAATTCAAGGAAAATGCTACAAGGATGATAGCCCCGTTATGATCTTAGCTCTAGGTTTAGCCCACAGCCCCGTTAAGAGAACAGATGATGGCTCAAAGAGTTATAGATACATAGGGTTGAGTCTAAGAGGTTTCTTTCTTTCTCGTAAATGTATGAACAGAGTTGGATAATCTGATTTAGCCTAAGAAAAAAGAAACTCTAACATTTGTAACAAATTCTGCAGATTCAAACATTTAAGACAGCAAATGGGTGACAATAATACACCGGTAAAATAACACTCAGACCTGTGTACTCTCATTCATCCAGCCATGGCCTTTCTCTCACATATATACTCACAACTTTGCTCGTTGCCTCTGGGAACATAATAATTCTAGGACCTTCGCACAGACCCGAAAAATGCAGTCAGCGACCAAGAAACCCCCAGTTCCAAAAGACGTACTGAACTCTCTGTCTCAGGGAACCGATTCCTTGGGTGTTCTAAGTTTTCGAATGTCTGATTAAGTCACATAAAATATTGTCCAGGCACGAAAGTTAGCAGAGCACAATGTCATTAGCTTTGGATTCTAGGATTTAAGGAATGTCAGATCGGTGTCTTCTATCAGGCAGGTACTATATTTGGTCACCACAATACTAGTCACAATCTCTGTCGGAATGTTAATGTTTTTTTCTTGTAATATTTTCGCCGCCAGGCAGCATGTACATTTAAATTTGTGGAGCAATATGAACTGGCTCGAAAGCCCAATATATATTTCTAGTCTTTAGAAACCGTTAGTGGGATTGCTATTACTGTCTCTCTCTGATGGCATATGCACTGTCAGATCCAGTGTTACTTGAAACCAAAAAAAACCCACGTGGTTAAAGATAGGAACTGTCTATGCTTCACACAAATATGTCTCTTTACTAAACGCTGGCAAGTTGGGTACCACCGTTTCACTATATAAAATGGAAATAACACATATCAAATAATTTACATATATGTACTCAATATAACTTACATTTTAATAGCAAGCCTACAGCTTGACTCATCTTTAAAACTTTCCGTAAAATAAGTTATATAAAATCAATCATCAGGAATTAGGAATATTTGCGCATTCCGTCAATATTCACTGATGTCGCATCTAGCATTATAAGTTAGTTGTAGAAAAATATGATCTCGACTGATTATTTAGCAGTAAATTAACTTCATTATAGCTACATTATGGTTTAATGCTAGAAATATAATTTATTCTGCTTTCCACTGAAACGCGTCACTAGAAAATAATACAGACTATATAGATTAAGCACTCTGTTTAAAAGAACTAGTTTAAAATGAAATCGGCGATTTAACACTTAATCACTTCACAAAATTCTAGAGAACTACTATATAATATTTACCTCAAACACAGCACTACAGGATATCGCACAATTAAGAATTACACGCTTATATTTATGGAAGTCTAGAAGTTCGACAAATTGTCGCAACAAACTAAGAAACTTCGCTTATACAGCTCTACTCTTCGCGAACCACCTGTCTACTGCGAATTATTGAGACAAGAATGAAAATGAAGTTTCAAACTAGGTTTAATATCTATGAAACGGACAAAGAATCCCACTGTTTCGAAACCACGAAACAGCGCCCGTCTCTCCCCTTCTCTAACACCCTACGTCAGCTTCCCTCATGTCGTAACAGCCATCAGTGCGATTACGCACCTGCGTTAACAAACTGACCGGGAAAATCGCGTGTCAGTTGCAAATCTCAGACAACCGTCTGAAACTGCGACTATAAGGTGTAAATATTCGCTCCTACTTAAGCGTTCGGCCCGGAAAACCCGCGCGTGACAGGTGCAAATGTAGATAAAAAGTCTGCTCTATGTCCAGCGAAACGAATTTTTCGCACATTCACGTCTTACCTGCGCGACTGACATCTGATGCAATAAGGTTTCTAGTCAGTATGAGAAAGAAAAACGATGATGGGAAAGAAATATATTTTTCGCAACGAGTGATGCGAAAAAAATACAGGAAAAACAAGTACGGAAAGATAATAAAATAAAAGGATGCGGGTGAGAGAATAGGAAGAAGATGTAGGCAATTTAATGATCAAAACCCACGTGACAGGACGTCCCCCCTTAAGATATGGAAGCACTCCATGTCTACGTTATGGAATTAAATTTCCTATAAACGTAGCTTCGGGGTGTCTGTCTTCTTCCCTCTCATCTTCCCCCTCCATCTCTGTCCAATTCCTACTCAAGTCTCCTCCCCAAAGTTTTCTTCCTCTGGAATGTTTCCCATGCGCGCTTGAAAGAGCGTCGCCGCTTCTGACATTTTTGAAAGATTTCCTGTGATAGCGGTGGAATATCCCTGCCACTATCGTCATCTTCGTCAGTTTTGGCGATCGTCATGAGATGGTCGGAGGTTGGCACTGGTTTTTCCAAGTATCTCTTTAAGAGATTTAAATGGAAAACCTTCTCCTTTCCTTCAATAGAGATCTGGTAGTTAGCCTTAGAAATCTTTTTCAGGACGGTAAACGGCCCTTGCCATCCGATCCTCAGTTGGTTGTTCTCGGTAGGGAGTAACACCAAAACTTTCTCTCCTGCTTCCAGTTCCCTCTCTTTCGCGACTTTCCTGTATCGGTTAGCGTGCTTTGTGCGTGCTCGCTTAAAGTTAGTCGTTGCTAGGTCCCACCCTAGTTTCAACCTTTCCTTTAAAACCGACACATATTTACTGGCTGAGACAACTGTCTCATCAGCCTTCTCGTCTGTCAGAGACTGAAGTAAGGCTTCAAGCGGGCCCTTAATGGGTCTGCCGAATAAGAGCGTAGCTGGCGGAAATCCTGTGGAAGTATGAGGAGATTATCTGTAGCCAAATAATGCTGCAGGAATACAAAGATCCCAATCTTCAGGTTTCACTTGTGCCAGTTTACTTAGCATCATGTTGAGGTTTCCATTAGCACGTTCCACGAGCCCATTTCCGGCCGGAGTATATGGCTTAGTGTGGATGTGTTGGGTCCTCAAGATCTTAACGATCTCATCCATCAACAGGTTTCGGTATGGAGATCCGTTATCCGTCAACACTTGCTGAGGGAATCCCAACCGAGTGAAAATCTGCACGAGGGCTTCTGCGACATGCTTGGCATCTGCGCATGTTAGCGGTATAGCTTCTGCCCATAAAGTGCATGTATCGACTAAGGTCAGGATAAACCTGTTCCTTCTTTTAGTCCTTTCGAAAGGCCCTAAAATGTCGATCACAACCCGTTCGAATGGTGTTCCCACTATTGGCATTTCACCCAAAGAGACTGTGGGTGCCCGTTGCTTGGGTGGCACACGTTGGCACTGGGCACAGGATTTGACATATCTGATAATATCAGTATTTACTCCTGGCCACCAATAATGAGTGGTTATACGTTGGTTTGTGGCGTTCTGTCCCATATGTCCGCTGAAGGGAAGAGAGTGCCCCATTTCTAGGATTTGGCTTCTGTACTGTTTCGGTACTAGGAGCTGGTTGTAACCTTGGTCAGGCTTGCCCGTTCTCCGATAAAGTACGCCATCCTCAGAAAAAAATGTCCCCGTGCTGTCTGGGTTCCTTAGCCATGGGCAGTTTCCTAAAGCAGGGTGCCAAAGTAGGGTCCTTGTATTGCGCTTCTTTAAGTTCCATGGGTAACAAATTGGGCGCAGGCTCCCGGTCCTTCTTGGTTTGCCCTCTTGTAGTCACTGTTGCCACAATCGGCTCTTCCGGTTTCCCAATACACACGTATCTCCCGCCAAGTATGACTGGGTAAATGGGATCATCCATAACAGCCGCTTTGATCACGCCTCTGACAAAGTCAGAGTGTATCTCCACCAATGCGATGGGAAGCGCTGTAGGTGCATCACTCTTACGAACTCCACAAAGTTTGACGGTCTCTCCTGTCTCTTGACCGGGTTTAACCAGGTTTCTGGCAACAATGCAATCATAAGAAAGCCCCGTGTCAAATAAGCAAGAAGTTTGAGAACCGTTCAAAGTAACAGTACCTCGCGTTGAGGGTCTATCCCCAACAGGTTGGGAATCACTGTCAATAATTCCGCCTTGCGAGACTGTTAATAAGCATCTGATGCGTTTCGGCTCGGTGTGCTCGGTCTGATCATATGTCCCGTGCTCAGGGGTTCTCCCTTTGCCACCTTGACCTTTCTGGCTACGCTGCCATGTAGGGCGGTCGGGTTGATCAGACTGTTTGGGGTGGTTGGAGTACTTGTTCTTGTAGAACTTGGATTTTTCAGGAGGGGGGTTTTGAGGTCCAGTTTCTCTGTGGTTATTCGAATTGGAAGCCTGAGAAGATTGCTCTAGATTATTTTTTCGAAAATGCTCCTCTGTCGGTTTCCGTTTTGTGGCCGGTAGTTCAGCCAGCGCATTTTGATAACGCTCAGACTTCTGTAAGATGTCTTCAAGTTTTTCTGCTCCCTGCTCAGCTAGGAATCTCCGGGTATCTGCAGACAATGTGTTCTTTATTTGTTCTGTTAAAACAAATTCCTCAAGACCTTCGTAGGTAGAGGGGAGCTGTGAAAGCTCAAGGCACTTTGTTAGATATCCCTTTAGACGAGATGAGAACTGGTGAAAAGTTTCAGAATTCTCTTTCCGGCTGTTGCGAAACAGTTGCAAAAATTTTCGAGCGTTCATTTCAAAGCGCTCCAGTAACGCTTTCTTCAACAGATCATAGTTGTCTTGTTGGCTGCTTTCCAGTTTGGCGTAAACATCATACGCAGAACTTTTCAAAGCCTGGGAAAGCTTCATGTTCCAACGCGACCTCTCTAAACCGTACAGAGTTGCAATTTTCTCAAATTTTTCTAACCATGTGTCAATCTTCTCATTTGGACAAGGGAAAGACTCAAGAGTGAAAGACATTGCGTTGAGTTGAAGAGATTGAGTGTTAGAAGGATCAGTTAAGGAAGAATGAGGAGAAGACTCTCCATTGCTGGAGGTAGAGGCGGCACCACGACTTTGGAATTCCAGAGTTTTAAGAGCTAACTCATGCTGTCTCTCTTCTCTCTCCTTCTCATGCTGTCTCTCCTTCTCTCTTTCCTCATGCTGTCTCTCCTTCTCTCGTTCGTTCGCCCTGCGAATTTCCATTTCTTCCTCAATCTTCTTCTGTTCTCTAGCTTCGGCTGCTTTCCTCTCCGCATCATATCTCTCAAGTTCGTCTCTGACAAAAGCTTTCGCTTCCTCTCCTTCCAGTCCCTCCTCTCTCGCTTCGTCCCTGAGGAGTTGTCTAAGCTTTGCCCTCTCGGCCATATTATGACAGTGACTGAGACTAGTGGAGAACGAAAATAGGAAAAAGGATACACTGGTTCCTACCACTTACGAGAAAAAAATTACCAAAAAATCAAAAGATGATATATTTAACCCTGGGATACCTCCTCCAAAAATAAAAATCTAACTATCGCTGCTATTAATCGGCAATAAATCACCTAATGCAAAACACGACTACGCCAACTAAATGGTAGTTAAGATTACTTCTGAAAAATAAATTGCTACAGTGGAAACAAAATAATTATAGAGAAAAATAATCCCTTAATTTTAATCCACTGTCAAGTTTACCCCTGAAGACAGTTAGGGTGAGGGAGGCAATTAATCTGGACCAATAGTCCGAAACGCACTCCTTAACTTTAGTTCAAACACCTTCCTGCTTCAGAACCCTTGTGAATGTTATACACTCACAAAACTTTACCAGCGTTTAGTATTACAAAATCATTAATTAACATGTATTCCGACAAAATCAACCTGTAAACCAAATGTATAATGCTACTTAATGCTGTGAAAAAAAAAACGTATCAGTTTGTGTGAATGAGTGATAGTCACAGTGTGAGCTGGTGAGAAAAAAAAACAAAATAGAATTTCCACACGTGAGATGATAGAATGTGATATAGAGGCTGTCTTTGAGAATCGGGATAATCTTCTCTCTCTCACCTATCTTCTACGACTGGTTTTTTTAAAGTGTCAGACAGTCTAAACCACAGATATATATTACATAAATCTCTATCTACTCACGGGCACGCACATACACGTGACGACAGGTACACACACAGACGTGGGAAATCTATAACCATGAATATATATATTATTTGAACGAGCTGACCAACGCACTGATTTAGTTCAAGAGAGATTTTTATTATTATCATAAAAAAAATCTTCTCACAACACCAAAAATTACATCAAGGAAAAACATATACAAATAGTCATAAAATTAAAGGAAAATGCTACAAGGATGATAGCCCCGTTATGATCTTAGCTCTAGGTTTAGCCCACAGCCCCGTTAAGAGAACAGATGATGGCTCAAAGAGTTATAGATACATAGGGTTGAGTCTAAGAGGTTTCTTTCTTTCTCGTAAATGTATGAACAGAGTTGGATAATCTGATTTAGCCTAAGAAAAAAGAAACTCTAACATTTGTAACAAATTCTGCAGATTTAAACATTTAAGACAGCAAATGGGTGACAATAATACACCGGTAAAATAACACTCAGACCTGTGTACTCTCATTCATCCAGCCATGGCCTTTCTCTCACATATATACTCACAACTTTGCTCGTTGCCTCTGGGAACATAATAATTCTAGGACCTTCGCACAGACCCGAAAAATGCAGTCAGCGACCAAGAAACCCCCAGTTCCAAAAGACGTACTGAACTCTCTGTCTCAGGGAACCGATTCCTTGGGTGTTCTAAGTTTTCGAATGTCTGATTAAGTCACATAAAATATTGTCCAGGCACGAAAGTTAGCAGAGCACAATGTCATTAGCTTTTGGATTCTAGGATTTAAGGAATGTCAGATCGGTGTCTTCTATCAGGCAGGTACTATATTTGGTCACCACAATACTAGTCACAATCTCTGTCGGAATGTTAATGTTTTTTTCTTGTAATATTTTCGCCGCCAGGCAGCATGTACATTTAAATTTGTGGAGCAATATGAACTGGCTCGAAAGCCCAATATATATTTCTAGTCTTTAGAAACCGTTAGTGGGATTGCTATTACTGTCTCTCTCTCTGATGGCATATGCACTGTCAGATCCAGTGTTACTTGAAACAAAAAAAACCCCACGTGGTTAAAGATAGGAACTGTCTATGCTTCACACAAATATGTCTCTTTACTAAACGCTGGCAAGTTGGGTACCACCGTTTCACTATATAAAATGGAAATAACACATATCAAATAATTTACATATATGTACTCAATATAACTTACATTTTAAAAGCAAGCCTACAGCTTGACGTATCTTTAAAACTTCCCGTAAAATAAGTTATATAAAATCAATCATCAGGAATTAGGAATATTTGCGCATTCCGTCAATATTCACTGATGTCGCATCTAGCATTATAAGTTAGTTTTAGAAAAATATGATCTCGACTGATTATTTAGCAGTAAATTAACTTCATTATAGCTACATTATGGTTTAATGCTAGAAATATAATTTATTCTGCTTTCCACTGAAACGCGTCACTAGAAAATAATACAGACTATATAGATTAAGCACTCTGTTCAAAAGAACTAGTTTAAAATGAAATCGGCGATTTAACACTTAATCACTTCACAAAATTCTAGAGAACTACTATATAATATTTACCTCAAACACAGCACTACAGGATATCGCACAATTAAGAATTACACGCTTATATTTATGGAAGTCGACAAATTGTCGCAACAAACTAAGAAACTTCGCTTATACAGCTCTACTCTTCGCGAACCACCTGTCTACTGCGAATTATTGAGACAAGAATGAAAATGAAGTTTCAAACTAAGTTTAATATCTATGAAACGGACAAAGAATCCCACTGTTTCGAAACCACGAAACAGCGCCCGTCTCTCCCCTTCTCTAACACCCCACGTCAGCTTCCCTCATGTCGTAACAGCCATCAGTGCGATTACGCACCTGCGTTAACAAACTGACCGGGAAAAGCGCGTGTCAAATGCAAATCTCAGACAACCGTCTGAAACTGCGACTATAAGGTGTAAATATTCGCTCCTATTTAAGCGTTCGGCCCGGAAAACCCGCGCGTGACAGGTGCAAATGTAGACAAAAAGTCTGCTCTATGTGCAGCGAAACGAATTTTTCGCACTTTCACGTCTTACCTACGCGACTGACATCTGAACCAATAAGGTTTCTAGTCAGTATGAGAAAGAAAAACGATGATGGGAAAGAAATATATTTTTCGCAACGAGTGATGCGAAAAAATACAGGAAAAACAAGTACGGAAAGATAATAAAATAAAAGGATGCGAGTGAGAGAATAGGAAGAAGATGTAGGCAATTTAATGATCAAAACCCACGTGACACGGAGGTAAGGCGGTTTGGTGAAAAGGCAAGTCCCACTTGGCAAGAGTTTGTGAAAGACGGGGAGGCCGTGTGGAAGGTAGCGCCCTTTACTGCCGAAGATAAGGTAGACGTTATCTGGAATAATGTTACACCAGTGGTATCTAGAGAATTACGGATACGTGGCGGAGCCAAGGCCAGCCCTGAGAAGTTACTCGAAATAGTGGAAGAAGCCTACAATGTGCGACAACTAGTCAATGAGATGACTAGGGATGTCCAGGCCGTGAGTCAGGGGCCTAGGGAATATGCTGTTTTCTTGGAAGGCAAAAAGCCTGAAACACTAGTGCAGGTAGCCAGTGCAGAAGCTCACAATGAAGAGAAGGCAATCAAAGCAGAAGTATCTCTCAGAAAGGGATTCAGGAGTCTGGAAAGGAACGAGCAAGTAGAGTTTGAAAGCAAACCATCTGTCCAGGTCATGGAAGCAGGCTATGTATGCGGCATTCGCTGCCAAGAATGTAAGGGTAGTAGGATGCGACCCATGGCACAGAGAAAGCCTACAAAGTTGAGGTGCTACAATTGGGGAGAGTTCTCAGGCCACATGGCAGCCAAATGCCCTCAATGCCCGCTTCCGAAACGATGCTTTAATTGCAAGTCTACAGAACATTTGATATCCGCCTGTCCCTCAAGGAGCTCTTTCCCCAAACGTACTGCCACAACTAGGTTGCCTTTAGGGTGCAAGCCAAGAGATGGCCGTGACAACTGTTACCCTAAGGGCGCCGAGAAAATTGGTCGTCGTCTATGGGAGGAAACTTGTCCTAAGCAGATAATAGGGAGTGCACATAGGTGTTCAGAAGAGGAAACTCATCTAAAGCAGATTGTAGGGAATGTAAGCCACCGTCCACTCAAAACGAGTGTAAAACACGTTAGAAGCAATCCCCCTCCAAAGTCGACAGCTGCATACACTGACAAGAAGTCGCAAGCAAGCAGCGACGCTGTACAAGTGGACGAATCTTCCAAACCACAGCAACTGCCAGCCCGACAACGTACGACGAGGAACATGAAGACATAGAGGGTCATAAGCCGGGCTGGTACCTCCTACAGAATCTGAGCCCCAAGCTTCGCCGCTCATAAAGAATCAGGCGCAGGGCCAACGGCGGAGAGTAGGTTGTGGGGACAACAACAAAATCATGCGGGGAATATGTGAATTAATATGAAACAAATATAAAGGTATGTTATAAGGCCTCGGGGTTTCCCTTCCTTATGGGGAATATGTGACAGCGCCATCTTGTCGTCGCCATTTTGTCCGTCGTTCTCTACCTTTTTACTACAACATAGCGATTTAGCAGCCATTTTAGTGTTACTCAGTCAGGATCTAAAAATAGAACATTAGTCATATCGCTTACGGATAGCAGCCAATCAGAAGAGAGGAGCACCGAAGCTGTCCGGCGATCAAATTCCTCTGTCATTTCCACGCTAGACGCTGGGGCAAGTCGCTGTTAAAGTCTTGTTCAAGAAACATGCCTAGGGACCTATAAGCACAAATTGAGCACTGGCTGGTTGGTTTGTTTTTTTTCTTACTTGTTTAATGTTTGTTCATTAGTTTGCTTTGTGGGTTAGGGTCACTGACAGGGTTGTATGAATAAATACAGCCCCTGCCTTAGAATGAGAGTTTTATTGTTGATCGGGTCGGTTGCGAGTGTGCAAGAAAGTGATCACATATCACAAGAGCATCATCATCATCTCGCCCACCCTATCACAGATAGATACTAAATACCAGCTGTGTCGGGCTTGTTTCCCTTGCTCTGCAGTAGTGGTACACTAATGGCCAGGCCAAACCCCGAGTAAAAGGATGAGGGTTTTAAAAGGTATCAAACCTTCGCTCAAGAAAGATCTTGGCAAAGGTATAAGTAGAAGAATGATGCATGTTTTAGGGAGCCTCACAGGGATTTATAGAACATCAAGCATAACAACTGAAATCATCTAAGGTATTGTGAACTTATTATTCACAGCTCCTTTCTGTGAGGAAAGGTTTTCCACTCATATTTTAAGAGCAGCCAGCTGAAGGTGATTCAGCAACATTTTAATTGTTTAGCTTTATATGGTTCTGTATTTTTTTTACTGAGTCATACGGGTGCAGATTCACTCAATAATGTTTAACTCAATTATAGATTTATATTACATATAACAAGTTTAATAATCAATTATTGATTAACAAGATGATTTGAAAATAAGTACAGTTATTTTAATAAGGAAAACAAACATAGGATGATTCGGGTAGATATTCTACAGTCTATATACTGGGCCAGTACTTTGATACTTAACTAGCCAGGTGCTGAAAATGCTTCGTCGATGATCTCGGGTTGAGTAAATGTTGGTTCCCAGAGGAGTTTTGGACTGTTTCCTCTCTTCCTGAGTCAGATACTGATCGTTGCAGAAGCACGTGCCTGGCAGCCAAGCCGGGGTAACTACTTAGATTGTCCAGGCAAGCGTCTTCAAGGCCCGTCTGATATAGGCGTCTTGTGTCGACTACTGACAACTTGTACCACAAGCTAAGAAGAAACGAATGCCTCTTTTTAAGTATCGGGTCTCCTTATATGAACATCAACCTCCAGTTCCATCAACCATTTCATCTTCTTCAGAACTTTGGCCTTCCCTGTTCATTAAATTTGGACCCATTGTGTTCGATGAAAGTGCTTTTGGACAGCGGAAGATGACAATTGTAAACATTTTATGCAAACATATGTATACATATAAACGTACTAAAATGTTGGTATAATAAATACAAACGCCGTGATATCATCATTCACTCCCTGCTCTCAATGGAGCTTGGGCCACCTCTGCTATTGGTTCCTTGTGAGGAAACCCGTGCAAAACAACCAGTCACCAGCTCTTTCCGTGGTGGTTCATGGGACAAGTTATTTGAAGTGATGAGATTGCCAGCACCATGTGCAACTGTACATCCACAAGTAATTTACACACGTCAAAAATGCAAAATATAAAATGATAAGAGATACATATTAACTTACCTTTATTATTGAGGGTTAATTATTGGTTTGATGCACAGGAAAGGTCTGCATAGTGTCTGGCAACTGTTTTAAGATGCAGTCTCTCAGGTGGCTAGGGTTACTGCGTTATGTATAATCCTGCCATCAATGGTACCTATAACTTGTAGTGGTATGGCAGCTTGCGTACCCTAACAAACCCCAGAGCTATGCCAGCGGGAGTTTTACTTCGGTACGTTCAACCAAGTTGGACTGGTCTGCGTGGGTAGGGGTCAGACAAAAGCTGGTACCCTGGTTCTCCAGGTTGGGGGTTTTAGTACAGAGCAGACACCCATGTCTATGTAATAAATCTTAACCGTTACGGAAACAGCAATTAATGCAAAACATTTGACGCGGGAAGGACATCCTGAGTCTGAGGCTCTTATGACTATCAGTGGTGAAAGCCGAAAGGAAGCCATTGGCATGAAATCGGATGCCCCGATCGAAAAACACAAAACAAGAATTTGATTATGATACGTGAGAACTATGATTTAGGCAGCAAAACTGAGGCAGATCGCAGCAGAGATGAGGAAATACAGATTACAAATCCTGGGAATAAGTGAGAGAACATGGACAGGAACGGGGGAAAATACAAACAGCAACAGGAGAAACAATACTTTACTCTGGTAGAGAGGATGGGCAGCACAATAAAGGCGTAGCCATTATCCTAAATAAAGGAATACAAAGGTCATTACTGGAATGGAAACCTATCAACAACAGACTGATACGAACAAAACTGAGAGGGAGATTCACCAACACCACAATAAGGCAATGCTATGCATCAACATATGACAGCGATGAAGAGGTCAAGGACCAATTATATCAACAGTTACAAAAGGAAGTAGAAACCGCACCAAGATACGATCTTATCATAGTAATGGGAGACCTCAATGTGAAAGTTGGAATACACAATACATATAATGAAAGAGTAATCGGGAAATGTGGCAGCGGAACAGTAAATGAGAATGGGGATAAACTAATAAACTTCTGCAGCATTAACAAATTGGTCATTGGAGGAACACTTTTTCCACACAAAGAAATCCACAAATTAACATGGGAATCACCAAACGGCCGTGATAGAAACCATATAGACCACATTGAGATCAATGGTAGATGGAGGCATTCAATACAAGACGTGAAAGTAAGAAGAAGTGCAGATGTGGGAAGCGATCACCACCTAGTAGTAGCAAGATAGAAGGGGAAGCTGAGAGCGGCTTGACCAATTGCAACTAAACAGAAAAAGTATAACGTCATCAAACTCAAGAACCCCTCACCAGAAAAACTTTTGTGATTGATGTAAAGAGACGATATCAAATTGCCAATAGCCAGGAAAAGACAGCGACTGATGATGTTGACCAGAAATTCAACATCATTTCAACTATATATAAGGCAAGCAGCGAATCATGCTTGGGATTCCAGGAAAGAAAGAGACTAGATTGGATAACACCAGAAACGTTAAACACCATAGGGAAGAGAAAAGAAATGAAAAGAAAGAAAATAGAAACACAGTCTCCAAGGTTAAAGGAAGTATATATCGAACAGTACAGTCAGCTGGACAAGGAAGTAAAACGTCAAACTCGAGCAAACAATAGGAAATTTCTGGACGATCTTGCAAGACAGGCAGAAGAGGCAGCAATGAGAAATTAACAAAGCACAGTATATAAAATAATTAACACTATCAGCGGAAAACTGGGTGCAAACAATATTACATTAGTAAGAGACAAGCAAGGAAATCCCATAACCACAGCACAGGGGCAGGTGTAGTGGATTTGATGGTGTTGTATGATTGTGATCTTACTTAATGTGATGCATGAGGTCAGCTGTGAAGGCTCCTGAGATAAATGTAGCTGTGAATTTTCAGAAGGCCCTTCATGCTACCACTACGACCTCACACCTATCTTTTTTTTTCTAATGAATGTGGCTACGTTAAAATTCTAGGGTATGATATGTAATGTGTTGTGGTAGTTTACATACATACACACAGATATTTAATAAGTCTAATAATATTAATAAAATGTTATGACACACTGAACTAACTCAAGCTGTGTAAAATTTTTGATAATAAATTTTCTTTAGGTTTATTTGTTCTGAATCAAGGTTTTATTTTGGTCAGAACATATGAAAGGTTTTGCAATTATTAATGAAATGAATGAATATATGGCATAAAAAATGAAAGGAGTGTACATATGGATTTTACAATACTAGTTAATATTACTACTGTTTATGGTTGTAATCTATATGGGAGAACGATTTATGGATGTGCTGTTGGGGTGGCCTCATCACTCCCTGTCTATGGTTACTAACATGGTCCATTTATGGATGGAAATATAATTGGTGTGTTAGAAAATGAGTTTGTGAATCTCCAGCAGGCCAGACGCTCACGTATCTTGAATGAGTAGTTTTGGTGCTGGAATATGGTGGCCCCACCTCTCCGTGCTTGGGGGCAATATCAGGCTGCTCTGCCAAAATATAAACTGCACGGGTCTACTCTTGTAATCTTCAACACCACATTTGACACCACCTTGGTGCCAAATAAAAACTCACAGTTCTGCAATAAAGTATTGGTCATGTGTCAGAATTCCATCCTCTAAACCATTTCTGGACACAACACTACACACAACAACAACACCACATAGACGGGTCAGATCTCTTTGACCATACAACACATCTTACCAATTTGGTTTTACATAGGATAAGTTCTCCCAGACTACATATTCTGAAATATGTTCATTAGCTTCCTGCCATAGAATAGGATAGGTGATATGTTCCACTGATCTCAACACTTGATCTGTCTTTCATATTCCTTGCTTGAGTTTATGTATTTTATTTGTCTCTAGACCCTGAACTGGGGCGGGGGGTCTAGAGCGAATCCTTACTTGTTGTAAGGGATAGATTTTGATATGGCAGTATCAAATCACTCGAAACATTAAACAAATATTAAAATATACAAAGAAATACTTTCAGTCTTACCAGAATTATGAATAAAGAACACAGTTATCGGCTAGCAAAACTCAGCTGAGCTGCTGGCTTTAGTATGGCGTCCCTCTAAATATTTCAATTAGCTTCTGGGAATTACACCACTAAATAATTCACTGTGTCTACTAGGACAACTTATGACGAATGGCAAAAATGCGCGTCTGAGCGCCGATAATATATTCATCTATGGCCAATCACCGCCTTTTTTCCTTTTCAAATTCAAACCTCCTACCAAAAAGTCATTTCAGTCATACCTCAGTCAAGTATGCCTTATTGTCTGTTGGTCCGTCTGTCTCTACTTGCGTTTCACACAAAAAACACACTTGTTTTTTGAACCAACTCTGCCTTCCCCTACACAATTTTGCCTTTAAAGTTATTTTTAGCCACAATTCACCATCCCATACCGTCTCTTTCATTCCAACTATATTTTAGCACTTGAGTCTCAAGGCTACAGGTTTTTAAAAATTAGGAACATATTTTTTTTCAATGCAGTCGCTCGCTGATCTGAACAACACAGTCTTTTGTCAATATCTTTCTTATTATCTATCCGTCTGTATAAATGAAAGCATATTATTTCACTGCTCAAGATGGGCCATCCGGCCAGCTAGGTTTTATATTCCTGACATCATTATTAAGAAAAAGTTACTTTTCAAGGTTAGTTGGTTTTTTCGAAATATTTCTAGCATCTTCTATACTGCGTTTGCCGCTGAATTCAAATAAACGGACTAAGTTATCGCAAAAACGTCCAAGAAATGACTGTTGCGTATAATAGCTAAGGTCCCTTTTGTCGATTTCTTTACCTTGTGTCAACTTGGGGACGTGACTTTTTCCTCCTTTCCCCACCAATTGCGTCTTTTAGCCTTGCTAGTTTCAAGCACGCGTTCAGTCATATTTTTCCTTTTGATCTTCGTTCTCATCCCGTTCCAAGGGTAATGTTTTGCCTTCACGTTTAACAATTTAATTTCCATGGCGGGTGATGACCCGCGGCGTGGGCGATCATGTATTCTAGTAGCTTACGCATTAGTTTTTATCCCTACGTTGTATCATTGGAGATATTTTAACGTTGTATCATGGTTAATTTTATGACAGCAGGTAACAAGATAGGCAGAGCACTTCAGAGAAACACTGAGTAAGGAACCACCAGAAACGCAGCTGAATGTTCCTGAGGCTGAAAATGATGTAGATGTAAATACAGACATTCAACGAAGAGAAGAAATTATCACAGCTATCAAAGGGTTAAAGAATAGAAAAGTTCGTGGTCACCACAATTTAAAAGCTGAGTTATTCAAGGCGGATCCTGAACTTGAAGCAGAACGTTACAAACACTACTTGCACAGGTCTGGAAAACAGAGACAACTCCAACAGTTGCGTAAAGGAATAATTGTCAAATTGCTCAAGAAGGGTGACCTTGCATACTGCAACAATTGGAGAGGAATTACTCTTCTCTCAGTTCCAAGTAAAGTACTAGGCAGGATAATTATCTAGAGAATTTCAAAAGCAGTAGACCATAAACTGAGGAAAGAACAAGTAGGATTCAGAAAGAACAGAAGATGTGCAGATCATATATTTACCCTCAGGAACATTATAGAGCAGTGCTCGGAATGGCAGAGACATCTATACATTAACTTTGTTGATTTTGAAAAACCTTTTGACAGCATACACAGGGACAGCCTATTGAAAATACTGAGGGCTTATGGAATTCATAGCTGCATTGTTTCCATCATGAAAAGCCTCTATGCTAACTTTAAATGCAGTGTTGTTTTGAGCAATCTAACATTTGAGGTGGACAGGAGTACGACAGAGATGCCCCTTATCAACTTCTTTATTTTTGATATTCATAGATTGGGTGATGCGCCAGACAGCAAAGAGCAGTCCAAGAGGAATTAGATTGACAACGTTTTCTACTGCTGGAAGATCTGGAATATGCAGATGGCATTGCACTACTAGCACACTCACATCAACACATTCAAGAAAAAACAGATAGCCTGAATAAGTATAGCCAGCAGGTGAGTCTGAACATCAGTCTAAAGAAGACAGAGGTCATTACACTCAATGTGGGCAGTCCTGAGCCTATAACAATAAGGAACCAGAAGCTGGAACAGACAGACACATTTACTTACCTAGAATGCGTAGTAACATCAGACGGCGGAACAAGCAAAGACACCAAGAACAGAATGAATAAAGCGAGAACTGCTTTTGCTAGTCTCAACATTTAGAAGTCTTCCCAGTACAGCACAAACACAAAATTAAGACTGTATGAGAGCTGTGTACTTTCTGTGCTTCTCTATAGAAAATTCAGAGAATCTTTTGGCCGAAGACTATCACTAACCAAGAACGACTTACTCGGAATAACCAAGAGGACATGCACACCATCATAGCTGGCAGACGCTGGATTTGGGTTGGCCACGTCATCAGAAGAGACTCCGATACCATCACAAGAACAGCTATGCTATGGACCCCCAACGGAAAGCGTAAGAGAGGCCGTCCAAAACAACTTGGCGAAGAATTGTGGAGGCCGAGATGCAAAGAATCAACCAGACATGGGACACTGTACGAAGGATGGCCGCTGACCGAACAAAGTGGAAGCAGTTTGTTGCTGCCCCTACACGACGCCACCAGGCGTGATGGCCACTGACCGCTTTGAAAGTCGGCGGCTAAGGATCACAGAAGAAGAAGTATAATCCTAACTGTAGGCAGGATCCGAGGCCTTGTGACTTCCAGTACTATATTTAAGGTTTTATCCTTTTTAACTTCAGAGGATTCTCTAGTACTATGTCTTGTCCTATACTGGAATCCTGATTTTATTCGTTATCTTGGCTGTCCAAGATATCGTCTTGATGAGATGGAAATGCAGTGCATAAATCTTAAAATTGTCCAGGTTATAAGCGAAATTTTCACTACCACACACATGTTTCTCCGTTGGAGGCAAGATCCAATAAGAAGCAGTTTAGTCAAGCATTGGAGGCCGTAAGGAGGCAGCCCCTCCACCATGCAAAGGCACAACAGGCCAATCACCTGTTTGCTTTAAACCACGATTACGAGTAACACAAGAGAGAAAACCGGACTGATTCTAAAGGCGACGAACTGGAACGGACTACGGACTACGACTTATGGAACATGGAACACAAGAAGTATAAATGGGAAGGAAGAGGAGCTGGTGGAAGAGATGAGGAAAGCAAAACTAGAAATCCTGCCTATAACGGAAACAAAGAAAAAAGGACAAGGAGTCATGGATCTCGATGGCAACACGTTGCTCTACAGTGGTGTACCCATATCTGAAAGAGCTAAAGGGGGCGTGGGTTGCATTGTGGCCCAAAATCAAAAAGATAGTATCAAGGGGTGGAACTTTGTCTCAGAGCGCATTATGGTTGTGAAACTAAAAGAAGGAGAAACCATAGTCAACCTGGTCATAGTGTATGGGCCAAATGAGGATGAGAGAGCAGAGGTCAAGGAGGAATTCTTCGAGCTGCTTCAAAGGACAGTGGATGACTGCCTAGATGAAGTTATCATGCTCGGAGATTTTAATGCCAGAGTTGGAAATGACCATGCTAGATGGGGTGGAGTTATCGGAAGATATGGAGAAGGACACTCTCAATGACAATGGAAAGCGACTCCTTAGATTCTGCAGTGAGCAGAATCTGATCATTACAAACACAAAGTTCCCCCATAAGCGCATACATGCATACACTAGATGTGAACCAACAAAGAATGAGAAGTCAGTGATTGACTATGCCATTGTTCGGAGAAGCTCATTCAAATATGTCCGAGATGCAAGAGTCTGGAGGGGGCCAGAGATTGGAAGTGATCACTACCTGCTAACAATCAAACGAACAACTGAAAGAGTTGCTCAGCCTAGGAACTGCTCAACATCACGCAAGAAACCAAGTAAACGAGCAGGAGAAATGAGCATTAGGACCTACAAGCTGAGAGAGCCAGAAATTAAGACCAGATATCAGGGGCTTATTGCTGCAGCGGTGAACAACACAGAAGAACAACCTGATGACTTGGAAACCCTCTGGATTAAATTCAAGGATATCATAAAGACAGCTGCTGCAGAAGCATGTGGTGAAGTCCGACTTGGGAACCAGAGAAAGAGGACACCTTGGTGGACAGAGGAAGTCAAAGAGAAAATAAGAGAGAAGAAAATGGCATGGAAACAATACTTAGGAGCTAAAAACACAACAGGACAAATGGAAAAATATAGAGAATATGTGACACTCAGAACAGAAGTAAAGAACAAAGTGCAAGCCGCAAAACAGAAGTCCTGGGAAGAATTTGGAGAAAAGCTAGAAAAAGATGCACAAGAAAACCAGAAATTGTTCTATAGGACCCTAAAGAACATGAGGAAGGAAAAACAATGCCCTCTCAAATTTATAAAGGACAAGCAAGGCAAATTGCTTACTGCCCCGAAGGAAGTAATGGAAAGATGGAAAGAATATTTCTCAGAACTCCTTGATGGTGAGCAAGGTCAAGCATCAGAAATGATAACCACTAGCACAGAAGAGGAAACCAATGGTGATGAAGATGACATAAAGATGGAAGAACTGAAGGCAGCACTGGAGAAAATCAAGATGGGCAAAGCAGCAGGGCATGATGGTATAACACCAGAAATGGTTAAGTACATGGGAGCATCAGGCGACCTGTTACTCTTAAGGGTCCTACAGGCAGCATGGTGCAACAAGACCATACCAAAGGATTGGGAGATCGCCATAATAACACCAATTTTCAAAAAGGGTGACAATCGACAGTGTGGAAACCATAGAGGCATATCCCTTCTCAGTGTCCCTGGAAAAATCTACTCTAGAATCCTAGAGCAGAGACTCCGACGCCTAGCTGAGCCACAATTGGATGAGGTCCAGTGCGGATTCCGAGCAAACCGAAGTACTCAAGACCTAATCTTCACACTCAGACAGCTGAGTGAAAAGGCCCTTGAGTATAAGAGTGAGATCCATCTTTGTTTCATAGATCTGGAAAAGGCGTTTGACAGGGTCCCTTGGAGCAAACTTTGGGACTGTTTGGCAAGAAAGAATATTCCAGCACCTCTGATTCATGCTATACAGAGCTTCTACAAGTCTTGCAGAAATTATGTGAGAACAGCAAACCATAAGTCAGAAGAGTTCAGGACCACCACTGGTGTAAGACAAGGTGATATCCTATCACCTTACCTCTTCATACTCCTTATGGACGATGTCATCAAGGCATGTAAGGAGAGAACAAGAAATTATTCAGTGGGGTACTGGAAGATGAGACAGGTCTATATTTCAGAGCTGGCATTTGCTGATGATGTTGCCCTGATTGCTAAATCAGAGGCACATCTCCAATCCAACCTGCAAGTATGGAAGGAAGAGCTGGAGAAGAGAGGGATGGTCATAAGCAGCTCTAAAACAAAATCCATGGTGATATCACGAGAAGAAAGAAGACATCAGATTAAGCTGGGAGAACAGGTCCTGGAGCAGGTCGACCACTTTAAATACCTCGGAGCTATTATAGACCGAAAGGGAGGCATCAAAGAAGAGTTGGCCACTCGAAAAGCAGCAGCTGGGAGACTTTTTCAGGCCATAAATCGAGGATTCCTCAGCAAGAGAGAGGTTGGTAAGAAAACGAAGATGGCTGTATACCGCTCCACCTATGTCCCAGTCTTGACATATGGATGCGAGTCATGGGCAATGACTACAACCCATAAAAGCCAGATCCAAACCTCAGAAATGAGATATCTGAGGAAGGTGGTTGAAGTAACAAGAAGAGACATGGTACGCAACCAGACGATACGTCAAGGCCTAAAATGCCACCCCCTACAGACCCAAGTAGAACAGTCCCAACTAAGATGGTTTGGCCATGTCTGCAGAATGGGAGAAGATCGGCTACCACGACAAGCATGGGAAACAAAGAGCCAAGGATCCAGACCCCGAGGACGACCCAGAGTCCGCTGGGAGGACAACATTAAACAATCTTTGAAGGACCGAGGACTAGAATGGAACCAGGCCAGGAGGAAGACAGCCGATAGAATAGTCTGGCGCTCTCTCTTCCAAACCTCTACACCTCACGGTAGAAGGGGAACGACTAAGTAAGTAAGTAAGTAAGTAAGTTAGTCAAGCATTCCAATACAAAACCAACCGCAAATAAACGTCTGATTTTTATAGCGGTTTCCTCTTACCCTTGTGCTGATTATTACTATATGACACAAAAGATATTCCCCTTACATGTTATTTTCAAAATCATCTGAGCATACTCCATGACCATGTAATATCTTGCCCATTCTGTGTTCCTTGTTATGTCTACCAAAATCACTACATCGCCGATTTATCCCTGATTATCACTGATAATCTCCTCCAAGATGTTACTTTCTCGTAGTTGTTTATTACAACAAAGTCATCTGCCGGAAGTGTTATATCATTTCTCGTATTCAACTCATTTCCAGCGGATCATGTCTGCAGAATTAACACATTATCTTAAAATACCATCTGTTGTCCAGGTTGGAAAACCCGTGGCAACATGGTTTTGTGGCAATTATCTGCAAGCCATGTCCCTGAATCAAACATTCGGGGGACCTAAGATGCGTCAAAAGTGAGGAATGCAGTCAGCGACCCATAGCTGACTGCTTGCGTCAGGGTCAGCGAACCAGAGCTGACCAAGACCCTACTCCACCTCCAAGTGGTGGTCCTGGAAATAGGCTGCATCATTGCAGTCTGGCTGAGTGAGTAGGGATCGAAGTGGGAAGGCAAACCCGGTCCTAAAAAATGCCGTGCCGAAGTCGGATGCGTCGAGCCGAAAGGCGCAGTCATCGCAGCTTTGCTGTAAACGGCGACACAACGCAACACACGTCCTTTTCAGGACGAACGCAGAAGAAGAAAAAGAAGAAGAAACATTCGTGATCAACATTTCCCGACATAAATCTGGGATTGTCGCCAGATGCTATCTGGTGTGAAGAAGATTACACTGTTATCTCTCAATCGTGCGTCTGGCTTAATAATAAGCTAACTGTAAACTTTTAATCCGTCTGATATTGGCGATTAATGAAACAAACACGTCGACGTGGCTACAAAAAAAAAAAGAAAAGAAGAATACAACCAGTCAGGTAAACTTTGATCAATAAAAACGCACACACAATAATGAAAAAAGGAGCATGAGAATGGGTAGTCGAGTAATCTGACGGAGATGACTCAAGACAAGAAAAATAGATGAAACACATTTCGTCACATCAGCACTCAATGGCAACACGTCGTTCCTGTACGGCCGTTTCTGACCTGAGACTACACGTTTTTTACATTAGAAGCACCATGCATATTTCAAATATTTGACCCCCAGACTAGTTAAGTCTATCTTACAAACATTCTATTTCAGGAGACTTGGGGAAAAAAAAAAGTTCCATAAATAACATACAACACGTAATTCTTTTGTCTTTCTTTGTTTTTTTTTTTCCCCAAAATGAGATCAAAGACGTAGTATCCATTTCTGTGAGAACAACATACCACACACTGCTAGGACGCTGTCAAATCACGCGCTAAGAAGCGACCATATCTCTCCATGAATGCAGACCTGAGCTAGTTGCGAGTTACATTATAAAGTGTTAGTTATTTCTGGAATGTTATGTTGCGTGTTATTTTGTATGGAGCTATCAATGAAGCTGTTTATTGAGAAACCCCCTGGGCAAAATTACCGTGTGTGGAAGTGACAAATATAGCTTGTATTTGTGGTGAAGTGGGATGTTATAAATACTTATAGGGAACTTAGTGTACTGACTGAGATCAGCTGTGAAGGTATCTATATCTATTAAGAGTAGAGTATTATAGATAACCTTACTTGCTACCACATATCTATATATCTCAGTCAGAATTATTCTGGAATAGTGTGATGCTACGTTATGTGTCTAGGGTATGAGTATGGTGAAGTGTAAGTCACAACAACAGACAGATAAACAATTTAATTTAATCCACTACTCTTGACAACACTGTGACACTCACATACATATAACACTCTACAAAGATATCTTAAAAGAGTCACTGATAAACTTTCGAATAACAATATGTATTCATTACTGGCATGAATGAATATGTGTCCTGATTCAACTACAAGGGAACCAGGAATCACAATCAATTTAAATTACAAGTTATGTACAGAATGTATTTAATATGAATATTGTAGTGACATATATTATTACAAATGTTCTATGTGTGTCAGTTGTGTAGTAGTAAAATGAGGTAATACTGGTTTTGTTTTGTTCAAGCTCTGTTGGTATTTGTCATCATGACTTCAATAGTTTGTCTTTAGGGACTAGTATTGGAGATGTTCACAGTTCCTGATTTTAAGACAAGTAAATTCCCCTCTGAATAGTATTTTTATAAAGTTATTTCAAGATGAGGGGACATAATGTTGAGCTCAGCTGGCCAACTCTGCTTATCTTGAGTGATGGCGGCAGGAGAGGACTCCTCTGCTCGAATTCTCTTCTGGGCTCTGGAGACACCTCACTGATAGCTAAAAGGACCAAGGAGTATGCTGTCCGACACTGGATTCAGCAAATCTCTGACCAGATGCTGCTCAGTACCATCAAGACCACTGTCCCACAATTCATACGAATAACACAGATACGTTGATTAGCAATGAATTCTGGCACAAACTGGCACAAATTTCCATCTGCTTATCTTCCAGGCTTTTATTGAGCCAAATATAAGCTGGCTTCAACGCACTGATGCTTTATCAAGTGTATTTAAACAAGTGGTTTCGAACTAACGCTCCCAAGTGTGTATATCAGCGAGACTGGCCAATGAGCCACGTTTCGACAAGTGTTTGAAAAAATGTTATCTTTTCCCGTCTCCCCTAACAACCAAGATAGTATTTATAGCCCGACCAATCGTGGTTAGGCTTTCATTTGTTGCGCTCCAATCAATTTGAAGTTTACATGGTAGGCTATTTCTGTAACGTAAATTTTTTTCAAACACGTTAAAAAAAAAAATCTTATGAGCAGAAATGATTTTATGCTGTCAGGCACCCCCAATATTTTATTTTGGGTATAATTTATTAATTCCTGGACTATTTGCGTAACGTTTTACATATTATTTGTCAGCAAGCCCTAAGGAACCCAAAAATACTAATTTAAAGGAGCTACGTGGCTGCGTTCAAAATATGCAATTTCTTCTACCTCCTGTTTGGAAGATGTGCTGTCTGGGTACTGTTATGTGTTCAAACGTAAACCCATCTATTGTTATCTTTTCTAATAAGAGTTTGTTATGATTTATAAACCTAACTCTGGGAAAGGGTAGTGTATTTTATCACTGTCCGTCTGAAAAAGTTAGTGCTTGTAGACTTACACGCGTGATGCCAGCATTTGTATATCGCGCGTCGCGTGTTGCATGCGTTCCTGATTTTCAGCCCTCCCCTCTCGCTATCCTTTTGTCCATCTGTTCGTTCGTTTTGGTAACGTAATATAATTAATGTTAGGATTAATTTAGGTCATTACGCAGTACGTCTCAATGTTTTTCTTAGAAATGCAGCACACACGTTTCATTGAAGAAGGCGGGTAATAATACAGTAAGCTTTTATATCAACGTGAAAGCGTTACAATTTGCAGACGAAGCAGAAAACAAGGGGGATTTCGAGTACATTTCTTGTGACAGCACTGTCATTTTACCATTGCTCTTCTCTTTATTAATTTTATTTGTTAGGCTTCATATTTACCTAATAATTTATATATGTGGATTAGAATATTTCATGACACCTCCCCTCTTAAAACAGACATTATATGTCAGTCTTTTATTCTATATACACATAGAGAAATTTATTATTATTTCTGGGGTTTACGGTGATTCTCATCACACGGATGGCGGCTTAAAAAATCCGCTCCCAGATTGGTTTTTCCAGATATATATTCAATGCTAAAATTATATGGAGCCAGAAGCAAAGACCATCGGAGTAACCTAGAGTTCTCATGCTTAGCCTGTGCTAAAAACGATAAAGGTTTGTGGTCAGTTTGCAACTTAAATGCCTTCCCATATAGATAAATATTGAATTTCTTTATTGCCCATATTACTGCAAGACATTCTTTTTCGCTAGTTGAGTAGTTGATTTCAGCTTTATTCAACTTTCTGCTAGCATATGCCACTGGGCTTAATTCCCCATCCAATGCATCTGATTTCTGTAGTAAAGTTGCACCTAACCCAATATTACTTGCATCCGTCCTTACTATGAATTCTTGACTTAAGTCAGGTAATTTCAAAATGGGTTTACTTGTGAGCTTTTCCTTCAATTCTTGGTAAGTCATTTCACATTGTGGTGTCCATGTAATGCGATCTGGAAGTCCTTTACGTGTCAATTCCGTTAAAGGTGCACATATGGAATTAAAGTTTTTGATATACTTCTGGTAGAAACCACATAATGAGACAAAGGATCTCACGTCCTTCTTGGTTTGTGGTCTCGGGGCTTTCTGTAGTTTCTCTAAATTCTTTGGGTCAGGGGTCATGTTTCCCTGATAAACTGTGTGTCCCAAAAATTCCAATTCTTTACATCCAACGCAACATTTGGTTGGTCGGGCTGTTAAATTTGCCTCCCTAAGTCGATCAAACAGCATGTTCAGAGAGTCAATGTGTTCCTCAAATGTTTCTGTTGCTATAAGGATATCATCCATAAAATTTGTTATACAGGGATTATTCAGAGGATCCAATAATTTTCTCATCATTCTAGAGAAGACACTAGGCGCATTCTTCAATCCAAATGGCAATCTATTAAACTCATAGTGTCCTTCTGAGGTACTAAAAGCTAGGTATGGTCTAACCTCAGGCTTTACTGGAATCTGATAGTATCCTTTACTCAGATCCACTTTTGAGAAATATTTAGCTTTATTTAGTCTGGCAAACAGCTGATTTGTATCCGGCAATGGATCCACCTGTCCTTCTGTAATAGCATTCAGTCTCCTGTAATCTATACAGAGTCTATGTTCTCCAGAGGGCTTCCTTAAGAGTACAACACCGGAAACTATACGAAGACTCACTGTGCGAAATAATTCCTTCCTTCAATAGATAGTCTATCTCTTCCTTCAAAGCTTTTTCCTTAGCAAACGGAATCGAATATGGTTTCATACAGACAGGTGTGGAGTCTATGAGTTTCATATCATATTCCAATAGGTTTGTATGCCCTGGTCGGTCTGTTAACACCTCTGCATGATTATTTAGAACCTGTTGCACTCTCTCTCTTTCTGAGTTTTCGTTAAATGTGTACTGATTTTCACCTGTGCTGCTGTCTCACAGGGGTGTAATGGATATTCAAATGATGAAAGTGGTTCCTTTTTCATCTCCATGGCGATGGACAAGGTCAACAAGTGTGTCTCTTCCTGATGTTCTCTTTCCAAATATTTCTTCAGGAGATTCACATGATAGATTTTTTTCTTTCCCCTTCTTATCTATCTTATAATTTGTTCTAGACACCTTCTCTAGAACTGTATATGGACCCTGCCATCCAATTTGTAACTTATTCTGACTCCCGGGCAAAAGAAGCAGTACTTTCTCTCCCACAGCCCAATTTCTGTCTTTCGCCTTCCTGTTATAATAGGCAGCATGTTTCTTCCTGGCTTGTTTCAAATTTTCATTGGCAAGTTTCCAGCCAGTTTTCAACCGAGTGGTCAGCTCATTCACATATTGGTATGAAGATGTAATGTTTTCCTCTGCCTTTTCATCAGTCCACGTTCTTAACAAAGCTACATATGGACCTTTAATTGTGTGGACCTATTTGTCCATGCACCGGTATGGTCTCTTCCACTCGAAGCTTTATAGTGATGATTTTTCCTCCCAGAATTATCATTCACAAAACGACCGCTACCAATTTTTCTTTTGGGGCTTTCTCCCCTCTTAAAATTCTTGATGAGAGATTTCCTCTCTACATCCTCTTCCTCCAGTTTGTTTAAGTCCGATTGAGGGATTGTCGGCTTATCCTGGGGTAAGACATCTTTTTGCACTCTCCGCATAGTGGCCATTGTAAAACAGTTAAGTGAAGCTTGTCCGTGAAAAGGGGCTTCCCATTCCATTTGGTCCACTTTATCAAATCTATTTTTCTTTTTATTGTCAGGCCTGATTTTGCCCCGTGGCGTGTCCAGGTCCTGATCCATGTTCCCACTTGTGGGTGTTCCCTCATGTGCTATGCTACACCTTTCTACAAAATTCTCAATGTCCCATCTTGCTTTGGGCCAATAATAATTGTGAGCCACCTTTTGAATGATGGTACCTATTTCTCATGGTCCCCATCTGGTTTCACATGTAGGCTCCTTATTAATTCTGTCCTGTATCTTTTTGGAAGAACCAGCTGTTTGAGGTCGACCTGACCTGAAGGGTTGCCATATACACAGGTTTCCTTCTGCAACGGTCAGTGTCATGATTGTCCATCTGACAATTTTACACCACCTTTTTCCTTGGTTGAAAGATTTTCTTTCATCATATTTCCTTTCATCGAATTGTGGGAATTTATTTTTATTTTCATACCGTGGCCTATCAAATTGGTGCTTACCTTTATTTTGATCCCTAGGATCAAATTTATTAAAGTTCTGTGGTGCCTGAAGTTATCCCCCCACCTGTTTCTTTTTTTACCTGCTGTGGGTTTTCCCCAGAGAAGTCCATTTCTCCAAGTATGTCTCTATTCGTGCAGAGAACTGGTGATAGGTTTCACCTGACAGTAGTTTAGCATTCCTAAATTTTTTTCCTGTAAAATATCTGGCATTCTTTTCTATCTCACCTCTTAACAAATAGAGCCTGCTTTATGCATTGTCATTAATTTTCCCTGATCACCTGTGTCTACATCGGCTCATTTTTAGCAAAACAAAAACTTCATAAGCTGCCCTCCACGGAAGTAGCCCTGAGATAACTTTATGCTCCATCAACCTTTTCTCTCTCGTCAACCCATACGTGGGTAGACCTAATAGACTTGTACCTATTTCGCATATAGCTCTCACGAACCCTCCCCACTCACCCCTGCCCCCTCTTTCTCCCCAAAAAGATCGAAATGCAAAATTACTTCCATCTGCTTAAGATAGTGTGTGTGAGTAACGCTGTTAGCATCAGAGGCAATAGTGGACTGGCACACCACATTTTGGAAGCGTATGCCAATGATTGCCAATCGAAATAGACTCAAAACTCTCCTTAAGGTCGCGTTAACTCATGTTCCCTATTGTTTGTAATCTTGCTTTATTTACATTCTGCTTCGACCTTTTTTTCTGGCAGGGCGAAATTTCCTCTTCTTCCATTATGTCTGTCAGCCATATTTCTTCTCTTCCTCCTGGCGCTGGCTCGCTTGCAAGCCATGCACTGTGTCTTCTCGTCGAGCCCTTTCTGATAGTTGATAATCGCTTGCCTCTTGTGTCTTTTCGAGCCTCAGGACAGAACTGCCACTTAGTCTCAGCTCTCAGTCTTGCACATGACCTCATTTAGTCTGCTACAATCAGTCTTAGCATCCTGTGGTGTAGTGGCTCTAAGCCTCAGCTTGTCAAAGATTAGTTGTAAGCTTCTCGGAGGGATGGATAGCGGGGGTTTCCTTGCGTGTGCGGAGAGCTTCTAAATTTGTCTAAGTTCTGTCTTCGCGGTTCGCCTTCAATAGAATTTAATTCATTCTATTCGGCGGTTCAATATGAGGATTGCAGTCACATTACGGTTGTGACATTAGGTGCAGAACCATTTATAACTTGATCTAATCCTAACTTTTTTGCAGGTCTGAGAACGCAGCAGATCGGAAAAAATTTGGTCCCCAGGTCGCCAATTGGGGTCTATCATGGTAAAAGTTTAATTACATTGGATTTACCTAACCTCGATAGCGAGGCGTTTAATCAATGGCTAAAAGTCTAATGGAGATATACAGAGCTGCTCCTGTGAGATCAACCCTTATTTTAATTCCAGACCCAAGGGATAGCCTTTTAAGTCTCTTAGGTAGTGTCTCCTGTAATTGTATTTTCACCACGCCAATTATTGGGGTTTTAAATAGGGAGGAAGATTCAAAATCCCCATCAGATCGTTGTGGACCCCTGATCCCAATTATATGTGGTGAAGTGGGTGAAGTGGGATGTTATAATACTTATAGGGAACGGTTGTAGTGGTACTTGAATGGTCAGAGGAATCAGCTTAGTGAGGTGTTAGCCGTATATCTAATCTATTGGTAAGAGTGAGTTTGTATTTTTGATAATACCTTGTTAAGTTTTGCTCCCACTCTATGGATTGCGCTGTTATATCTTAGTCACCCAATTTTATTTTGCGTGTGATTAGTTGGGGTATGGATGCTTGATCGTATATTGTGTCGTAGGGCGTTAATGAGTATGGGTGATGGTGTATTTCTGTAGTCACCAACAGACTGGACAGATAAACAATTTAATTTAATCCCAGCTACTCGTTGGTCAAATACTACGCTCTTTTTGTGACACCACTTACATTACATATTCCACTCTCAAAGATATCTTATAAGAAGTTGTTCAATTATGTATATAACTTCATACATCGGAATTAACAATTTGTATATTTTAATTTTGGCATGACAATGAATAATTAGTGTTCCCTGATTCAACTACAAGGGAACCTGGATATCACATTCATATATTATATATTACATGTTATATTCAGAATGTAGTTTCTATATTTGAATATCTTGTTAGTGTCCCCTGTTTTCCTAGTACTCAGGTAACATGCTTAATGTGTTGTCTACTTTGTCTTATAGTCAGTATAATGGCCGCCGCGTAATAATGGTTTGTTTTGTTCATAGCTCTAAATGTTACGGGTATTTTTCGCATCTTGGGTCTTTATGTATTTTGGGGTTTTCGGGTGTGTAGGAATTGGGATGGTAAAGATGGGTTCATGGGTTTATTTTTCCTTGTGCAGACATGTATTTTCAGAAGGGAAAAGTTATAGATAAAAAACATTGAAGGATAAAATTAGACAAAAGCAGAATGGGAAACTATAATATAACTACAATCATGCTGGCCAAAGTCTGCTCTGTCTTTTTGTCTGTTATCGTTAATCTTCGGCAGTGCATGAGGTTTCCTTTTTTTTTCTTAATTTGATTTTCTTTTTTTAGCGGGCTTTGGAGTTTCTACCTTCTTCTTTTCTTCTTGTCTTTTGTTTTATGGACCTAATTTTAACAGCGGTTTTGCTTTTTTTTTGTTTTATTTGTTTTTTTAGTTGCTGCTTTTTTGGTTTTTTCGTGCAACGTTGTCAAGAGGGAAGGGAGTCGCTCCTAGTAGGTGAATAGTTCTCGGCTCCCACAAGGTTCCTTTCTGCACAGACTGGATAAGACACCCGATACGTGTGATTTTGTTTCTTTGCTTTCTATTTCTGGTAGTTTCTGTTTCTTTGTTCTCTCTTACCGGGTCTGTGCTGTTTTCGTCGGTTGTGTGTTCTTTACCCGGTTTATCTTCCTTTTTTCTTATCTGCTGATTTTCTTTCCTGTTGTTTCCTATTGCCAGTCAAGGGAAAAACACCTGTGGTGGTCGCAACTCCTTCTCTCTTGTCATTCTATCAACTTATTATTTAAACCAAGTTGTTTCGAACTATCGCTTCTAAACGTTTTTCTTTCTTTTTGAAATATGATTCCCTATCTTTTCTTGCCGCTGATTACGACTCAAATGTCTGAAAAATGTTATCTTATTCCCGTCTACCTCCTAACTTTAAACTTTAGATAGTAATGCGGGGTTGTAGCACCTGGTGCAGGAAGGAGAAAGAAAGGGGGGACATTAGTGCGGGGATGGAAAGAAGGGGGGAGAAGTTTACGGTGCAAGGAGGAGGAGAGGAAGGGAGAATTTTTTTCAGAAGGAAGGAGGGGGGGGGGGGAAAGAAAAAGATCTTAGGGAGGGGGAACGGATTTTAAGGAGGAAGGGGGGACAGGAATTTTTTAGGAGAGTAGAGATGGCGGGGATTAAACAGGGGTCTTTTTGCTTCTACAGTCCTATACCTCTTATGTTATGCAAGCATTAGCCCTAAGTTTCTCAAAAATTCTAATTGTAGATAGACGGACGGGGTTCGGCCTGTGCCAGAAGAAATAAGCTTGGACTACGTTCTAACCTCTGCAATTTCTTCAACCTCTTGTTAACTTAAAGCGGGTGCTGCGTCTGGCGGTGGGTTATGGGGTGGGGTGCGGAACTTTGGATAGTCAGTTTAGTTGTTATCTTTTATCTAATTCGAGTTTGTATGATTTAGTGGAACCTACTGTGGTTGATTTGGTGTTGGTTGGGTATTTTTGTGCACGTCTCTGTGCAATGATGGAGAGAGAGATAAGTGAATTAGGGAGGGGGAGAATGGGAAAATAAGTGAAAGAATGCCAGCCATTTGAAAATAGATAGCGCGTGAAAGGAGATGGAAAGAAAAAAAATAAGGTGTAAATAAAAAACCTGGACCTCTCGCTATCCTTTTTTCCTATCTGTTCGGGGGGTTGTGGGTGGGTTTTGGTACGTTTGATTCTTCATGTTAGGATTTATTTAGGTCCTGTGCTAGAGGCTCAAAGAGTTGTTCGGAGAGGTGGTGGTGGAAATGGTAAAGCAACAATAGTTACCATAGAAGAAAGCGGAAATGGAATTACATTAAGGCTTGTATATCAACGTGAAAGCGTAGAAACAAAATCTGCAGTCCTATGCTAGATAATCTTAGGGGGATATCGTGTATCTATTCTTGTAATATGTTCTACTTTCATTATACTTTTGATACTAATCTCTTCCCTTATTCTTATTTGCTACTGGTTCTTTCATAATGGTTATACCTATTAAGTCCGTAGTATATGTGGACTCTAGTGTAGTTCTTTTCAGTATTTCTGTACTATCTTGTTTAATATCCTAAATTATACATTAATGGAGTACTTGGTTTTTACCCTCTTTAAATTCTTGTTTTATTTCTTTCATTCTTGCATCACTTCTGTTCTTTCTTTCTACCATCCATTCATCGTTGTCGTCATCACCACTCTTATTCCCGCAATCTGGTGCGTTATGCCATCCATTACCTCCATGACATAGAGTGGCCAGTGACGCCTTTTTAGTTAAAGTCCGGGGTCTCTCCTAGCTTTTTTTCTTTTTTATTTTTTATTCTGGCCTCAAGGTCTATTTCTGCACAGTTGTTTTTCTTGTCTTCGTCTGCATCTCTTGTCTGGTGATTTCTGTTTTAAAAGACTGATTGGGTTATTCTAGTCAATCTGTTTCCTATTCCTTGTCGCTGTGCTATAGCGTGCTGCGCACATTTTTTGCCCGAAGGAAAATACTTATTTCTGTCTGTGTCAATATTCTTATTCTTTTATATAATTTATGTCTCTTCTATAAGTTCTGCTTTCCAGAGCGCTCACGATCAGGATAACGTATTTTTCCCGCGATAGAGATCTTACGACTATATCTAGTTTCAGTTTTCCAGCGCAGTTTCTATGGTGTAGTCTTTTTAATTGGTTTGGTTACAGATCGCCCGCGAAGCTTTCTCGGGTAATTCGTCCAATGAGTGCGGCCACCTTTCGGATTTTCTCGTCTGAAGACCCTTGGTTTGTGTGGTATCGGAGGTCATGGCAGATATGGTCTATTACAATACGCGAAACATGCGTGGCGTGACGGTGTCTTGCAGCTCTCGGGTTGTAAAAAATTCGGCTGTGTCCGTCAGGTATTTTAGTGATTAATTTTGTTAGTTGCGGGAATGCAAATTTTATTTCCAGTGACAGTGAGTTTCAAGTTGTAGAGTAATAAAGTATTTCTCGGAAGGAGTAGAATTGGACAAATACCCCTAGATAACTGCGTTGCAGTAATTTGATATAGTTTGGTTTTAAATTAAGTGGGGAAGGAAGGTGTTAAAATAGTAGGCGGGCCGCTACATATTCATTTTAAGTAGAAGCAGCACCGCCTAGCTCGCCGATTACCTCACAGGGATACGCCACTGCTATCCAACAGGTTTTTCCTCTCCATGTGTGTTGTGACGCCATTATAATATATGATTGAGTAAATATGCCGCCCAGATTGACGCGTGAACACAGTGAGGTGATGTGATGGTGCCCGTGCTCTAGGTTTTTGTGTATGTTGGTGGCTGATCGTGTTCAAGTCAAA
The DNA here is from genome assembly GCA_024509875.1 of Oreohelix idahoensis. Taxonomy (NCBI): domain Eukaryota; kingdom Metazoa; phylum Mollusca; class Gastropoda; order Stylommatophora; family Oreohelicidae; genus Oreohelix; species Oreohelix idahoensis. The sequence goes on from JAMPIV010006020.1 coordinate 40,395, forward strand.
CCACTGGTTCATACAAAATTAACAGGGCAATCCATAATCTAAGGAAGTCCAGTAGAATCTCACACGTGTATTACAGTTCAATAGACCTTCTTGAATACAAGCTCGTATGGACGTATTTTCCTTCAATATATTTATTTGTAGGACTCGCCACAGTGGACAAAATGGTTACAGTCGAAATGATTGATAAGGGCACTTCAAACAGTCATTATCACAGCAATCATTCAATACAGCAATAGACGGTAGACAGCATTACAATGATGAGTCAGATGCATGTTATATTTCATAGTGCTGTAAATGTAGTCAGGTGAAAAAACTCCCATCCTTTTTCTATAACTTAGCCAGCAGAGACTAACCAGATAGGTTCATGAGAATCAGTTCATCTCCTTAATCTGACTTCAGCAAGACATGGCACGTCTGCGAGAACAGAAGTATTTAATATAATGTCCTCAAAAAATATAACTCGCTCTAGATAAATAAAGGCTTTTTCCAAACCTAGTTTCAATGCTAACAAAAGTAGCAAGTACTTATCGGTCCATTGGGACATTGCATCAAACCGTTGCGATGCAGTCACACAATAACAGCACACATGTGAGCTGGGAATAAAAACATTTCTCGTGTCGACGACTTTTCCTCTTTCGAAAGACTGGCTATGAATCGAAATTCGCTCACGACCATAAAAATCGATAGAGTTAATGAAAAGTCAATTTACCTTGCCTTCAGGAAATACAACGAAATATCACGCCTCCCGACATGTGGGAAACACTAGAGGTATTATCTCGAATAAACGAAATATCCATTAAGAGGACTACACATCCCTGACAGAACAAAAAAATAGCGGAGATCCCCTCTCAGCGAGGCATCTTCCTTCGCTACCTATTCAAATCGCTCACTTCCACTTTGGTGGGAACGGGAAAACCGATCGACCAGAAGCAAGACCAGTCATGCGCAGTCCAACGCAAAAATGATGTCACAGCTCAGAACTTCCAGCGCAAGTGACCCTTTTACTTACTGAATACTCCAATACACGTAAGAACTCACTAAGAAAACCTTAACTGCATTCGACATCCAAACGTTTGTCTGAGAAAACGGCCTGAGCAAGACAAATACTTAACTGGCATTTTCAATACCAAAACGCGAGGAGAGGATAAAAGTGGACTAATATAAATTTCAAGCAAGTTGTTGCCCTTGCGTTATAAAATATTATATTGTAAATAAAACGATGTTGCGAGAATTTATCACGCAACATATCACCACCTCCTCCCGATAAAAAAAAAATGTGGAACATATTTTTTTTTTTTAAATATCAAAGAGCATGCGATAAGCGGCTCAAAACGCACGAATTATGCGCTGATAATTAATTAAATTGCCTAACATGAGGCTAAATATAGAGTGTCTGGTGAGGATATACCTCACAGAAAAATAAATATGTCTCAAAAAATATTCACATCGGGGAGGTGTCACCACCAACAACATACGACGATCAATCATTTGTTTAGCATGTAAAAACACAATATATACGTATGCAAGTTACTATACTGTATCATCATCATTAAAAACAGCCAAAAATACTCTAATTATTTGTCTTTGTAATGGAAAAAGTATGGTAATTATGTACAAATCTGATAGGAAAATTTAAATAGTACATTCTTTGACATGTAATGACATAATTACATAGTAAAAGTTTAAAAAACTACATGACGAAATTATCCCAGGACATATGCTCCTGGCATTCCCGATGTAAGGTTTTCCGAGGGTAAGGTACACAATCTAGATACTAAACGTCATAAATGCTCTTGATAACTAGTATAGTTAAGGTCATCCTCAGCCAGCTCAACAATGACATTCTGAGAAAGTACAAGCAATATAATGCTAATTAATAACTAATATGCTTCATAAGGTACAATACATTATTAATAATTGTGGCTGTTTAGTAAACTAACGGCCCTTATATTAACTACTCAGTCCTCCTCTATCATCTTAAAAAACGAACAGAAGAAGATGACAACAAAGCACGATAGTGTGTACATATAAAGTAAGTACAGATGTGCTAATCTATTGTAGAAATATAGGTGTGTTATGACTCTGTATTATATGGAAATATAGGACAGAAGTATTAGTTGGAGTCATGTGGGCATCTAGACAAAATGTCAGCCATCACATTATCCGCACCACGGATAGCTCGTACCGTGAAGTGAAAAGGTTGAAGAGCTATAGCATATTCGAGTGGATCTCGAACTCTTCAAATTCTTAGTCTGAATAGCTGTAAGAGCTTTCTGATCAGTCTCTAGAATGAAATGTGCGCCCAGGAGGAATCTTTGTAGCTTTAGAATTGACCAAACCATCGCTAACAACTCACGGTCTAAAACCGGGTAGTTCCTCTCTGCCGCATTTAGTTTTCTAGAAATGTACATAACAGGATGCAGAGTATTTGCATATTCTTGCATCAGTGCTGCTCCAATCCCAGTGGATGAAGCATCACTCCGAAGAACAAAAGTCCTATCAAGAGTAGGTAATCTTAAGATGGGAGGAGAAGAAAATATATTCTTGATTTGGTCTAGTGAAGATTGGCATTCTTCAGACCAACGGACCAGATTAGGCGAACCTTTCTTCAACAATGTTGAGAGAGGTGCCATGATCGAAGATAAATTTGGAATAAATCTCCCATAAAATTGAATTAAACCTAAGAGACTCCTAACTTGTTTCTTCGTTTTAGGAACAGAGATGTTAGTCAGTATTTTGGAACGTAAGTTATTAGTGGTCTATTCTGTCTTTCAAGAGACCATGACCAGGAACACGATGACCTCAGGAAAGAGAATTGTTCACCAAAAAGATTTCCACCAAAACCAACAAAAGCTTTAGAAGGTTTTGCTGTCAAATTATTCTCACGTAGAGTGGACAGTAAGTCATATAACCCTAAATAGTGCTCTTCCCAGGTATCACTGAAGAGACAGATGTCATCTAAGTATGCGATGACATCCGAACGATGTGACAGAATTCGACGCATCATGCGAACGAAAGTGGCAGGGGCGTTCATGAGACCAAAAAGGCATAACATTCCATTGAAATAGACCCCTAGGTGTAGAAAAAGCAGTAAGAGGTTTGGCATGCTCTGCTAAAGGCACTTGCCAATAACCTTTAGACAAGTCAAGTTTAGTGAAGAATCTAGAATTAGAAAGTCTAATCAGTAGATCTTCTAACAAAGGCATCGGTTCAGCATCGAACTTTGTGACCTGATTCAATTTGCGATAATCAACACAAATTCGTATGTTCTTATCCTTCTTCCGGACAATAACCATGGAAGAAGAATATGGTGAAGTCGATGGTTCAATTATATTTAATTGAATCATTTCATCCAATTCCTTTTCCACTTGCGACTCAAAGTGTATAGGAATAGGATACGGCCTAACCCTAATTGGATTATTGTCGGTAAGAATTATGTCATGTTCTATGACATCTGTGTGTCCAGGAATGTCAGTGAGAACATCCTGAAATGTTGTAACATCGACGAGACTTGTCGATGTTCGTCACCAGAAAGATTAGGAGAAACAGAAACGTTTTTCCAAGATTCCGTAGAATGTAATGGAACCACTGAAGGAAGGAGTACGGGAAAAAGGTTGACATCAGAGAAGGTAGCTTCCCTCATCCTGACAAAGGGAAATGACAGACAGGGGGGGAGATGAAAATGAATAATGACCGTGAGGTGCAGGAGCATCATCCGTTGCCTGGAAAATAGGCAGCAAATAGTCCGGACGTTCGTGAAATTCCGAAAGCATGTTTATGTGGAAAGTTTTATGCTTTCCATCAATATCGACCACATAGTCAACATCCGGAAATCCGAGAGACTATTGCATACGGACCTTTCCATGCAATAAGAAGTGTCTATTTTTTTCCTTCCCCTACTGGGGCCTATGTAAGGATCCCCGAGAATGCTTTTTGTCACCTGGACAAAGTTGTCGTATTATTTAGACATCCTATTCTTGTATTTAGCATCAAACTGCCTTGCCTTCTCTTTAGCAATTTCTGATGAAAGCAGTTTGCTAGCCTGTTAGCTACATGCCCTCAATGAATCTTTTTTCGCCGATTCTAAGAGCAAATTGACCATACTCATATGAGGAAATTTGAGTTTTCATCGCTAATATACGGTGTTATCCCACCCCCCCTGATTGGACGATTTGTCGTTAATAAAGGGGGCCGCCCGTGTGGAATAAAGACGCGGTACGCTAGCCAAAGACAAGTTTCGTAGGGAGTTTATCCTGTGATTGGTTTCATTAGGGAACTTCTTTATATATAGGCCAAATAAAGAGAGCCGGCGACGAAAAAAAAAACCCTGTTATAATCATTGAGGACGTGTATGCTTCAGTTTTACTTACCAATGCCACAACTGGGGGGTCCTTGGAGAGTTTCTATTCAGACGCTCAATTCACTAACCCCAATAGACCCCCCATAGGATGGTAAAAAGAATACCTACTGAGGAGCATAGTTCGTTCAATAATGTATTAAGGTTAGACCCATCATAAATCACTGGTGACCCCAATAGTGGGTCCAGTAATATGAGTTGCGCCAAAGTGCCCAATTGGTGCCGACACATGGGAACCCCAAACCAGAAAAATTTCAGTATGCTGGGGAACTCAAAAAGTGTTGCGATCGCCGAGATGTTAGATAAGGAAAATTATCAACCCAACCAAAGAGCTTCCGATATCCTAGTAATAGATATTGGCACATTTTTGAAAGAGGAAATAGCTCCGCCTCCCCTCGGTTCCCAACGTGTGACCAAAGAAGAAAACTAATGATGATAACAACAATCTGTAATCCTGTTGTCCGACTATTTTTTCCCCATTGACACTCTTAAAAAATGGCAGCACCACCATAATTTGATGTAAAATCGGATCTCGGACCCCAATTTTACAATGGAAACGGACGAAACGAGATTGAGATTGTCAGCAGCCCAAAGAATAGGCAGCAGCAAGCCACATGTCGTGGTCACCTAATAGATATCTTGACCATCTCGCTGAATCATACCTTATTCGCAAGATCGGCAGTAAAATACGAATGTTCCTTTTACTTGAACAAATGGCCCCAATGGATAAGCCGCCTAAGGACTCTCTACGACTTCGTACAGGGAAAAAAAAAACCAGATAATGTTCCAAGCACTTTTTGACGAAGTCCATCGTAGCATAGTTGCTAATATTTGATCCTAACCTCTCATAGGGGGGGGATAACAAGAATTTGCGAATGTGACCTGACGCTAGGTCGGGAATCCTTGTTAGGATCATAAGTACCTAAATAAGTACAGCACTTTTTTTCCAAAAGATCATTTGCAAAATCCAAAAATTTTCCTATCTATGTAAAATTAGAGTAGGGAATAACCTAGAAAATCTAGAGAATAGGGATAGATAATACTTTTGATAGGATTAATTTAATAGAGAATTATTTCTTCTTGCAAGTTTATGTAAAGAGTCACGATGTGATTAGCGTAGAGTGGTCTATTTGGCTCTAATTCATACTTCTTTTTCACGATTCATGTGTTGTTTCGGGTCGTTTGTTGAGCTTGTGCGTCCATATGTTATATATGTTACTCCACTGGCTATTTGGTTAGCTTTGCAGGTTTATTATCTAACAACAGCTATGCATTTCTGCCTGTGGGAGAGCTGGTCTCTGCGCACGTTACTACGTGGTTGACGATTCACCAATTGATTGAAGGTCCTGCCTTTAGAGGGTCTTGAGGTTTAACCAGCATCTTGAGAAAAAGCATTTGCTCATCCGTATCCAAAGAGTAAAGAAATGGAACCCAGCTTCGAAACAAGTCGGCTAATGTCGAATTACACACGCCAAGTCATATGGTATTTATTTTCATTGTGTGGCACGCGTCCAACCAATGTCGGGACCTCATTTGTTCTTTCCTATTTAACTGTTGAACCTAGTTTAAGTTGCGTTTCATTAACCATTAGAGTAATGTCGGGCGGTTAATAAAAACTATAGTGAGCTGATTCTGACGAGCGTGTGCGTCATTTATGGCTCCCGGAACGGTGTAAACCGTAGTACTGACGGTATTGACTGGTATCTTGTAACAGGTGGTGTGGGCACATGGTATTTTTTTCTGTTTACCTCCACTGCCACCAGTCCCTTGCAGCCCGTACGCCTAAATCGCGTGCAAGAATTGCGTGGAGGCTAGTCCCTTTAAGTCGAACCACAAAACTCACTATAAGTAGTATTTGTCTTATCGAGATGTAGACCTGGTTTCGAAACTTAATGTGTACTGCCAATCTTTTTCCCCGGGGCTCTTTGTCTTGCCCTCTCAAAGTCAATAAGGATGTTTAATTGATCGTCTCCGGCATTAACGTAGCTAAAACACAAAAATGGAAAGGTCGGCTCTTTGGGGGTTCGGTGGTCTTCAGTCCTCTGTTATAGTTCAGGATAACGGTGTGTCGCATCGAGTAGGAGTACTGTTTGTCGCGACGGGAGTGTGTGAGGAGGGAGGACGGGGGCGGGGTGTGCGTTCCCAATAGCCAGTAGAGAGTGGTCAAGAGGTTGTGGCAGTTGGCTAGTGGCTTGGATGTTGAAGTGGGCTGGGTGGCTGGGGACGCGTGCGGGCATGCGGTGCGTAGATTGGTGCCGGAATAGATTGCTTAATGAGGGTGGAATAGTAAGGGGTTAGTGATGGAAGGACTATTGGGAGCTGGATGTTATGAGGTGGGGGTCGGGGGGGGGTAACGCGGGGAGAGAGCGGATAGGAAGTATGGCTTATGTGTTCAAGCGTGGTTAATTTGAGGGGGTCGGGGGCTCGATATTGGAGCCTGTTGGTGAAGTGATAGGTACATTACCGCTCCACCCGCTCGGACACCATGCTGGAGTGGTGTTACGTCTGGTAAGTGCATTGGGAGCGTACGACATTGGAGGTAGGGTCTTTGTCTTAGTTGTGTACCCTAACTGCTCCATGATTAGGGTTGGAAATGTTTGGTACTAGCATATTTGTCGTAAGATTGTCAACACAGAGAAAAAAGGGAGCCTGCTTTATTTGGTAGCGTTGGGAGTGCTTGTCTTTCTCGTTGCGCTATGTGGGTGGTTGTGGGGAGGTAAAACATGACGCTGGCGCGAAAGTTTAAAGAACACCAACCGTCCTACGTAAAGATCATTACGGGGTTTAAGGAGGGATAAAGTGTGTTGGGGGATTGAACCCATGGGGGTGCGGTAGCTTGGGCGGCGCTGCGCACATCAGCCCGAGGTTAATGAACTGGCATTGGATTTAGTGTTTGGAGGAATGGCGGCTGGGGGTGGGGAGGGGTGAATCGTTGGAACGGGCTCTGTGTTGGTTTGCTTTGGGTGACGCACTTTGTACCAGCAGGGGTCACTCGTATACACGTAATTGGGATTAGGTGGGGAGCAGTTGTTTTCGGTACTGGGTTTGGAATGGGTTGGGCAAGAGATGTTGGAGGGGGGCCAAAGGGGGTAGTCTTGGAGATTGTAACCTGACAGGACAGCGTTGTGACGTTATGGATGGCGCGTTGGCGAGTTGGATTAGAGTTTAGCGGTGGCGTTGGCATTAGACTGGGGATTCCGGTGGTCCTGACCGGTTTATGTTTTTCGTGTTGGACGAGTGAAGCGAGTAAGTTTGTTGCTGGAGTGTGCTCGGGCTTTTACACATGCACCCTGCTAAAACTGGCCCCCGCCCCACTCCCGCTGGAACTTACACCTATGTTGGAGGGAGACGGGGACATGGTGGGCAATTGAATCAGACTGTAGGGTTGTAGGTGTCAGTGTGTGAGGGTATAAGAGGCATGGTGGAAAAGGAACGGTTGTTTTAAGGCTGTATGAGACATTAAGTGGGGGAGGGGGAGTTTGGGAATTGGTTGACGAGGGCGTATGATGACCCGGGGGACACATTCTGCGTGGCCCTGAGGTGGTTCGGAGGCATTGGCCAGCTAGTGGATTTGGTTCAGTTCTTAGGGGGACCGTTTCAGGATTCGCAACAGTCGTTTTAGAAGGAGTGCTGGTGCGTGCCATAAGTTTACTAGTTGTGGTGTTACATAGGCGGTAGAGAGTTGATGATGGTAATGGTAAGATCGAGGGGATGGAATTTGGGATTTGGGGGAATTGCAGAGTTATGAGTTTGATATCCCAACTGAAAAGGGAGGAATAGGATAGGGTAAGAATGGGGGGGAGGGGAGAGAAGGAAGACGACAACCTGTGGGTAGAAGAGCAAGGGGTTGTTGGACGGTCACATGCGACTCTGCATAGGTGAACGCGTGAGGGTTCTTGGAGTTCCGGCATTCGGGTCCGAAGTAGAGATATGGAGCGGCGGTGGACGATTCGACTGGAGGGGAGAGAAACTATTTGGTATAAGTAGAGGTGGTGGAGATTTGAGGAGTGGGGATTGAGACAGGGGGTGGAGATGCGGAAAGCGGGGCTCCAAAGGAAAAGGTGGGGATATTATGGGGCGTACATGATGGAAAAAAGGGGGGGTGGATTAGGCAGGGGAGTAAAGGGGGACGATGAAGACGGCTGCGGACCACTTGGTGGGGGCGGGAAGACTGCGGGACGAGCAATGGAATAGAGGGGGGGGTGAGGGAAATGGGGCGTCATGTGGTAATCAGGAGGGGGGGATTGCGGAACCAACTCCACTGATTGAGAGATGGGGAGGCGGGGGGGACTGACAAGAGGAATGGGCTGGGTCGATGTGAGATGATGCGGGGATCACCATGTTTGGAGGTACGTTAGTGGGTGATAATGGCAGACGACAGGAAATTCTGTATTGGGTAAACTAGGAAACGGCTTGTTTTTGAGGCGATTTGTCAGCGAGTAAGTGAGAGCGTTCAAATGTGGAAGGATCTGATTGCTGAGTGGGATTACCTTTAAAGGTTGTTGGTATTAACAGTCTGAGAGGTGGCGAATTTTATTATAGGTTCTGACGGGTAATATGGGAGAGTAGGTTGGTTGAACTGAACAGTGTGGGGGGGTGTGGGATTATGATTATGGTCTGGTGGGTGAATGGTTGAAATGGGAGAGGGGTGAGGTGATGATAGGCATATTATTAATAAAATGGCTAACTTGCAATTTGTTAGGGGTGTGAGTTTTTATCACTCATTTGTGATTATAGACATTGGAGGGTGAAAATGTTCGACAGGGTCTCTGACGAATGGCATTTAGGGCTAGTAGTCAGCTGGATGAAAGGACTTGTGAGTCAGACTAGTGGTGCATTGGGACCCCTGTCTGTTTTCAGTGAAACAACTATACGCAGTGAATGTGACCTACACACCTCGTGTATACACGTGTGGCTAGTGTTAGGCGTGTTTTATTACGTAGGTAGAGTGTGTTATAATTCACAATGGCTGTTGTCGGTTAATGGGTTCGTTGGGTATACTTGGATATTTTATTGCGGTTGTTTACTTTGTTATTGATATCGGGTTTATAAATTGGTTTTTCTTGTTGATCTCTTATGTTGTAACTTTTTTACCGGTCGCAGCACATTTTCTATTACTAAATTTAAATAAGCACCAGTTGTTTTGATAAAACGTAGTATATTGACTTCAGGGTTGGGTAATACGAGCTATCTTTTTATGTGATACGAGTTTAGTGACGGAGTACCAGAAGACAGAAAATCAACACAAGTGTTAGGGCTTTTACTTTTGTAGTGGTATAATACTGGGGGTGTTTATTTTTGTGGTAGGGAGATGTATCTTTTAAACTCAGTATTATTTGGTTTTTAGACTTGTAACGGGAGTTTGTCTAGTATTTTTGTACGTATTAGTTGGAGGTATGTTTGGTTAAGTGATGTTCATTTTTGATCTGTTTACTTTTAGTCTATTCAACGGTTGTAAAAGCTGAGGCGATATTTTTCGTTGTTACTGTTTTTTATATCAATTTCTGTGGTACCGTATGGTATGAGGTGATATTAGATTATGTATTAGTTGCATTCTGATAGCGCGCCCCCCCCCCCCCCCACCCCCCCCCCCCCCCCCCTAGCATTTGGAACTGAGTCTTCCGTGTGTGCGGTTTGCCGGGGCTTCACACCTACAGATAAACACAAAACGCTCACATTAGCGATCCCTTACTAGTGGGATCGTGGGCCACCCATTGTTCTAAAGAGGGCTACGGGTCACCTCATACCCTCCAAACACCCGAGAACCCCGACTCTGTTTATGTACCTAAACATCACTTATAATACGGAGCAGAACATATATTCAAGTTGAATGAGTTGATACAAGAAGACTCAAGCTGATCTGTTGTTCTGGGCTCAAGGGTAACGGTACATTTAAGGTCTCCACATCTTATTAAAGCGAGTGGGCTTATCCCACTCTCCAAATTCGTTAGAAGACTAAAATAACAGCTGTTAATAAAATACTAAAATCGGGGTTGTCAATCTAACGTCACCTATTGAGCGGATATAGCCAGCTCCAAAGTTCCACGTTGGCATTCTGAGGTTTGTCTGCCTTTACTCTCTTGACGCCAATTTCATAGATGGTGGTGAAGACGCGTGACATGTATGTTGTCGGGTTGTGTGTCGATGGGTGTCAGGGCTCGAGAGTATCACGTAGGTCACGTTATCCAAAATTGTAAGTTGGGTTGGGTACAAATTTCAGCGAGTACTTGGTACTTCTGGTTCTGACACTGGAAAAACAACCCGTCTTCTACACGGCGACTTGACCATTCTCATCAAAAAACGTCTAAGCAATGGAACCGTGATCAAGCAATAAGCTCTATCGATGCTTGACGTGCGTCACATAAGTATTCTTTCAGGCCCTTGGCTTCAGTGGAGTGAAAGATCAGGATTATAGGGACTTATTAAGAAAGATCAAGAGGCACTTTGGGATAACGGGGGCTACGGATTGTTTGTGCTTTCTTTTGATCTTTTACAGGTTTAGGCAAACGCCCCGCCAGGCTTCATTCGCTATGAAAATTTGGAAAAGATCGTCTCTGTCTCCTGTCTTGATGAATGTATAACTTTCTTGCAAGGATGATGCTATCGATGAATGAAGTGCTTCGTTGTTATATTGTCACAGCTTACACCGTCCCAGTGGGGGTAAGGCGATGTCCATCACCGGGCGGGGCGAGTTTCTCCTCTTAACTACCCCCTTTTTATTCCAACTCTGAAACATGGGTCCTCTAGCAGACCTATTTACACATGCTTTTGGGACGTACCATCTAACAGTTGCGTCAGAGCACACTTCTTTGCGACTTAATTACTCGATTGTCCTACGCGTGTGTGTTTAATCACCACGGGTGCCGTCTACTAGTAGACTGTACGTCAGTCTGTCCGTGTTGCTCTGTGACCCCGGGCGCTTCACAACGCTGATTGGGGGGGCGGTAGGGGTTATCATGGAGGGATACCGGTAGTACCGCGGGGATGAAGGAATTTCATTACTGTGCGAGGATGGTAATTTTATGTATTGAAATGCGCTGAATTACATATGTAACACTACGCAAACCGCTTTTTAAACAACACGGTTGGTAGGACTTGGTTAGTGATAGTCGGAATATACAGCCTGGCTAGGAATGGTTTTTGGATTGGTGGAGATGTGTTATACTGCACCGTCACGAGTGTTCGGGGTTCCGGCTTTATTTTTGAGAGGGTAAACGCATCAATGGGGGGTTATCTTAATGGAGCCGGGATCTCGCAAGTATGATTGTGGGTGGCTTAAAAGGTGATTATAATATGGATGTATCTAGCTACTCCTGCAACACATTCCCTTCAAACGAACAGCAATGGGACGGTAGACACAGCAACTCCATAATATAAGGTGATTCCAGGATTTTGTCTATTTACTTTTTTAGGCCTTATTCTGTACATTTGTAGTCGGGAGAAAATCTTCTCCCTTCCACTTTCTAATCATTTAGCCAGAACAGGTTGTAACCTGACGGTTTTTCGAGAATGAATCTGGGCTCTCTCCTCTTATATCTGATATGCAGCTAAGATCTAGGAACACGTCTGAAAGACACCGTAAGTTAGGTGAATATATATGCTCCCTTCTATATTCTGATGCAATCCTAGTTATCTATGGTTATCCAAACCTAGGTTTGCTCTGTAACAAAGTCAAAGCAGAGTTATCTATGGTCCTTGGTGGACAATTGGCAATCAATCGATGCGGATACATTTCAGCAACACGTGGTAGCTGGGAAAACAATCTCGTGGACGAAAGACTTTCGGACGAAGGACAGGCTCTATGAATCAAATAAATCGCTCACGACCAAAAAATCTGATAGAGTTAATGAAATGCAAAGTTAATTTTACTTGCCTTCAGGAAATACACAGAAATATTACGCCTCCCCCGGCATGTGGAAATACACTAGAGGTATTATCTCGAATAAACGAAAATATCCATTAAGAGGACTCTTCACATTCCTGACAGAACAAAAAAATAGCGGAGTTCCCCCTCTCAGCGACGATGGCATATCTTCTCTAGCTATTCAAAAATCGCTCACTGGGACTGGTGGGCGGAAATCGATCGACCAAAGATAGCAAAAGACCAGTCACTGACGCAGTCAGTCCAGCGCAAAATGACCACAGCTCAGAAACTTAAGACGCAAGTGGACCTTTTACTACGTAACCCAGCGTTTAAGACTGATTACCTTTAGGGTTGGATAACCCAACAGGTTGCCAACCGTTTTTGTGGGGGGGGAAAGTTTTCGAGGAGGGGAAAGAAAACGGCCCCTAGCATAGCAAACTTAAAAACTGCATTCAATTACACCCCCCACACACCCCCCCCCCCCCCCCGCGCGAGTAGACAACTGCTCACCGAGAAAAGTGACTATAAATTTCAAGCAGTTGTTGCCCTTGCGTTATAAAATATATATTGTAATAAAACGATGTTGCGAGAATTTCTCACGCAACATGTGTCCTATCCATCTTCTCATCTCTTGTTCAATTAGTACTTGTCTGGTTCTTGTTCCACTTTGGTTACCTTGTCATACCATTCATATTTGATGTATGATCGTAACTTATTCTCATGACTATACGACGCATAATTTGTTTATTTATTTATTTCATTAATTTGGTTTAAAGAATACGCTCAAAATCATCTGCGTCCTTTGTCCAAATGTGCTTGTTTGGACCACGAAGTGACCAAAGATTTCTCTGCTCACCAAAGGGACACTTGACATATTTGTTGAGGACAGAAATTACCTCTTTAAAGACGATTTGTGGTTTTCTCATGTTTGATGAAATGAATTTCCTGTCACTTTAAGTTTCCATTTAGTTTTTTTTTTCTTTTCAAGTATAGTTGTGTTATACATGATTGTAAAGAAAATTGAATACGGATTAATAACATATAAAATTGGTACAACATAAAACAAAAACTGAATTCAAATATAGTGGCGCGACAACTGGCTTCCGTTACGAGTAATTGGGAAAGCGGCTCCGAATACTCGACATTCGTCCTTCAAGAGTTAAGTTATTCTGTAGAAATAAAAACTGAATGTGGTCGACTATTTGTACACTGATGCCCATGTTTTCTATATCCCGACAATCACTGTTCACCTATGTTTGTTTATTAATTTTTTTTTTTTTTTAATTTCAATGAAGCGTTCGAATAAATAGGTCCTAGAAAACTTAGGAATGAAAAGAATTTATGAAGGAGATCAAAATAAAAGAGAATTAATGAAAGAGATCAAAATTATAAAGCTGAAATAGAATGACATGACGCCTTACTGAAGACCATAATGGAAGGAAGAGTTGAAGACAAACGTGCAAGAGGAAGACAGCGCTATAAGCGGGAAGATAACACATCAAGAGTTGGTTAGAAAAGGGTCTCTCAGAGTATACCATCAAGACAGAGGCAGAAGATGTTGGGAGATCCATTGCAGCCGAACCGAACTTCGATGTGGAGATGACATCTTATGAATGATGACAGCGTTCAAAACGGTTTATTTTTTTTACATTCATGCATTACCATTTAGCTCCCAGCGGTAACAAAGATACACCACAAGTAAAGATTGTAAATAACCTTGAATCTGTAAATTGCCATATTGCGCATACGCAGGTTTGGTCCTTATAACTGAGAAAACGTCGGGAGTACTGACCTACATGTGTAAGAAGCCACAAGCCACAGCATTAGCTAAGAAGAAGTCAAGTTGACGTGCTCTTTTTTGTGAGCCGATTTGCTTTCCGATACGTTTCGAGCCTCAAAGTACTGTGAATCCTAACTATCCTGACAACTGAAGTTGGTTTTCAACTGATTATAACCTGAAAGTTTCCTCGAACAACACTGAGTTGGCTTGGTGGTCCTTTATTGGACGAATCCTTGTCAGGATTGCAACAATGCTAGCAATATAAAAGCTTACAGTTTTTTTAAGGTTTGTGATAAACGAGCGCCAAGGCCTTAAAGCTCTATCTTTTCCTACATCTCTCGTATTTTATTTTCTCCCACATTTGTGTTCTTTCATCCCACATTTGCTATTTCATCGTTTTGATTACTCGCGACCGGTACTGGAGAACCGCATTTGTTCTTTTATCGGTGGTAAAATAAAGTCTCTTTATTGAGTCCCCATACCTGACATCATCGTTTGAAGTCCACATTGCATCGTGATAAATCTGGTAAAAACACATCTGGTCATCCAAATCAGACATCTGTGCATTATCAAATTTCTGTAGACTGTTGTTATCTTTGTTGCTCGGCCGCTGTCCATACAAGCGACGGATACACCACATTGGACGCCAGCGGGACCCAAAGATGCAGCAATAGAGAATGCAGTCAGCGACCCATAGCTTGACTGCTTGCGTCAGGGTCAGCAAACCAGAGCTGACCAAGACCCTACTCCACCTCCACATGGTGGTCCTGGAAACAGGCTGCATCACTGCAGTCTGGCTGAGAGAGTAGGGATCGAAGAGGGAAGGCAAACCCGGTCCCAAAAAATGCCGTGTTGAAGTCGGATGTGCTGGCCGAAAGGCACAGATATCACAGTTCCGCTGTAAACCGACACAACGCAACCAACGTCCTTTTCAGGATGAACGAGGAAGAAGAAGAAGTAGAAGGAACGCCCAGCTTGGCCAGGTGAAAACGTCTCATGCTGTTTAAAACCAACCGGCATGTAAATCAATAGGCGGCGGCCACAGAGGGGGACATGTTAGCATGCTGGCGACAATGGACGGATTGGGTAACAAAGAGTGCCGCCAACACACGGAGAGATAGACATTCAGAGAGTAATGTGCAAGCACTTTTGCCTTGGCCAGCCAATTATCTCAATACCTGTTTGTCAGGCAATCCCGGCAACGAAAGTTGGTCGCGAATTTCCCCACCCACTTTTGGACTGACAAGGGACAAGAGCGATCCTCGGAATGAGTGACCACAGGGTCTCTTAGGTATTGGTTGTGTCATAAAATTAACCATGATACAACGTTAAAATATCTCCAATTATACAACGTAGGGATAAAAACTAATGCGTAAGCTACTAGAATACATGATCGCCCACGCCACGGGTCATCACCCGCCATGGAAATTAAATTGTTGGACGTGAAGGCAAAACGTTACTTTTGGAACGGGATGAGAACGGAGATCAAAAGGAAAAAAAAATCTGACTGAACGCGTGCTTGAAACTAGCAAGGCTAAAAGACGCAATTGGTGGGGAAAGGAGGAAAAGTCACGTCCCCAAGTTGACACAAGGTAAAGAAATCGACAAAAGGGACCTTAGCTATTATACGCAATAGTCATTTCTTGGACGCTTTTGCGATAACTTAGTCCGTTTATTTGAATTCAGCGGCAAACGCAGTACAGAAGATGCTAGAAAATATTTCGAAAAAACCAACTAACCTTGAAAAGTAACTTTTTCTTAATAATGATGTTAGGAATATAAAACCTAGCTGGCCGGATGGCCCATCTTGAGCAGTGAAATAATATGCTTTCATTTATACAGACGGATAGATAATAAGAAAGATATTGACAAAAGACTGTGTTGTTCATATCAGCGAGCGTCTGCATTGAAACAAAAAAATGTCCCTAATTTTCAAAAACTGTAGCCGTGAGACTCAAGTGCTAAAATCTAGTTGGAATGAAAGAGACGGGATGGGGTGGAGAATTGTGGCTAAAAATAACTTTAAAGGCAAAATTGTGTAGGGGAAGGCGGAGTTGGTTCAAAAAACAAGTGTGTTTTTTTGTGAAACGCAAGTAGAGACAGACGGACCAACAGACAATAATGCATACTTGACTGAGGTATGACTGAAATGATTTTTTGGTAGGAGGTTTGAATTTGAAAAGGAAAAAAGGCGGTGATTGGCCATAGATGAATATATTATCGGCGCTCAGACGCGCATCGTTGCCATTCGTTATAAGTTGTCCTAGTAGACACAGTGAATTATTTAGTGGTGTAATTCCCAGAAGCTAATTGAAATATTTAGAGGGACGCCATACTAAAGGCAGCAGCTCAGCTGAGTTTTGCTAGCAATTAACTGTGTTCTATATTCATAATTCTGGTAAGACTGAAAGTATTTCTTTGTATATTTTAATATTTGTTTAATGTTTCGAGTGATTTGATACTGCCATATCAAAATCTATCCCTTACAACAAGTAAGGATTCGCTCTAGACCCCCGCCCCAGTTCAGGGTCTAGAGACAAATAAAATACATAAACTCCAGCAAGGATTATGAAAGACAGATCAAGTGTTGAGATCAGTGGAACATATCACCTATCCTATTCTATGGCAGGAAGCTAATGAACATATTTCAGAATATGTAGTCTGGGAGAACTTATCCTATGTGAAACCAACTTGGTAAGATGTGTTGTTTGGTCAAAGAGATCTGACCCGTCTATGTGGTGTTGTTGTTGTGTGTGGTGTTGTGTCCAGAAATGGTTTATAGGATGGAATTCTGACACATGACCAATACTTTATTGCAGAACTGTGAGTTTTTATTTGGCACCAATGTGGTGTCAAATGAGGTGTTGAATATTACAAGAGTGGACCCGTGCAGTTTATATTTTGGCAGAGCAGCCTGATATTGCCCCCAAGCACGGAGAGGTGGGGCCACCTGATTCCAGCATCAGATTACTCGTTCAAGATACGTGAGCGTCTGGACTGCTGAATACTCACCAACTTAAATTCTAACACACCAATTATGATATCATCAATAAATGGACAATGTGTAGTCACCATAGACAGGGAGTGATGAGGTCACCCCAACAGCACATCCATTAAACATTCTCCCAGAAAAATTACAACTATAAACAGTAGTAATTGTAGTGAAATTGACCGAGATACAACGGTAAAATACTCCAAAGATAACATTTAAGGATAAAAAACATAATGCGTAAGCTGCTGATGTACATGATCGCCTAGACCGCGGGTCATCATCCTCTATAAATTTTGCCTTGCTAGACAGGAGGGGAACGGAGGATCAAAAAGGAAAAAATATGACTGGAAAGATTGCGTAGCAAGGCTAAGGAGACGCAATTGGGGGGGGATGGAGGAAAGTAAAAAATTCACGTCCCCCAAATTGACACGAGGTACGGAATGGACGCTTTTGCGATACTAAGATTTTGATTTGAATTGAGCGGCAGAACGCGGATGGTAGGAAAATTACAAAAATTTAAAAAGTAATTTTTCTTAATATTAATATTAGGAATATAAAAATTAGCTGGCCGGATGGCCTATTCTGAGCAATGAAATAATATGTTCTTAAATTTACAAACGGATAGATAATATTGAAGATAATGACAAAAGACAGTGTAGTTTACATCATCGACAGACTGCCTTGAATAAAAAGTGTCGTTATTTGCACACAAAAACACGACCTTGGGAACAGGTGTTCAAAGTTACTTATTATGGAGGAGAGGGTTTTTGAGCGGTAGCTGTGTCTAAATATAACTTTTTACGACAAAATTTTAAGGGGAGAGAAAGGTTGCTTCAAAAATCAAGCACATTTTTTTTAGAAACACAAGTAGAGACGGACAGACTAACAGATAACCATCCATACTTGACTGAAGCATGACTGAAATGACTTTAGTGTAGAAATTTGAAATTTAAAGTACAACTAGGCAGTGATTGGCCACAGACAATCATATCATTAGCGCTCAGACGCGAAAGTGGGGTCATTCTTCAATAATTGTTCAGTG
This sequence comes from Oreohelix idahoensis, assembly GCA_024509875.1. Lineage (NCBI taxonomy): Eukaryota > Metazoa > Mollusca > Gastropoda > Stylommatophora > Oreohelicidae > Oreohelix > Oreohelix idahoensis. The sequence goes on from JAMPIV010006020.1 coordinate 58,430, forward strand.
TTAGACACAGATTTTAAAGTGTGGTGTTTTCCCATATGAAAGACAGTGAATAAATTTAGGGACGCCATACTATAGCCAGCAGCTCAGCTGAGTTTTGCTAGCAATTCTGTGTTATGTATTCATAATCTGAGCTGTGAGTTTCTATCGACAACAAAGCAGAGTCTATTCGGTGGGTGACTTTACTCGAGTGTATCTGTGCAGTTCTTGTGACAGAGACCACCATTATTGTCCGCCAGCACGGAGAGGTGGGACCGCAAGTTTTCAGCACCAGAGCTACAAAAAGATGAGTGAGCCTCTGGTCTGCTGGACATTCACCAACTATTGGTAGTGACTAATATCCCCATAAAAATTCCCACCATTTTCTGGACACGGTGTAGTCAATATAGACAGGTGTGATGAGACCACCCCAACAGCACAGACAATAAATATCCTCCCTAGTAGCTGACTACCAGAACATTTTAATAAAAACTAACTATTCTAGTACTTAAATATGTACACTTTTGCATTTATTATGTAACATTCCATGCATAATTTTCATAATTTTTAAATCCTTCTTTTAAAACAAGTTCTGGTCAAAATAAAACTTGATCCAGAACAAATAAATGTAATATAATTATATCAAAAACTTTACACACGTGAGTTAGTTCAGTGTATTTTAACACTTGTTAATCTTATTAGTCTTGTTAAATATCTATGGGTGTATTTATAACTAACACACCACATTACACATCATTACCCTAGACACTTTACGTAGCCACATTCATTAAGAAAAAAAAAATTAAGTGTGAGGTCGTAGTGGTAGCAAGAAAGGCCTTCTGACAATTCTCAACTACATTTTATCTCAGGAGCCTTCACAGCTGGCCTCATACAATGTACATGTAGTAATAACACCATCATACAATACCATCAACACCACTACAGTAATATTAACTAGTATTGTAAAATCCATATGTACACTCCTTTCATTTATTATGCCATATATTCATGCATTTCATTAATAATTGCAAAACCTTTCATATGTTCTGACCAAAATAAAACCTTGGTTCAGAACAAATAAACCTAAAGAAAATTTGTTATCAAAAATTTTACACAACTTGAGTTAGTTCAGTGTGTCATAACATTTTATTAATAGTATTAGAATTGTTAAATATCTGTGTGTGATTGTATGTACACTACCACAACACATTACATATCATTACCCTAGAACTTTAACGTAGCCACATTCATTAGATAAAAAAAGATAGGTGTGAGGTCGTAGTGGTAGCAAGAAGGGCCTTCTGACAATCCACAGCTACATTTATCTCAGGAGCCTTCACAGCTGACCTCATGCATCACATTAAGTAATATCACAATCATACAATACCATCAATAGCACTACAGGTTGTATGAGCGGAGTTGTATGTCACCGGTCCAAGGAACCCACATTGGACTTCTAGAGATATAATATACCGCGTAGCTCGCTAGAGAGAGGAGTCCAGTTTTTACATTGTGAGATAGAGATTAAATCCCTAAAACGCCTAGCCTAAATACACGTGTTTATTTAGAGTGGATAATAATTCATTTCTGGGGTGAATTGTGTTCTTAAAGAATTTTGCGGAGGGAAAAGAAAGTTAGTAGATCTTATACAGATTATTAATACATTTTCTTATTCTTTGTTCAGTTTAACCTCACAGCTAAATGTGCGAAAGATAGAGTTTCAATTAATTCTTTTCATAACTAATTAATAAAATCAGAAGATTTTCCTAGAATATGATAGGATGATAGGAGGTAATTAATAGTTCATACTTCACCTTCATCATCATCACAGTATCCCATGCGCACACACTCTCATGCACAAGATATTTAACATCATTAGAATTGAACTCAGAGAGAGAACAATAATGAGCAGTAGTATAAATGAAAATCAACCAGTGATGTTAAGTGTGAAAACTTACGAAGACTTTTGTATGTCTTCAGTTCATCAGAAGTCTGAGTCTACACGCAACGAGTCTGACGTCTAACCAGAAATAAGTTATCAGAAAACGGACATTTGGCTAGCAGAATTCGCCGTAGGACATCTTTCATTCCTCAATTTAAAAGGAATATTTTCTCACCCACAATTCAGAAGGTGGACACAGCATTTTTCGTTACGATATACTGCTGGCTCACAAGTTCAATACATAGTTATCACAAGTTCAAATCACTCGAAAGCTTATTATCTGAAGTTAACCTAAAGAACTCAAAAGTGGAATCTCATATTTATACCAAGTGTGACAGACAACTTAGCCGTCCCTGAATTTGTTAGATGATGGTAAGAACCCTCTCATAACATCGGTACCCCTGAAGTGTTGGATGATATGGTACGACCCTTCGTAACGACCCCTTCGCATAGCATCAGTGCCCCCGAATATTGTGGTAACTCTTTGTCAAACGGGATTTTTTTCACCTGGACTCATTAGCTATGCATCCTTTCCACGCAGATGGTCAACACGTTTGTGATTAATATGTGGACAGTTTATCTACCGTTCATTCTGGTCATCGCATTGATTTAAGGAGAGGTTAAATCACGCCCACGGATATCTCTTGAGCAATCATATGCAGTTATTTTCATTAACTTGGCCAGTGGGGGCGTTGCCAGCATCAAACGATAGTAGCGACCACGATCAAAGACACGGGGGGGGGGAATATCAGGAAAGACTAGCGGCACGCTATCAAAAAGGCAGTAGTGGTCCCTGAAACGAGCGACGCAAGTTTCCTGCCGGTATTTCGCATCTCGGTGTTAACCACAGAACCGATCGCAGTGGGAGCGAACGGGAAAGCCGACGCGCACGCAGCGAGCGGAGATACGGAAAACCAGGAGCGGAATCTCTCTTTAGTCTGGCGGTCAGATCCCCAAAAGTCTCATGAGATCTAAAAAGATGTCATATTTCAACATGTCCCACTCATCTTACATTCCATTTTAGATATATACAGACCATGAAGAAATGCCTTTTATCACTCGTTGGCCAGACCTTGACAGAAGCACTAGCTATATTTGAAATCGTGTTACATTTTCCCCTGGATTTTCATATATATTTGCAGTGAATTCTATTCTGTGCAAAAACGGTAAAATATAATTGTGTAAAGTGATCAGTGGTCTAGTTCATTCATTCTATTTCACTGGATTTTGTGCGTTAATTTAAATCTATTAAATTAAACCATCTCAATACTTCCAGTTTGTAAATGTAATGATTATATCTATTATATTTTTTCAAAAAAGATAATAGATGCTTAAATGCTTAAATTAACTTTTAAAAGTCGCGAAGGAATTTATAAACTAATTGAGTTAAGTCATATATATAGGATGTGTGTTTTAACCATTTTAAACTCGCGAAGTGTCTTCTAAATATATAATTAAATACGCGAGTGCATATTATAGTCTTAACGGGGAATTCATCGCGCTTTAGAATGTTATTTGATTTTTCGGTATATTACATGTTTTTTCTTTCATACAGAGTGATCGTAACCTGCGATCCCAGCAATAAAGAAATCATCTTAAAACTTCCAGACATATTGATAAAATATTTTTTAATTTAATCTTGTGGCGGTCCGATGCGGCCTAGCTATCATAATTACATGAAAGAAAGCCTACCCAAGAATATTTAAAATGAAACCATCAAATTAAATTACAATCAGTAAGATAAACTGGAAGATGAACAGTGCCAGTAGCGATATTTTATTTACTGCCCTATTGTGAGAGAGTACATATTTACCTGAACTGTGACTGGGCCTAGTTTTTCCTCACTGGATTTAAAACCTACCGGTCAGTTGCTATCATCACGCCTTGAAGGAATTTTTCCTCCAGCAGCGATATTAAAGAGACCACTCCATCCTCACCCCTGTATTGAATTGTGTCAGTGCCATCCCATAGACTCCTTTTTAGATAATAACACACAAAAACTCTTAGGCTTCAAGTCCGGCGATAAGTGGGAATATTTGCTATCAGCAATCCTCGCTTCATCTGGGGCGGGACATCGAAGTACCAGACATATTCATATGTCAAGAGTGTAATTGCTGTTTATATAATTCTATGGAGTGTCTGATGCTGCAATCGGTAAGTGTGTGTGAGTATATGAGTGTGGGCCCTCACGCGCGTGCATGAATGACAGGAGATTTCAATTTTTTGTCAAACCATTTGTTAACTTCATACCGGGTAATACATTTTCTGTATACCCTGCATTGTTCCTTTAAGTGGGATATTTTGTTAACTCTGTTTACCCCCCTCCCCCTTTTCCATTTGCTTATTAAAGGGAAAACCAATTGGGAATAACAGGATTTTTCTACCACCCATACCTAATATTGTAACACCTCTTTCAGTGTAATTAAATTCACTGTTGGGTTACATTACCTATGTTCCTGATAACTATCTATCTTTGGACTGAGTTAATCTTTGTCTAATACAAGCGGGAAGGGCTTAGTCGATACCAATCTTCTTCACCCCCAACCTTGTTATTTGTATTTTCTGTACTTATGATATTTTTCCTGAAACACTTGATATTTGTTTGTGATTTGATTTTTTAGGTTAATAAACAGCCTAAACTTATTTAGTACTGTGTTGGAATACCCAAAGCCCAAAATTTCCCCTATCTGTTTAATATAGTTTGTATCCACGTGCGTCTGTGTGTTTGAAGCATCAAAATCGGTGTGAGCGCAGGTGTGTGTCTGGAAACTGGCAAATAATTGTTTGACCAGGAGAGTGAAGAGAAGATTGAGAGGAACGATTTGTCGTAAATAAGTCTGTCCTTACTCTCCCCAGCACTCTGTGAAGCAACTATTTACTCTCTACAATTTCTATCACTGAGCTTTTCACCATCATTCTTCACTCTAAACAGGACCACTATTTATAAGACTCTTTCTCTCAAATTAAATTTACGACACCAAGTGGAACACTCTTAGGCGCATTCTATGAAGCAGACTCTAAAGTGTATTTTATGAATCACAACTACATACGCAAGATAATGAGTCTACATATCACTAACATTTCGTGAAGATATCCAGTCTGGCCAGTACCATCGGGAGATTAGACAACAATCTTTTTTTTCATATGACAGCTATTAACTGTTGATCAACACTACAGAGATATACTCAAACAGTGAAGGAATATATATATATATATATATATATATATATATATATATATATATATATATATATATATATATATACAACATTCTCAGTACGACAACAGTTTTTATCAGAACGTCCTCGACTTAGAGATACCCCACTCGACATAACGTATGACAACTTGGGACATTTTATGCATACATGTGAATCATCGTATCCATGAGAAGCATTTAGAGACACATGGGCTGTGTAGATTACTCACCATTTTGGAAACACGTATCATATCCCATCATCATCATTTCGCTTTACACCAGTTCATTCTTAATTTTAATATCTCATCTGCGTGTTTTGTGTGAATCGTCTTTTACCACCATCACGTTCTAACCATTACTAACCCTATATGTGTGGATATTTAATTAATAAACCCAACAATCGTATGATCATTATCTAGTTTGTTAATGTATCACTAGTGCTGTCGGTGTTACATATTCACACATAGGAACATTTCTCTACTCAGATGAGGTTGGGGGCTTTTTCTGTTACGGGATCTAAGGGCAGAAGCTAAGGTCGTGGGGAAACAGAACTCTTACCATAATTAATTAGAAAACACTGTCTAGTGGAAAGCATTCGCATTCCTGTCTTCTTGTCCCTATCTCGAATAGGTTTTTTTTTTCTCTTTCTTAACGAGCCAATTTCTAGAGACCTTATATCTAATATCTCATTGGCTTATTCCTGGCAAAAAACTACTGTTGTAGTTGCCCCAACACGCATCCACAACGACAGGGCTTAGTTTTTAAATGCTGTGTGCATAAGAGTTCTTCCTTTTCTTCTTGTCTTCGTTACCTTCGATAAGGCAGATTAATTTTTTTTTAAATAAAGGAAAACAAATTTAGCATAACTGATGAAGACCCAAGGTAATTAAGTTTGACCGAAATCAGAAAAATTTTGAAATGATGTTTCTAGTCTCTCAATGTGTGTTTTATTGATTGTAAGGACGCACTCCTTTGACTGACATAACCACAAGCCCTACGGCAATGTGGTCACAATAAGGATTCTGATTGACAGTGTCCGGTCATCATGGGGAGGGGCGTCTTAGTTGTATACAACACAGATACCATAGCCTTGTTCATATGTAACAGGTTCCGATACCAGTAGAACTCTAAAACTGAACTTCTAGTGGAGTGTGACAAACTGAAATGTATGAGTCAACGACCAACACTGCATACCTGGCAGTAGCATAAAGCCTACCTGTCCTAGGTGGATAAAAGTCCTTCGGGTAAGTCTACAGATTATCCAGCTACAAAAGTAAGTGTAGAGACAAAACTTAACAAGACCACGTTATAATTGGTATCGAGAAACAAATCTAAACGTTACCAAAACGGCCATACTGTGTTTTACATGATGATACAAGACATAACGTAACACTATGTTTATTTTTTGTTTAATTTCGTGAACTTGTGTCAAATATTTTATATATCCATCTGCAGTTTTTTCACTATACATACCTTAATTAATTAAAGTGTATTGATTTTATTTTATAAATTGCATTTATTGATTTTATTCCAGTTATAAATTTCTTATTTGTGTGTTGTGCGTGTGTGTTAGTGTGTGTGAATTATAAAAAAACAATTAATATTAAAACCGGTAGGGAATAATTAACGAGCTGCATCCACATCAACTATTAATAGACACACTTACTGGATAGGATAGGTGTAGCGAGAATGTGACTTACTTCACAGCTCTCTTCTGCAAACACTATCTAGAACTGTGCAGTTATCTACCTGAATTTGGACCTGTACCATCCAGTGGCGTATTCTCTATGTGTGCTGTGCGTGCTACGCACATCTATGCCCGAAGGAAAATAAAAATTTAATTTATTATTCTATAAAATATTTCTCTTCTAAAGTTCTGCTTTCGGACCGCACGCATCAGGATAACGGATTTTCCCCGCATAGAATCTACGAGTATATCTAGTTTCAGTTTCCCAGACGCGTGTTATAAAGGCAGTTTTTTATTGGTTGGTTACAATCGCCCGAAGTTTCTCGGGTAATTCCGTCACAATGCGTGCTGCACGTTTCGGATTCACGTCTGAAGATTGGCTTGTGTGGATCGGGGTTATGGCCAGATACGTCAATACCATACGGACATGCGTGCCGTGGAATGCAGTTTATTTCGAATGAGTTTTTCAAGTTTGTATAGTTTAAATTAGTATTTCGGAGATAATTGACATATACCCCTAATAACTATCGTTGCGTAATTGAATATAGTTGGTTTTTAAATTAAGAGGGGAAGAATTTAAATAGTAGGCGTACAAATTCATTTTAAGTAGCAGCACGCCTAGCTCGCATTACCAGGATACGCCACTGGTACCATCCCTATCTCAGGATCACCAGCTCTCTTCTACATTTCTGGGAAATATTTTATTATCTATCTTGCCACACAATAGTCCGCCTTGGTATTTTCGGGGCCCTATTCGGACTATTCTGATGAGTCCACCTGGACTTTATAGTTCTCCTGCAACACATTTTATGTCAAAGTCCGATTGGTTGAGCGGTTAGAAATCTTTCCTCTCACGGCACATTTACTGGGTTCTGGGATCGTCAAGCTGCAGTCAACCCTGCTGGAAATGGGTTACCTGATTCTGCTTGTGAATTAGGGAAGGCAAAGACAGTGAGAAAGGGAACTAGTCACCCTTCCTCATAAAAGGTGGGATCTAGTACGGTGTAGTCTCTAACACTTCACTTTCCTACGGTAGTTTCTGTTAAGGGACCACTGTTACCTTTTATAGCTAATAATCTGCTTCAAAGTTGCCCACCATCAGCTTCAAAGTTGCGCACCATCAGCTTCAAAGTTGCCCACCATCTGCTTCAAAGTTGCCCACCATCAGCTTCAAAGTTGCCCACCATCAGCTTCAAAGTTGCCCACCATCAGCTTCAAAGTTGCCCACCATCAGCTTCAAAGTTGCCCACCATCAGCTTCAAAGTTGCCCACCATCAGCTTCAAAGTTGCCCACCATCTGTGGAACAGAGAAAGCGCAAATGGCCGACACCAGTAATACTCGTGTGTCACAGAGGTTATTGATCATAAATTGCCTACATCCTCTTCTTTCTTCTTTCACCCGTGTCCTCTATATTTTATTATCTCTCTTTACCTTTTTCATATATTTTCGCATTCGTTCGTTGCGAAAAATATATTTCTTTCCCATCATCGTTTTTCTTTTTCATACTGAAGAGTAACTTGATTACGTAGATGTCAGACTCTGCCGGTCGAACGATAGCTGTGAATATACGGTTCTCGCCAGACAGAACGTCTGCAGTTTCCCCGGTCAGTGCGCTGCCTGACCAGATTTCTGGGCTTGGGGTGTGAGAATTCGCTCCGTCGGACATGGCAGGCAGACGGATTGTCTACCTTTTGCAGCAACTGCGGGAGTTTTCGTCGGGATAGTCCGGCGAAGTGTGAAATTGCGCTCCGCACTGCCGACGGGGTGTCTGAGATTTGCAACTGACAAGCGTACATCTCGGTCAGTAGGTGGCAGTTACGACACGCGTTTAGGTGTTAAACGTATCGTTAAAGCGGGAAAGGGTGTCATGAAATATTCTAATCCACATATATAAATTATTAGGTAAATATGAAGCCTAACAAATAAAATTAATAAAGAGAAGAGCAATGGTAAAATAACAGTGCTGTCACAAAGAATGTACTCGAAATCCCCCTTGTTTTCTGCTTCGTCTGCAAATTGTAACGCTTTAACGTTGATAGTAAAAGCCTACTATATTATTACCCGCTTTCTTCAATGAAACGTGTGCTGTATTTCTTGGAAAAACATTAAGAGGCAGACTGCGTAATGACCTAAATTTTAAATTCCATTCATGTCTTTTTCTACATTACGTTACCAAAACGAACGAACAGATGGACAAAAGGATAGCGAGAAGGGAGAGGCAGAAAGCCGAACATTAAACACGCGTCGCGCGATACACAATTACTACTATCACGCGTGTTAGGCTACAAGCACTAACTTTTTTTCAGACGGACAGTGATAAAATACACTACCCTTTCCCAGAGTTAGGTTTATAAATCATAACAAACTCTTATTAGAAAAGATAACAATAGATGGGTTTACGTTTGAACACATAACAGTACCCAGACAGCACATCTTCGAAACAGGAGGTAGAAGAAATTGCATATTTTGAACGCAGCCACGAAGCTCCTTTAAATTAGTATTTTTGGGTTCCTTAGGGCTTGCTGACAAATAATATGTAAAACGTTACGCAAATAGTCCAGGAATTAATAAATTATACCCAAAATAAAATATTGGGGGTGCCTGACAGCATAAAATCATTTCTGCTCATAAGATTTTTTTTTAACGTGTTTGAAAAAAATTTACGTTACAGAAATAGCCTACCATGTAAACTCCAAATTGATTGGAGCGCAACAAATGAAAGCCTAACCACGATTGGTCGGGCTATAAATACTATCTTGGTTGTTAGGGGAGACGGGGAAAGGTAACATTTTTTCAAACACTTGTCGAAACGGGGCTCATTGGTCAGACTCGCTGATATACACACTTGGGAGCGTTAGTTCGAAACCACTTGTTTAAATACACTTGATAAAGCATCAGTGCGTTGAAGCCAGCTTATATTTGACTCAATAAAAGCCTGGAAGATAAGCAGATGGAAATTTGTGCCAGTTTGTGCCAGAATTCATTGCTAATCAACGTATCTGTGTTATTCGTATGAATTGTGGTAAGCTTGAACCATTTAATATCTTTTAATGAAAATTGAATGTGAATTGTTGATTTATGCCTGTATATATATATATGTGTAGTTCAGTGGCAAACGTGAGGTAAAGCCTAAAATGCTCCAGCCTGAACAGAGGGTGTCGGAGAGAAGTAAAACGGCATGGAATGGCCAAACAGTACACTGACACCTGGATGATTGACTAGAAAGAAATAATGCTGGAAGTGCAGAGGCGTAGTAACCATTAAGAAGGGTAATACTGGAATAAAGTATTTCAGATGAAGCTGACTGTTGGCCTAACGCTCTGAACGCAATGTTTGTGATGTATTGTGATCAGTGTAAAAGAAAATATAAATTAGTTATGAAGTAGAAGGTACATCCTTCTTGATTTCAGGGACAGTGGTCTTGATGGTACTGAGCAGCATCTGGTCAGAGATTTGCTGAATCCAGAGTCGGACAGCATACTCCTTGGTCTTTTTAGCTATCAGTGAGGTGTCTCCAGAGCCCAGAGGAGAATTCGAGCAGAGGAGTCCTTTCCTGCCGCCATCACGCCAGATAAGCAGTAGTTGGCCAGCTGAGCTCAACATTATGTCCCCTCATCTTGAACTGACTTTTTAAAATTAACATTAAGAGGGGAATTTACTTGTCTTAAAATCAGGAACTGTGAACATCTCCAATACTGGTCCCTAAAGACAAACTATTGAAGTCATGATGACAAATACCAACAGAGCTTGAACAAAACAAAACCAGTATTACCTCATTTTATCACTACACAACTGACACACATAGAACATTTGTAATAATATATGTCACTACAATATTCATATTAAATACATTCTGTACATAACTTGTAATTTAAATTGATTGTGATTCCTGGTTCCCTTGTAGTTGAATCAGGACACATATTCATTCATGCCAGTAATGAATACATATTGTTATTTGAAAGTTTATCAGTGACTCTTTTAAGATATCTTTGTAGAGTGTTACATGTATGTGAGTGTCACAGTGTTGTCAAGAGTAGTGGATTAAATTAAATTGTTTATCTGTCTGTTGTTGTGACTTACACTTCACCATACTCATACCCTAGACACATAACGTAGCATCTCACTATTCCAGAATAATTCTGACTGAGATATATAGATATGTGGTAGCAAGTAAGGTTATCTATAATACACTACTCTTAATAGATATAGATACCTTCACAGCTGATCTCAGTCAGTACACTAAGTTCCCTATAAGTATTTATAACATCCCACTTCACCACATATATTGGGGGCTCGTCCGGGATTTTGAATCTTTCCCTATTAAAAATATTGGGGGTAATTCACTTCAGGGAATATAAGAATTAAAAGGTATCCTTGGGTGGAATTAAATAAGGTTGAGCTCACGGTGCCTGTGTTGTCCATTAGATATATAGTTAGAAATTGAATTGTTGGGTAGACATTATAAAAATTTACCTGATAGACAATGGCGGACCTGGCCAAATTTCGATCTGCTGCGGTTCAGACTGCAAAAGAGTTAGGATTAGATGGGCAAGTTATGGTTGCCTATGTCACAACGGAATGTGACAAATTTATTGAACGCGAAGAAAGAAGATTAGAAAAAGAAGCCGAAAGAAGGTTAGAGGCTGAAAGGGAAATTAAGAAGTTACAATTTGAAGCTGAGGCTGAGACTAAGAGGTTGCAGATTGAGGCTGACAAAGAGGCTAAGAAATTGGAAGCAGAAGAGAAGAAATTAGCTGCAGAAAGGGAAGCCGAGGAAAGAAGACAAGCTGCAGAAAGAGAAGAGAAGAGATTAGCTGCAGAGAGGGAAGCAGAAAAGGAGGAGAAGAGATTACAATGGGAACATGAGTTACGACTAAGGGAGTTTGAGTTTCAAGGCCATGCTCCTGAAAATGGTGCCAGTCCCTTTGCCTCTGATGCTACGGTTACTCAAGGAGCCTCAACCTCGCTATGAATTTTCATTTAGATCATTTTGTTGAGAAAGACGATGATATAGAGAGCTACCTAAATAGGTATGAACTATTAGCTACCACGTATGGGTTAGAGAGAGAAAGGTGGAGCTTAAAGTTATCTCAGGGACTTCGTGGGGCAGCTTATGAAGTTTTTGCAAAAATGAGCAGAGGTGATCAGGAAAATTATGACATGCTAAAGCAGGCTCTTTTGTTAAGGTATGAAAAGAATGCAGAATTCTATAGAAAAAAATTTAGGAATGCTAAACTACTGTCAGGTGAAACCTATCACCAGTTCTCTGCACGCATAGAGACATACTTGGAGAAATGGACTTCTCTGGGGAGAAAGCCCCAAAAGAAAAATTGGTAGCGGTCGTTTTGTGAATGATAATTCTGGGAGGAAAAATCATCACTATAAAGCTTCAAGTGGAAGAGACCATACCGGTGCATGGACAAATAGGTCCACACAATTAAAGGTCCATATGTAGCTTTGTTAAGAACGTGGACTGATGAAAAGGCAGAGGAAAACATTACATCTTCATACCAATATGTGAATGAGCTGACCACTCGGTTGAAAACTGGCTGGAAACTTGCCAATGAAAATTTGAAACAAGCCAGGAAGAAACATGCTGCCTATTATAACAGGAAGGCGAAAGACAGAAATCTGGCTGTGGGAGAGAAAGTACTGCTTCTTTTGCCCGGGAGTCAGAATAAGTTACAAATTGGATGGCAGGGTCCATATACAGTTCTAGAGAAGGTGTCTAGAACAAATTATAAGATAGATAAGAAGGGGAAAGAAAAAATCTATCATGTGAATCTCCTGAAGAAATATTTGGAAAGAGAACATAAGGAAGAGACACACTTGTTGACCTTGTCCATCGCCATGGAGATGAAAAAGGAACCACTTTCATCATTTGAATATCCATTACACCCCTGTGAGACAGCAGCACAGGTGAAAATCAGTACACATTTAACGAAAACTCAGAAAGAGAGAGTGCAACAGGTTCTAAATAATCATGCAGAGGTGTTAACAGACCGACCAGGGCATACAAACCTATTGGAATATGATATGAAACTCATAGACTCCACACCTGTCTGTATGAAACCATATTCGATTCCGTTTGCTAAGGAAAAAGCTTTGAAGGAAGAGATAGACTATCTATTGAAGGAAGGAATTATTTCGCACAGTGAGTCTTCGTATAGTTCCGGTGTTGTACTCTTAAGGAAGCCCTCTGGAGAACATAGACTCTGTATAGAGTACAGGAGACTGAATGCTATTACAGAAGGACAGGTGGATCCATTGCCGGATACAAATCAGCTGTTTGCCAGACTAAATAAAGCTAAATATTTCTCAAAAGTGGATCTGAGTAAAGGATACTATCAGATTCCAGTAAAGCCTGAGGTTAGACCATACCTAGCTTTTAGTACCTCAGAAGGACACTATGAGTTTAATAGATTGCCATTTGGATTGAAGAATGCGCCTAGTGTCTTCTCTAGAATGATGAGAAAATTATAGGATCCTCTGAATAATCCCTGTATAACAAATTTTATGGATGATATCCTTATAGCAACAGAAACATTTGAGGAACACATTGACTCTCTGAACATGCTGTTTGATCGACTTAGGGAGGCAAATTAAACAGCCCGACCAACCAAATGTTGCGTTGGATGTAAAGAATTGGAATTTTTGGGACACACAGTTTATCAGGGAAACATGACCCCTGACCCAAAGAATTTAGAGAAACTACAGAAAGCCCCGAGACCACAAACCAAGAAGGACGTGAGATCCTTTGTCTCATTATGTGGTTTCGACCAGAAGTATATCAAAAACTTTAATTCCATATGTGCACCGTTAACTGAATTGACACGTAAAGGACATCCAGATCGCATTACATGGACACCACAATGTGAAATGACTTACCAAGAATTGAAGGAAAAGCTCACAAGTAAACCCATTTTGAAATTACCTGACTTAAGTCAAGAATTCATAGTAAGGACGGATGCAAGTAATATTGGGTTAGGTGCAACTTTACTACAGAAATCAGATGCATTGGATGGGGAATTAAGCCCAGTGGCATATGCTAGCAGAAAGTTGAATAAAGCTGAAATCAACTACTCAACTAGCGAAAAAGAATGTCTTGCAGTAATATGGGCAATAAAGAAATTCAATATTTATCTATATGGGAAGGCATTTAAGTTGCAAACTGACCACAAACCTTTATCGTTTTTTTTAGCACAGGCTAAGCATGAGAACTCTAGGTTACTCCGATGGTCTTTGCTTCTGGCTCCATATAATTTTAGCATTGAATATATATCTGGAAAAACCAATCTGGGAGCGGATTTTTTAAGCCGCCATCCGTGTGATGAGAATCACCGTAAACCCCAGAAATAATAATAAATTTCTCTATGTGTATATAGAATAAAGGACTGACATATAATGTCTGTTTTAAGAGGGGAGGTGTCATGAAATATTCTAATCCACATTTATAAATTATTAGGTAAATATGAAGCCTAACAAATAAAATTAATAAAGAGAAGAGCAATGGTAAAATAACAGTGCTGTCACAAAGAATGTACTCGAAATCCCCCTTGTTTTCTGCTTCGTCTGCAAATTGTAACGCTTTAACGTTGATAGTAAAAGCCTACTATATTATTACCCGCTTTCTTCAATGAAACGTGTGCTGTATTTCTTGGAAAAACATTAAGAGGCAGACTGCGTAATGACCTAAATTTTAAATTCCTTTCATGTCTTTTTCTACATTACGTTACCAAAACGAACGAACAGATGGACAAAAGGATAGCGAGAAGGGAGAGGCAGAAAGCCGAACATTAAACACGCGTCGCGCGATACACAATTACTACTATCACGCGTGTTAAGCTACAAGCACTAACTTTTTTTCAGACGGACAGTGATAAAATACACTACCCTTTCCCAGAGTTAGGTTTATAAATCATAACAAACTCTTATTAGAAAAGATAACAATAGATGGGTTTACGTTTGAACACATAACAGTACCCAGACAGCACATCTTCGAAACAGGAGGTAGAAGAAATTGCATATTTTGAACGCAGCCACGTAGCTCCTTTAAATTAGTATTTTTGGGTTCCTTAGGGCTTGCTGACAAATAATATGTAAAACGTTACGTCAATAGTCCAGGAATTAATAAATTATACCCAAAATAAAATATTGGGGGTGCCTGACAGCATAAAATCATTTCTGCTCATAAGATTTTTTTTTAACGTGTTTGAAAAAAATTTACGTTACAGAAATAGCCGACCATGTAAACTCCAAATTGATTGGAGCGCAACAAATGAAAGCCTAACCACGATTGGTCGGGCTATAAATACTATCTTGGTTGTTAGGGGAGACGGGAAAAGATAACATTTTTTCAAACACTTGTCGAAACGTGGCTCATTGGCCAGTCTCGCTGATATACACACTTGGGAGCGTTAGTTCGAAACCACTTGTTTAATACACTTGATAAAGCATCAGTGCGTTGAAGCCAGCTTATATTTGACTCAATAAAAGCCTGGAAGATAAGCAGATGGAAATTTGTGCCAGTTTGTGCCAGAATTCATTGCTAATCAACGTATCTGTGTTATTCGTATGAATTGTGGTAAGCTTGAACCATTTAATATCTTTTAATGAAAATTGAATGTGAATTGTTGATTTATGCCTGTATATATATGTGTAGTTCAGTGGCAAACGTGAGGTAAAGCCTAAAATGCTCCAGCCTGAACAGAGGGTGTCGGAGAGAAGTAAAACGGCATGGAATGGCCAAACAGTACACTGACACCTGGATGATTGACTAGAAAGAAATAATGCTGGAAGTGCAGAGGCGTAGTAACCATTAGGAAGGGTAATACTGGAATAAAGTATTTCAGATGAAGCTGACTGTTGGCCTAACGCTCTGAACGCAATGTTTGTGATGTATTGTGATCAGTGTAAAAAGAAAATATAAATTAGTTATGAAGTAGAAGGTACATCCTTCTTGATTTCAGGGACAGTGGTCTTGATGGTACTGAGCAGCATCTGGTCAGAGATTTGCTGAATCCAGTGTCGGACAGCATACTCCTTGGTCCTTTAAGCTATCAGTGAGGTGTCTCCAGAGCCCAGAGGAGAATTCGAGCAGAGGAGTCCTTTCCTGCCGCCATCACGCCAGATAAGCTAACTTGGCCAGCTGAGCTCAACATTATGTCCCCTCATCTTGAACTGACTTTGTAAAATTAACATTAAGAGGGGAATTTACTTGTCTTAAAATCAGGAACTGTGAACATCTCCAATACTAGTCCCTAAAGACAAACTATTGAAGTCATGATGACAAATACCAACAGAGCGTGAACAAAACAAAACCAGTATTACCTCATTTTACTACTACACAACTGACACACATAGAACATTTGTAATAATATATGTCACTACAATATTCATATTGATAAAGTCTGTACATATACTTGTAATTTAAATTGATTGTGATTCCTGGTTCCCTTGTAGTTGAATCAGGACACATATTCATTCATGCCAGTAATGAATACATATTGTTATTTGAAAGTTTATCAGTGACTCTTTTAAGATATCTTTGTAGAGTGTTATATGTATGTGAGTGTCACAGTGTTGTCAAGAGTAGTGGATTAAATTAAATTGTTTATCTGTCTGTTGTTGTGACTTACACTTCACCATACTCATAGATACCCTCAGTCAGTACGAAATAAACGTTCACCTCTTTGTCTGTTTGATAGATATAACCAGAATGTTAAACTTTATTTCATTTCACTCAGTAACTTCGCAGTAAGACTAGAACTAGCCTTCGTTCGATTTCTAAATAATCTCTGTTAATAAAGATGGCCTTTAGTTTGGTCGAAGTGGTTTAAGTTCATAGTACTTCTGTGTTTGGGGTAAATATTATATATGATAGATCTCTAGTATTTTGTGAAGTGATAAAGTGTTTAATCGCCTATTTCATTTTAAACTAGTTCTGTGTGCAGAGTGATTATTTTAATAGTTTGTTATATTCTTTAGTGGGGAGCCGCGCTAGCGTAGTGGTTACAACACCGCTCTGGCGACCGGGTGATACAGGATCAAACCCGGGCGACGGCATTTGAGGATTTTTCGTCGACCGGGATTTGGACTGGATTAACTCGAGACCTGGCGAGGACATTTGAAGGAGTGTCGTCAACCAGGGACTGGCGGCTCCTGAGCCGACCCAGCTGCAATGGGTACCTCCTAAATCGGCAAGTATTTGCCTGAATGGCGAGGGACACCTGTCTCTGTACAAGAAATAAAGGGATACTCACGTAAAATCAATGTCAGGTTAGACATAAATAATAACCTGAGATTTCGCCTCGAGTATTAGCGGGCGTACGAAAAAAAATAAAAAAAAATAAAAATATTCTTTAGTCGACGAGTTACAGTGGAAAGCAAGATAAATTATAAATTTCTAGCTAAACCCATTCGGCTAATAAAAATAATTCCATTCGACTGCTAATACTCAGGCGAGATACATTTTCTAAACTAACTTATAACTGCTAGATGTCTCATGAGTGTTGACGAAATATATTTATATGTATTTCAAATTCATGATGATTGACTTTATAATATAACTTATTTCACGGGAAGTGTTAAATGATAAGCTCTACGCTTGCAGTTTAAAATATAAGTTATATCCTTATACATAGTATGTATAATTATTTTATATGTGCTTTTTCCATTTTATGCAGTGAATACTGGGGAAGCCCAACTTGCCGGCGTTTAGTAATAAAGAGACATACTTGTGAGAAGAATAGCCATTTTCTATCTTTAACCACGTGGGTTGTTTCAAGTAACACTGGTCTGACAGTGCATGTGCCATCAGAGATAGACAGTAATACCAATCCCACTAACGGTTTTCTAAAGACTAGATGTTTATACTGGGCCTTTGAGCCAGACTTTATTTCTTCACAATAAACTCAAATATACATGCTGCCGGGCGGCGAGAATAATTACAAGAAATAACATTTATATTTCCGACAAGTATTGAAAGAGTGTATAGTGAACCAAGACTATCTGTTAAAGAAGTTGTCCACTGGTCAGCTTTTCCCAAATGAAGGAAACCCTCGGGTTTTGACTCTGTGTGCCCGTTCAAACTTGCTTACCCTAACTGATCTAAGTGACATGAACAGTAATCTAAAAACATAACTGGTGAAGTGAATGCTCCCCGAAAAACAGTGGTAGAAACCTGTAATTGTAGAGCTGGGATTCACTTTATCCAAAGAATACAGATTCACTGTATAGAGAAGTGTCCTAAGGTTGCGCCAGACTGTGAACAACATCAAGTTTTTAGGTAAGCACGTGTGCCAGGGTACCCTGATGAAAGAACCGAGTGGAAGTGGACTGAGTGAGTTTTTTTTTATAACTATTGATTCTCCCACTTTATAATCTCCTTACGAAAGATTGGCTGCTTGATTAAATTGTTCCTTTTGAAGGACAATATTAGACCCTAATCATATGTATTTATGACTCTTTGGGCCATCATCTGTCTCATAACGGGGCTGTGGACTAAACCTAGAGTTAATGTCATAACGGGGCTATCATCCTTGTAGCATTCTCTTGATATTTTATGACTATTTGTATATGTTTTTGATGTAAATTCTATGTGTTGTGAAGAAATTTTAAATGATAATTAAAATTTCCCTTGGAATTAATCAGCGTGTTGGTCAGCTCGTTCTAGAATATTTATATAAGTATTGTTATAGGTTTCCCACGTCTGTGTGTTTAACTGTCGTCACGTGTATGTGCGTGCCCGTGAGTAGATAGAAATATAGGTAATATATATATATATATATATATATATATAGATANATATATATATATATATATATATATATATATATATATATATATATATATATATATATATATATATATATGTGTGTTTAGACTGTCTGACGCTGTAAAGCTGTCGTAGAAGATAGGTGAGAGAGAGAAGAATTTTTTTCGCTTTCAGAGAAAGCCTCTATATCACATTCTATCATCTCACTCGTGGAATCTATTTCTTTTACTAACTCTCACTGTGTCTACCACCTATTCTAATCTATTCAGAAGGGACCAACCCAAGTCTTAATTCTCCTATCAAAAATCTACGACATCGTGTAAAAGCTTTGCTGAGATTCAAATAGGCTCAAACTGACTACTGCTATTTTTTAAAACATTCAAGTGGACGTCTGAGAGTGTACGTAGAAGAAGAAGAAAGACTAGTTAATAAAGCTATACTGTATATTGTATGTTTTTTATCACAATGTAATAGCATTTATTCTTGATTTCTAATTTGAAGTAATCACCGTTGCTTATTTTTTTTTTTTTTTCAAAGCTGGAGATAGAAGTGCGATTGTGGAGCCCTCTGTGAGCGCCGGGCCCATTTGGGTCAAATAGGTTAAATAAGCAAAGACAGGATCCGTCTGTGACCGAGATAGTAAGCGCTCATCAAGAATGACATGCGTGGGATGCCATGTTTGAACAGTCAAGGTCACTATTTATAAACGTTTCACCAGGACAACAAGGCACTGTTAGTTCATGTTGTTTGCTCACGGGAACATACAAGTCTTAACATCCGCTTTTGTCAGAGATAAAAAGAAACAAGAAGAAAAGAATGAATATTCGCGGGTTGAGAAACATTGCTTCAGATAAATAATAACCTAAGCTACCTTAAATTATTAACCACCAAAGATTTCTTCCTCGTTCGCCCTCAGACTTCCGCATTAATGACTCTAATAAAGGTTGTCGTCAGTTCAACGTCCCTGACATCTCGTTCGCCTTCAGACTTCCGCATTAATGACTCTAATAAAGGTTGTCGTCAGTTCAACGTCCCTGACATCTCGTTCGCCTTCAGACTTCCACATTAATGACTCAAATAAAGTTAATAGTCAGTTCAGGGTTCTTGACATATCGTTCGCCTTCAGACTTCCACATTAATGACTCTAATAAAGGTTGTAGTCAGCTCAAGGTTCCTGACTTCTCCAAACAGTTTTACGTGGAGAGAAGTAGGTTGTTGCCATATGCTACTCCATTCACTGCCGTATATTGGGCAGGACTGCAGCAGATCTTCGGCTGTCATGAAGCTGATGCCACAGGTGCAGAGATACGTTGTACTGTACCAAACTTGTACATTTGTTTTAGATGGTACCTCAACCTGCTGTGTTCAGTGCGAAAGCGGAAAATGACGGCCTGATCTCGCCGACTTAACGGGCATCCTCATCAAGTTAAAGAATAGAATTAACTCGATGGCAATCGCCATTGGCATATGCTGCAATAACTTCAATGCTGAAGCAGAAGTCCTAGAATAGGCAGCGGAAACTCTTACTGAATGCAAAGCACTTGCAGAAAAACAAATAGTAATCTCTACAGATGCCCTGCCCTCTCAGTAATAACAGTCCCTCGCTAAGGAATTAAAAGATCTGATAAACTCACTTGAAAGCCTGGCCAAATGCTTCAATAAGTGCAGAGTCCATTGTATACCAGCCCATTGCAACATTGCAGGCAACGAAGAGGCAGACATATATTCTAAATATTAGGAAGCGCTACAACACAAATAATATAGAGACAACTTATGAAACAGCCAGAACAACCACTCAAGTCCAAATGGGGAAACAGAGCACCCACTCCATATAAAAAATGATGCCTATCAATCACCACAGAATGCCTCTTAATTTAAACAAATGATCATTTCAAACATTCCTAAGCTAATTATTCAAATGTAGCTAAAAATAACTTCCAATAAGGAGCCATAGAAAGTTATGCATGCTTTAATTGTAGTTTTGTCACGAAGTAACCCGGATGACAAAATGCCTTCATCTAATAAATGTCTTGGATCGGGAGATACCAGACACATTGTTGGAATAGTTCTAGAATAGTGTTTAAATGTGAGATTTTTAGTGGAATTATGACGTCATCGCAAGCCTTAACACCTGCAATACTTCGGTGATCTAATTGGCTTTAATCTGGTATACCTTGTTTTGTACATTCTATCTATCTATCTATCTATCTATCTATCTATCTATCTATCTATCTATCTATCTATCTATCTATCTATCTATCTATCTATCTATCTATCTATCTATCTATCTATCTATCTATTTATCTATCTATCTATCTATCTGTCTGTCTGTCTGTCTGTCTGTCTGTCTGTCTGTCTGTCTGTCTGTCTGTCCGTCCGTCCGTCCGTCCGTCCGTCCGTCCGTCCGTCCGTCCGTCCGTCCGTCCGTCCGTCTTGCCCGCTCTAGCAGTGGTTTTTTATGAGACAATTTATGTGACATGATGAGGTTGCCAGCCTCATACACAGCTTCATACACAGCCTCATACACAGCCTCATACACAGCCTCATACACAGCGTCATACACAGCCTCATACACAGCCTCATACACAGCCTCATACACAGCCTCATACACAGCCTCATACACAACTTGACGTCAATAAGCAATTTATATACATGTAAATACTCACGTAAGAATAGAAAAATATAAATTTTTCACACCTACCCCTTCGTTATGAACGAGTATGCAGACGGTTTTACACAGGATGGCCAATAGCATTTTACTGCAGCCATAGGTGCAGTCTTTTCGTGTGAGTTAATAATAATTGCTAATTCACAACTCCTAGATTTAATACATGAAGAAAATTGCCTCGGACTTGTAACTCTAATTATTATAGAAGATGATTTATAATTTTAATTTTACAAGTTCTTAATAACTTTGTCACGAGTAGTGTAACTAATTATTAACCTCCTATATCATAGAATTCTCAATATTTTTTCAGGACAGCATATTGCCACTTTTTGCAAGTCACTCACAGGGTGGAAAATAATTGCGGAGTCAAAGAGTTAAGTTTAAGTCAAATGTAATCGATGTGCTAATGACATCATCAGTTTGCGATAAATGAGTCCAGAGCACAGGAGGCAGATTTCATTATTCAGTATATTACACGGAAAGTTAATATTTATTTGTGTTTTATTTTTATTTTGATAAGAGTGGTAAATTACATTTCTTTTAAATGTACTTGTCAGTTGTGTGTAAATCTGTGTGTCTGTGCACGTGCGTGCGATAGTGTGTGTGTGAAATGGGGGAGGAGAAGTTTCAACATTTCTCAGAAGAGAGAAAATCTTGTTGGAAAGAATACAGCTAGATTATTTGCAGTTATCGCCCATTTCCGTGCTGATACAATGCCAAAAAAAATGATTTTTAATTTTATTTATTTTATTACTTTTAAGACTGATTATTGTATTGTCATGGGTAATACACAACTATGCCAAGTTTCAGAGCTATTACTCATCTAGAAGTGATTGAAAAATCGATTGCAAGATTTAAAGGTGACAAGAGAGTGACATACAAGGCAAGTTAAAGAAAAGCGTGTAAAAAAAAACGAAAACACAAACAAACAAAGAACTATGTTTCTAAATCATTATATAATATTGTATGTGGGCGTTGATGCTGATTTGTTGATCTTTCCAACATATTCTATTTCTTGATTACAATTAGGTACTGTTTTTTTAATTTTACAACGAGGCAGTTCTTGACATTAGTCTTAAAATGCATAAGGTAATAAATGGATACAGTCGACAAGAAGAGAGAAAGGACGGAGAGAGTGATAGACGGACCTGCGTGCCCGACTCTCAGCCCTTTGAAAACAAAGTGCGTTTGTTCCTTTATCCGTTCGTTTCGTCCGTCCGTCTGTTTGTCATAAGTCTACCTGTCTGCTTCATTCTGACTATTTGTCTCCAAGTTTGTCTGTCTGTCCGTACATATCCTTGTTAAACCAATGGTCTCAAATGACATTATTTGCTCAGCAACCTTTGTACCATATTTTGTAGGTCAAGGTTACATGTGTGTGTGTACTGATGTGTACTTACATGTATATGTGTATCTTTTTCGTTTGAAACTAAAACTCTCAAAGTTCTTACAGGAAATTTGTTATTCATCTCGCATAAAATTTACAACGCTACCAAGCAAATTCTAGCAGATAATGGAAAACATTGTGTATCCTAGTTCTTATGCACTGAGACTTAAGAAACAAGAAATGTTAATAACAAGGAAGGGACGGTACAACAATAGACATTCTGTCTGTGTTTGAATTGTGCATTCAACTAAGTGATTTTCAACCAATGCGTGGCGACCGAATATTTATATCCAGAGAAACATTGTGACCTGTTGGCGTCTCTTCTTCTTCTTCTTCTTCCGTCCTTAGCCACCGACCGTCAAAGCAGTCAGTGGCCATTACGCCTAGTGGCGTCTTAGGGCAACAGCAGATAGGTTTTCTTTGCCATTGTTTCCCATCACGCCTGTTGGCGTCTTTAGGGCAACGGCAAATCAATCCATCTGCTGCTGTTTCCGTAATCGAAGTGACTGGCAAACGGGTGATCAGCCCGTTGGTTTGGCGTCTCTTACGTTTCTCTTATTTGAAGTTTCAAGCTGCATGTCTTTGGCTAACGTCTTCTTATTTGAAGTTTCAAGCTGTATGTCTTTGGCTAACGTCTTCTTATTTGATCCATAGCCGTCGACTGTCTAAGCAGCCAGTGACCATCACGCCTGGTGGCATCTTGTAGAGCAGCAACAATCTTCTTCGACTTTTCTCGGTCGGCGGCTATCCTTCATGCAGTGCCTCAGCTCTGGTTCATTCTTTGCATCTCGGCCTCCACAGTTTTCCACAAAGTTGTTTTAGGTCGGCTTCTCTTTCGCTTTCCTTTCGGGGGTCCTGTCGCATGACAATTTAATTAATAGTAGGTAAAGCTTGACAGCTGTACAGGGGTGAGGGACAATAGTGCACACGGACGTGTGATAGTGATGCGCAAGAGAGATAGACAGAAGGCACAGGCTGAGTCAGTGAGTTCTTCACTAAGAAAACCACACACACCGCTCTTCTTGTTTTCTCTGGCGACAATATTACTCTTTTACACACACTGTGTCACTCACAAATAGTAGGGTAAAGATGTAAAGTTAGATTGAGGATTTGGTAGTCTGAACAGAACGAACAATCTTATCAAGGCTAACTCAATTTATTTCAATTTAGAAATGTAAATAAATCAATAAAGATTTTACTGCAAAAAAATTACCGCGAGATAACAAACTCCCAACAATTTGATGATTTTTCAAGAAGAAAGAATATTGTCGTACACAAATAGTGAAAAAAAAATGATGAATGAATTGTGTTAGTAAAGTTCCCGACAGGCCTGCTAATATCCTTGGCTTTGCTGGAAAAAATATGTAAAATACTGTTTGTGTGAAAATGAATGTTTTTGTTTTCTTTGTTCCTTTGGTGTGAATGTTGGAAATAACTTATATCCTGGTGTTCTCTTGGGAAAAAAAACGTAATCCAATGCTTTGAAATTAACTTCAGTGCTCGAATAAGGTATCCACAAAAGGGCACCGAATCTGAACACGATTTTATAAATCCACGATTGGTGTAACGTATCCACAATTGATGAGATATCCACAGATAACGAATTTCCTTCCAAAGGTGGGATGGAGGGTTATAATGGGTGGAGTATGGTAGGGTGAGGTTTGGTGTTGAGAATCTTTGAAATAATTGAAGGGAATTGTTATGGTGACTGGTGGGCTAGGTAACCCCTTTTCAGCAATAAGAGACAAGACGTGGCAGGTTGCACTGCAATTATCTGTTGGACAAAACAAAAATACATGTGTAATTACGCTGCTGCTGCAACATGCAGATACTCATAACAATTTAAGCAGTGTCCAGCGTAGGCATGTTGGTATCCATGCATGCGTCTCTCCATCTCGTTCCTAAAATAGGTCAGTCCACTGTTAAACATTCCTGTCTGCTATAAATGAATTCAACTGGTCAGGCCGCGTACCTTCACAATAACAAGACCGCCGTTTTGCTCCCGTCTCGGTTAGACAAGGTGACATGAGGGTCCGCTACAGAATGGGGGGTTATTTTTGTTTTCTATTCGTGGCCACCTCCTTCCTTCCTTTCGCCATTCATTCCTTCCAGCACTCATAATAATATTCTCATACATTATTAATGTAACAAACATTGAAAAATAATATGATCACTGTAGTGCAAACATTGTAACGTAATATCCCGTTAAAATACATGTGAAAATAAATGTACTTGGGTAACTATTTATGAAACATACATAATAAAGTAATATCCATTTAAAATACAACACTTAGAGTTTCATCATGATATTCATCATCATCAGTTGCCATCTCCACAACGAAGGTTGGCTGTAATGGATCTCCAACGTCTTCTGTCTCTTGTCTTGGTGGTGCACTCTGATAGACTCTTTCTTCCCCTTGCACGTTTGCCTTCAGCTCTCCCTTCTGTTATGGTCTTCTGCAAGGTGTTATGCCTTTTTATGTGGCCAAAGTATTTTACTGCCGAACTTTGATCTCCCTCATTAGTTCTCTTTTCATACCTAGATTTTCTAGGACCTCCTTATTTGTTTTCATCTCTTTCCATGAGATACGCCCCATTCTTCTAAATATCCACATTTCAAGAGCCTCAATTCTTTCTTTCAAATGCTTATTCATCGTCCATGTTTCTGCACCATACAGAAATGCAGAATATATATAACACTTTATGATTCTCAGTTTTAATTTGTGAGATAACTGTTTTGATGTCAGTATATGTTTCATGTTGTTGAATGTAGCTTTGGCCATTCCTATTCTCTTCTTGATTTCTGTTTCACATCTGCCATCTTCTGTTATTATATGACCAAGATATACGTAGCTTTTGACTTGTTCCAGGATTTTGCCATTTACGCTTATCTTTAATGTGGGTTTATCGTCTGTTTTGCTAATTATCATAGTTTTTGTTTTCTCAATATTAATGTCGAGTCCATATTCATGACTTATACTGTTCACTTGCTTCACTAGTTCTTGTAACTCCTGTTCGCTTTCAGCTAACAACACGGTATCATCTGCATATCTAAGATTGTTTATTGACCTTCCACTGATGTTCAGTCCTGGTATTTCCTGTATCTGTTTGAAATTTTTTTCGGTGTATAAATTAAATAGGCAGGGGGACAGCACACAACCTTGTCTGACACCTCTTTTTATGTCTATGTATGATGAATAATTCCTTCCAGATCTTACTGTGGCAGTTTGCTCCCAATAAAGGTTACTGAGTATTCTTATATCTTTTCCATCAATACCTATGTCTTCGAGGCATTCAATTATTTTCTCATGATGGACTCTGTCAAAAGCCTTCTTATAGTCAATGAAGCACATGTACATACCTTTTTGGACCTCTGTAAATTTTTCTGCTAATATTCTTAAACAAAATATTGCCTCTCTTGTTCCACTGTTCCGTCTAAAACCAAACTGTTCTTCTTGGATTTCGATGTCTACCTTACTTTTTTATTATTTCTTGTATGATTTTGAGCAGTATCTTAATTGCATGACTCATCAGGCTGATTGTTCTGAAGTCTGAACATTCTGTTGCATTTGGTTTTTTGGGCAATGTTATAAAAACTGATGTCTTCATGTCGTGTGGTATATCCTGTATTGTATATATCTTTGCATAGATCTGTGATTGTATCTATACCAAAGCTCTCCAGAGCTTCTATCATTTCAATGTTTATGTTATCCATGCCTGCTGATTTTCCTTTCTGTATCATATGTATGGCATTCTCTACTTCTGATCTGAGAATGTTTGGGCCTTCATTAGAATCTGGTGATGGTTTTTTACCTCTGTTGTCCTTAAATAGTTCTTTTACGTCTTCTGCCCATCTGTTTGATATGTCTTTCTCATCAAGTAATATTACACCATTTTTGTTCTTGATACAGCTTCCACCTTGTGCAAACCGCGACCTATTTGATAATTTCTTTATTTCTTCATGCATATCTCTTGTCATGTGCTTTGCTTCGTGTCTTCTATTTCCTTGCATTTTGTTTCTATCCACCGTTCTTTTGCTTGTCTACACAAAGTACGTATGTCGTTGTCTATTGTTTTATATTATGGAGTGTTTTTTGCTTTCTTTATTTCTGCCATTTTATTCAAGATGTCATCTGTCATCCAAATTTGATTTTTCTCAGACGACTTTTTTTTTGGTAAATTAGCATTTGCTGATTGTATGCTTGTCTTTAAACATTCCCATTTTGTGGTTACTTTTTCGTCTGGGTTTTCTCTTCTATACTGCACCATGCTTTCTGTCAATAACTGTTGATATTTATTTCTGACGTCAATTAAATATTTCTGTTTTATATCTGGTTGTTTCAGCGCTGATATTTCTATCTGGGGTTCCTCCTGTCTTCTGTATCCTGCTCTTTTCAGCTTTATATTTACTTTGATGACGACTGGATTGTGATATGAATTTATGTCGGCGCCAGGATGTGTCTGTGCACTTGTGACACTGTTCTTAAATCTATGTTTTATCATGATATAGTCGATTTGATTTCGTGTTACATCTCCTGGGCTTTTCCTTGTGTATAATTTCCTTGGGTGGTGTTCAAAAAAGGTGTTACATATGACCAGCTGGTTTTCTTCACAGAACTGGATAAGTCTGTCTCCTCTATCATTTCTTGTCCCTAATCCATACTGTCCTACTATTTTCTTGTATTTTCCTTTTCCTACTTTTGCATTCATATCACCCATTACTATCAACACATCTGTAGATTTTACTGGTTTACGTGTGTTTTGTAGCTCTTCATAGTATTCTTCTATTTCTTCCTCGCTGTGATCTTTAGTTGGTGCATAAGTTTGTAAGATTGATATGTCGAATGGCTTTGCTCTCATCTTTAGTAACATCATTCTGTCATTGTGTGTCCAGTATCCACATACGTATTTTTCTAACTCCTTCTTTATCAACATTCCTACCCCTCTTTCATGTTTTTCTCCTCCTGAGTGTATAAGCGTGTACTGGTCTCTTTTTATGTAGCCTGTATCCAACAGTCTTGCTCTGCAACTCCCAGTATATCGAGTTTCATGTCTGTTGCCTGCAATATAAGATTGTCAAGCTTTCCTTCTCCGTTTAGAGTTCTAACCATGATATTTTAACGTATTTCAAATCTATATATCTGAGCTAATTTCTATATACTAGAAAAGTTGAATACATAACCAGTAGTGTGTCATGTACGCAGTTATGTTACGGGTCGTATTCTGGAGGATGAGCGTGACTTTATATAATAAAATACTCCGATCGATTTCAGGAGGATGAGCTGACTTTTATACAAGAAAATACTCCGCTCGATAATGGTGGGTTTGTGTAGGTAGTTTGTGTAGGTTGTAGCTGGTGGGTGTGGGATTTTTTTGTGGTTGTTGTATTATAATTGTTGTGTGTTGTGGTGTAGTTGGTAGTGTGTTGTTTATTCATTTATATACATATTATATATAATATATTATATTATATATATATATATATATATGAATATATTTATAATATATATAGATATATATATATATATATATATATATATATATATATATATATATATATATATATATATATGTATAATATTATAATAATATATATATACTATATATATACATTTAATACATATTTTACAACAAGTGTTACAACATATATTACAACATTTATACAATTATTATTTTTACATCAGGTAGACAACATAGATAACAAAGTTTTTTTAATTGTAATAAATATGGTTTTATTTTCAAATAACAGTAACAAAAACATATGAGCAGGGTCATATATTGGAAGACGGGTATGTTAGATGGAAAGAGGAAGGTGTGTACAATTTTTATATTTTATTTTCAAACAGCAATAACATAAAAAAAAACTTTATATGAACAGGATCACATATTGGAATAGCGTTGTTATGTTAGATGGAAAGAGGGAGGTTAATTGTACAATATTTTTATTTATTTTCAAACAGCACTAATAAAAGGGACATAATGGAAAAGAGATATTTTTTAGATGGAAAGAGGTGAAGTGGTGACATTGTCGTCGTGTACCTGTCTTTTAATGTAAAAATGGGACAGAGAATTTCTGCGGGGGTGATGACTCATGGGTGTGTGTTGGGGTGTAGCATCGGAGTAAGACAAAGCATAAGCGGTGGTGGGTGTGGGTGGTATTGCTAGGTTTGGGTTGTCTGGGTGTTGTATGTATTTAGGTTATTTTAATTGTTGTATTGTGCTAGTAGTGTGTTGTTTTTCTTCATACAATATATATACATATATACAACAGACAAAAAATCGATAAAATCCTGCACTCTTGAGATAAAGAGGAAAAATATATAAAAAATCGATAAATTCGCTTAGTGATGAGGTGTATAGAGGTTGCTAAGAGGATGTGTACTATTTTTTGATGCCGCGGGGTATGTGTGGCCAGGTGATTTTCCATGATTGGGGTGCGCAGGTAAGGTATTGGTTGTGTATGTACCCACACTGTATTAGATTACTGTATCACCAAAATCTGTCATTACACTGCAGTGCATGTACTACTTGTATTAATTTTTTTTTTTAAGAAAGAGAAATGTTTTCAAAATAACATTACAAACGATTCAAAACCAGGCGCAACTTACGTATACATGTACTTGCACAGATGTAGCCCACTATTTAAAATAATGAGAATCCTCTTTTGCACCAAACTGGATAGTCTCCTTTTGGTTCTTAAGTCCCGCATTCTCTTCAACAGCAGAAGCTGTGTAGGACAGCTGTCATCTTCTTGCTCGTACCAAGCCATCGCTGATTCTAGTGCTATAAAGGCCTCTTCAGGACTTGGTCGACGTTTTGGGTTTTCTTCATAATCTACAAGTACATCATGTACTTCTGAGGAGTCTTCGTCATCGGTCACTACATGTATTTGGTTTTCTTTTTGCACAAAAGACAAAATTTCTTCGTCATTCAAAAACTGAAAACCAGAATCATTATCATCTTCTAGCCACATGTGGGCATCATCTTTGTCACAGTCCGAAAATCCGGGCATTGAAACAGTTCCACAACTTCATTTATACAATCATCATTTGTGTCCACTGCAGTAGTTTTATTTCCTCCTTTTTTCCCAAGCAATCTATTCCAAGCCTTGTTGAGATTATCTTGTGACAGGGTGGTCCAAGCATCAGCTAACATATAGCAGCAGTCTTTGAGATTAAGCTTTTTGGAAAACGCCACCACACTTTCTTCATCTTCAGCCAACAATAAACGATGCAGGACTTCCTTCTTGTACATCTTTTTAAGCTTTGCTATAACACCCTGATCCATTGGTTGAATCAGTGCTGTTACATTGGGAGGCAGAAAAATTACTTTAAAATTTGCATCAACTGCATTCAATGTATCCGTCTCTGGATGAGATGGTGCATTGTCCAGTAGAAGAATTACTTTTCCAGTTTTCTTTTCTTGTTCTCTCAACCTCTTCACATTTGGGATAAACTGATTTGTATACCAATCAAGAAATATTTCACTATTCATCCAAGCACTCTTCTGTGCTTTGTAGCACAATGGGAGACATGTCACATTCTTTAAACAACGTGGTTTTTTGGCTTTGTCGATCATTAGCACCGGTAAACGATGACTTCCACTGGCATTCGCGGCTACCAAAATTGTTACTCTCTCTTTGCACTTTTTAAACCCAGGGGCAGCTGCTTCGCGCTGAGATGCAAGTGATTTTTGAGGCAATGATTTCCAGTATAAGCCAGTCTCATCGGCATTATACACATCATCGAGTGAATAACCTTCTTCTTCCAAAAAAGCCAAGAATGTTTCTTTAAAATTTTCAGCGGCAGTTGCATCGCTAGATAAAGATTCCCCTTGAATCTCCAGTTCTCGTATGCCATGACGAGATTTAAAGTCAGGAGGACCGTCAAGTTGATTGTTGAACTGAAGTGCCTTTTCACACTATAGAGAGCCAGAGATAGGTTCCGATTTGCTTCTTCTTTGCAGACACCATATATACAAAGCCTCTTCCAATTTCAAATATTTCGCATTTCTCATGGTCTTACGTTTCTTCGACCCATTTTCACTCTCCAATTTCGATGCAAAACTCATAATTTTATCCTTTTTACTTTTGATGTCAGAGACGGTAGCTTTCCCAACATTGAAAATCCTCGCAAGTGAAGACACAGTTTCACCTTTTCCTAGTCTCTTGATAATTTCTGTTTTCGTTTCAATTGACAAAACATTGCGGTTCCTTTTATATGCTTTAGGCCTACTGGAAGATGCCATATCGCACAGAGAAATACTTGTACACCCAAATTATTCTGCTGTAGTAGCAGACACAATTATTTTAAGTTGAACTGTCTGTTTAGCCAGTGTTCTGCCTAGAACGCAAACGTACACTGGATTGGTAAACCAGATATTAACTGACTTTATGATCTAACTGACTTCCTGTACGTAAGCGACCGACCATTAGCCCATCCCATCCTCTACAAATTGTTCGCACACATTTGAAGCTTGCCGCATGAAAAGATTCAGAAATGTAGTCTAACGTGACTGGTGGCGATTGATTTCTTTTTTCTGGAAAAAGTGTTCGGATAATTGGATGTTCGGATAATTGGGGTTCGGATAAATGGAGTTCTACTGTATGTATATATATATATATATATATATATATATATATATATATATATATATATATATATATATATATATATATATATATATATATATATATATATATATATATATATATATATATATATATACCACAGACATAAAAAGCGATAAAATCCGGCACTCTTGAGATAAAGAGGAAAATATAAAAAATCGATAAATTCGCTTAGTATGAGTTTTATAGAGGAAACTGGCTAATGAGCGTGGTGTGGTGTTGGCGGGGGGTATTGGTTTTGGCTGGCGGTGGTGACGACGCATGTGTATGTTGGGTTGTAGCTGGCGGGTGAGGGTGGTATGGTTTTGGTATTTTAATTGCTGTGTGTTGTTGTAGTGTGTTGTTTCTTTATACAACTTACATACAATATATATTTTACAACATAGATAAATATAACAAATACCAAGGTTTATAAATGGAAGTATATATTGCGAGACAAAGTATGAATCAAATTAGAAAGTTACATGGAAAGTTTTGGTTTAAGTTAGGATCGTGGGGGTTGAGTGTGCAATGGAGTTGGGGTAGTGGGGGTAGATAGTGAGGAATGGGTTTATATGGAAATATGACGTCAAAAACTCGATAAAATGGCGACGCAAAGGCTTATAGAGGAAAATATAAAAATTGATAAATTCGCATAGCATGCTTTTTGACATGTCTTTTGATGTAAAAATATGACATGGAATTTCCGTTTGTTGGGTGAATGTAATTACATATTGATACGGGTTCTGGTCCACGGGGTAGTTTTCTTTATTATTTATATTATATCATGAGTAATAAGCCTACTCACCCCAATGTCCATCTAGTGGTATGTAAGTGACCCCGCACACAGCCGTACTCTCCACATAAAAAATACTGTCAAAGGCCAGGCTGGACAATTCAAAATAGACAGTTTTATTGAACACAACGAGGCTCCGTAGAGATATATCCCATATGCAGACTAGATTATGGCGTCAACCAGACACTCCTTAGTGTCACAATAAGGCTGCAACTGGAACAGTGTCGACGACATTTTTAGCCATTTTAAAAAAAAGTTCAAACACGCACGTGCTTTTACCGCTAGTTATAAAACTCGATCGATCGGCGGCGGAAAACTTCGCGACGAAATCATTAATCGTATACTTTATAAAAGTCCGTAGCATAGAGGTCTTTCTCGTTGCTTTTTTTTTTGTTTGATAACCTGTCTTTATTTACTTCAGAGTTCACTTTTATTTTGTCCTTGATGGTTTTAATTTTGTCGTTAATTTATGTGTCCTTTAGACCGGGGCTTTTATTCCTTTCATTTTCTGTCCGTTTTGATGTTCCTTCCTTAGTGTGTTTTTCTGTTGTTTTGCTCCAAGCTTTTCGCGCCCCTGACTGCAATCTGGTTAGCATTATGTTGGACTTATTTGCTCTTATTGTGCTACAAATAGGTTGTTGTATACGAGTTGTCTTTACTCTTTTTTAAATATTGTCTAATTCATCTAACTTTATTTTATACCTATCACCGATGACTTACAATTAGTATTTATGCTCTATCTATGCCTAATGCTAAATTAACACAAGACAAGCTATTAATATTTTTTTAATATATAAATTTAAAATTATGTTTAGATAGCAACAGTTAAAAGCTGACTAGGCCTACTACTAAGCTAGTACATTTGAATTAAATTTAATTTTGTTCACGCGCGTGCTCACCCATGAAATCGCCTATATCGTCTCTCGTGACGTCGACATTTTTGAAAATGATCGGCATTTAAGAAAAAAATGGACTTTCAAGTTATCGGCGACGTGGATTCGATGATGACAAAACACGGCTCATCTATAACAGAGGCTAGAAACTGTTGTTCCGTTAGAGGATATCTAAATTTGCCGTAGTCAACTACTGGAACCTTAACCTCTTTAGATAGGTACGTGCGAATTTTGCGCGTTTTTTCGAACAACACTGGCATCGGGTTTTTATTGACTGGATTAATGTCTCTACCACGGGTAAGTGACCAGTCTGGGTGACTGTGAAACAAACAACTGGGAAATTGATACATGGTTCGCGATACATTAAATAAATGTAACTAAGTATTTGCTCCAGTTATCAAACAGTTATCTACTTTTTTGTCCAGCAATTTTCAAACTTTAGTGAAAACTTTTCTTCCAATCAGCAAAGATGGTCCCAAAATTTTTCCAAGTCCTACTCAAAGGTTCCAACCTGTAGGTAAATAGATCAGCTGTCAAATACTTCTTTAAATATTTCTTTAAATATTTCTTGCAGTTTTCCAAACTTTTCATTAAATATTTTTTCCAGTTAGGAGTACTTGACAAGGCAAATAATTTTTGCAGCTGTCAAAAATTTCTTCCAGTTGTCAAATATTTCTTTAAACGTTTTGCCAGTTGTCAAATATTTCTTCAAATGTTTTTTCGTATTGTCAAATTTTTTCCACTTGCCAAATATTTATGCAAATATTTTTTTTCCAGTTGTCAAATATTTCTTCAAATTTTTCCCGCTTGTCAAATATTTCTTACAGTTGTCAAATATTTCTTCAAATTTTTTCTCCACGTGTCAAATATTTCTTCAAATTTTTTCCACTTGTCAAATATTTATGCAAATATTTTTTCCAGTTGTCAAATATGTCTTCAAACTAACCTTCGCTGCTCCGTCTGGATCACCTACTTCCTAGCACTAAGCTACAAAGTACGCCTTATAACATATCAAATTGTGATGCTCGACGTCAGCTACAACTTTACTCTTTACATTGTCGCACCACTCATCCATAACCGGAAAACCTAGCACAAAAGTGAACTTTCCAAAACCATAGAACATAATAATTGTCAAATATTAGCTGTGTAGCAAACGCTAACCTTCCGCTGTGCCCTCTTTCCACACTAGGTCAAATACCGCGGACGTGTTAACACCTGAATGAAAACAGCTCACTGATACTGTCTAACAAGAAAAAAAACAAAAAACTCCAAACTGTGAACACTGGAAAACATGATGAAGTGTACACGACGCAGCTACAAACTTCTCATATGTGTGCATAGAAACGTCTAGCCTTTATAGTGTAAAATATTGGCCCCACGGCCTCTAGCCTCACAAAAAAACCGGATAAGAGCTCCCCAGCTGTCAGGAACCACTTATCATGGAGAATACTCCACGGGTTACACCGCGGCTGTGTGGGTATATAATAACAACTATAGGCTCGCCCTCCTAATGGAAAACCACACAACAATGGCTTACAAAAGTAATGAACACCTTTAACAGGTACTTCACTTTAATAAATATACACACACAATAAGGCCTCTTACGGCCATAGTAATGCATCAAATACAGTAATGAAAAAACCACTGTAGACCTGCCTTAGCAGCTTAAACTATCACCTCCATACACGAAGGTACAAACTATACCACAAATTGCTGCTATAGATATCGCTCACCCAAGCGCCAAAAGCTATGACAATGACACACTGCAAATCATCGACATCTAATCAAACTACGGCCTGTAGACAACACGATCTAGACCCTTCACTGCTCTAGACTTTAACAACGTAATTATCACTAAGGTCCGAAAACATTGCAGGCACTCAATTACAGTCTTACAATATAGACCACACAGCGATCTCGCTGGCATCAGGGAAAAACGTCCTTCATGGACAAGAGACTCCCTTCTCACTCACTAATTTTGCGCCTTTTCCCCCGACTTCCGGTAGTTACATAACCCACCAGTTCGGCTAACCTCGGCCTCTCCCGACTGGCTTTTCAACGAACACAAGACATTAAATGCACTGCGAAATAACGCCGTGACACCTTCTCTGTTCTTCTAATGTTGGGAACTTTTGAAGCAGACGTTCAGCTGTCATTTTATCTGTGCCACAGTTACACTCGTCGGTAGTTATTATCTTTATCTTGTTGAAAAGATGGTATCCCAATGTGTTACGACCTGTGCGGAGTCTGAAGATAACAATTAGTTGACTTCTTGACTTCTGTTAAAGAGGTAATATGCATCGTTCTTAGTTGAGAACCACTGACTTAATTTGCAAGAATGATGCGTGTCATATTTGAGACTTTGGAAAGTTCCTGGGTGTGGGTGGACAGGAGGAATTATCGGAACGCTGGAATGGGGAAACTGCAATACATATTAAGAGTGTGAATTTCAGTTTCATGAAGGTTCCTTAACCTTCTGGTACAGTGGCGTATTTGAGATTCATTTCGCAGTAGGGCTTTAAGGTTGGAGGCACCTTATCGGAGGATAAATTTAGGAACCCACTTTAAGCCATTTTTTCTGTTTTAATTCGGGGTGAGCAATACATCGTTTGTAGTTCACAGATGAACCACTACGAAACTTTAGGTGTGCTGCTTAATATGTACATGTTTTAATTATTTTTCCTTCAGTTACTTTTTGTTTCTTTTTCAACGAAGAATATTTTTCGTACGGAAATTTTAGGAACTAATTAAGGCGATACAGAGCAAAATATCATCATTTACAGTCTGTTCTTCTTGTTATTGTATCCTTAACCACTGATTGACAAAGCAGTCAGTGGTCATCACGCCCTAGTGACATCTTGAAGTGCAGCAACAAACTGTCTCCACTTTGCTCCGTCTGTGGCCATCCTTCGGCTGTCCCTAAACTCTTGTTCATGCTTTGTATCTCGGCCTCTATGGTTCTCCGCCACTTTTTTGCCTTCCTTCTGGGGTCCATACTGTTATTATATCTGTTGTGATACCAGTACTTAATACTATTTGTTTGGTTGAAAGTATTCTTAATAATGTATTATTTTTACCTTGCGCCCATAAAAGTGTTTTTTTCTTTTCTTTTCAATTAATAAACATATTTGTTTGCCTTAAATGCTTTCTTCATTTCACACACAGGAGGAGTTATTTCATTATCAATAGTTGAAAAACTGTAAAAGTTTCATAAATGGGTGTTTACATAGAATAGAAGGAGTAAAATGATATGACAAGATCACTAACATGGGACTGATGACACGATCACTAATGTGGAACTGAGGACAAGATCACTGACGTGGAACTGATGACAAGATAACTTATGTAGAACTGATGACAAGATCACTAATGTATAACTGATGACAAGATCACTAATGTAGAGCTGATGACAAGATCACTAACATGGAACTGATGACAAGACCACTAACATGGGACTGATGACAAGATCACTAATGTGAAACTGATGACAAGATTTCTAATGTGGAACTGATGACAAAATCACTAATGTAAAACTGATGGCAAGATCACTAACGTAGAACTGATCACACGATCACTAATGTGGAACTGATGAGAAGATCAGTAACGTCAAACTGATGACAAGATCACTGAGTGGAACTGATAATAAGATCACTAATGTGGAACTGATGACAAGATCACTAATGTGGAACTGATGACAAGATCACTAATGTGAACCTGATGACAAGATCACTAATGTGGAACTGATGACAATATCACTAATGTAGAACTGATGACAAGACCACTAATGTAGAACTGATGACAAGATCCCTAATGTAAATCTGATGACAAGATCACTAATGTGAATCTGATGACAAGATTACTAATGTGGAACTGATGACAAAATTACTAATGGGAAACTGATGACAAAATCACTAATGTGAAACTGGTGACAAGATCACTAATGTGGAGCTGATGACAAGATCACTCATGTGGAACTGATGACAAGATCACTAAAGTGGAACTGATGACAAGATCACTAATGTGAAACTGATGACAAAATCACTAATGTGAAACTGGTGACAAGATCACTAATGTGAAACTGGTGACAAGATCACTAATGTGGAGCTGATGACAAGATCACTAATGTGGAGCTGATGACAAGATCACTAATGTGGAACTGATGACAAGATCGCTAATGTGGAACTGATGGGAAGAACTAGACAAGTGCCAGTGGAACAAGAAATGAGAAGAAGACGCTGAAGATGGATATGACACACACTGAGGAAACCTGTTGAAGGCATTACAAGGCAGTCCTTGTTCTGGAACCCCCAGGGTAAGAGAATCAGAGGAAGACCAAAGAACACATGGATAAGAGAATTGGAGACAGACATGAAGGGGATGAAGGAGACATGTAAAAGCCTTGAAGTTAATGGCACGTGACAGGAAGACTTGGCATAAGTTTGTTGATGGCCTATGCTCCTTAGGGAGCTGAAAGGTGAAGGAAGGAGAAGACTGCAGTTTCAGTTAAAAAAGCAAAAGTAGATACTGGCATTAACAAAATGTGTCCAGGCCTGTTGTTGTTGACCAGTTACCTTCCTCGCTGACAAAATGGCCGCCAGACTCTGGAATACATTCTGCAAACGTGCCCACTCTTTGGTGACTTAGGAGCTCAAACCTGGCCCCAGGAGAATAAACTGGAAGAGAAACTGTGGAGTACCCGCGAGGACCTCCTGCTGACGACTGGAGGCAATTCATCTCCTTGTTTAGATTACTGAGCATACGAAACTAATTGCAGAAGAAGAAATGGCATTGTGCATATTGCTGATAAAGCGAATAAACATCGTTTGTAACAAGTATGTAGCAAGCCCAATATAAATATTGTATGACAAGTGATCACTAATGTTCAACTAATTGAAATAATCAGACAAATACCAGTGGAGGAGGAAGTAACGAGATGACTCTGGGATTAGATAGAACACATATTGACAAAATGGGATTGGATAGAACACATATTGACAAAATGGGATTGGATAAAACACATATTGACAAAATGGGATTGGATAGAACACATATTGACAAGATGGGATTGGATAGAACACATATTGACAAAATGGGATTGGATAGAACACATATTGACAAAATGGGATGGGATAGAACACATATTGACAAAATGGGATTGGATAGAACACATATTGACAAAATGAGATTGGATAGAACACATATTAACAAAATGGGATTAGATAGAACACATATTGACAGAATGGGATTAGATAGAACACATATTGACAAAATGGGATTAGATAGAACACATATTGACAAAATGGGATTAGATAGAACACATATTGACAAAATGGGATTGGATAGAACACATATTGACAAGATGGGATTGGATAGAACACATATTGACAAAATGGGATTGGATAGAACACATATTGACAAAATGGGATGGGATAGAAC
This sequence comes from Oreohelix idahoensis, assembly GCA_024509875.1. NCBI lineage: Eukaryota > Metazoa > Mollusca > Gastropoda > Stylommatophora > Oreohelicidae > Oreohelix > Oreohelix idahoensis. The sequence goes on from JAMPIV010006020.1 coordinate 96,796, forward strand.
ACATATTGACAAAATGGGATTGGATAGAACACATATTGACAAAATGAGATTGGATAGAACACATATTGACAAAATGGGCTTAGATAGAACATATATTGACAAAATGGGATTGGATAGAACACATATTGATAAAATGGGATTAGATAGAACACATATTGACAAAATGGGATTAGATAGAACACATATTAACAAAATGGGATTAGATAGAACACATATTGACAGAATGGGATTAGATAGAACACATATTGACAAAATGGGATTAGATAGAACACATATTGACAAAATGGGATTAGATAGAACACATATTGACAAAATGGGATTAGATAGAACACATATTGACAAAATGGGATTAGATAGAACACATATTGACAGAATGGGATTAGATAGAACACATATTGACAAAACCTACTGATGGTATTATAAGGCAGTGTCGGTTCTGGAATCCCCAAGCGAAGTGACATAGAAGGTAAACAAAAAAGTTACGGAGAAGAGAACTGGAGACAGACATGAAAAATGTAAAGAATACATGACAAGTGGAAGGCACATGACAAGAGGGATTGACATGTGTTAATAGACGATCTAGGCTCCATACGGAGATAAAAAGTATTGATGATGATGATGATGAGAATGATGGTGATAATGATTATGAGGATGATGATGATGCTGTGCATATTGTTGAAAAAGTGAATAGACATTCTTGAAAAGCAATGCAAGTGACCAAAAAAAAGATTTTGAATCACGGTAGGGCTGGGGATGGGGGGGGGGGGGGGGGGAGGGTGAGGCCTGCGCCATCTCAAGATACGCCACTGATAATATATACATTTTTGTATTGTGTACTTCTTCCGTAAGATAGAAACAAGGAAAACAAAGTGTGTTGCTATTGGCAACTGTCAGTGTTTGGATATTTGGTTGTTTCGTTAAGAATGAGAGGAGAAGGTGAAGTGAAAATGTGTGGGCGTGTTTGGACAGCTGATTCTCATTGGTGTGTTGTAAAGTCTAACCAGTGATTCTCAATCGTGTTGGAAGCGATGGCCACTTAGGAAAAACTGATTAATTCCGTGAACCATGTCCAACAAAAGACGACAATTTAACTAATTGCCGATTTCTGCAAGAAGGACAACTAGCAGAACGTTTCGGATACGAATTGAATCATGGATGCGTCTCTGTGATCATTTCTCTTTGTATTGGCTATAAATTGGTCTTTGACAATGTTGACATTAACCAACAGAGGTAGAAATGAATAGACTGATAAAACAATTTGAGGATCTAGATTTGGCTGCTGGTCTGCTTCTTTTGTACAACACAATAGACATCCCTAAGAGATCTAGAATCCTACGTGTATCTTGGCAGTAAAATAGACAGAGTTACATGAACAAACATAGATATGAAAATAAGAGTACTGAAAACAAGAGAAGATACGATTGTTTTGGATATACGGAAACGAAAAGAAATGAAGTCCAACATAAACATAATAATCTTCACCTCAAATGTCAAGTCAGTCCTATAGACTCGCTCTGAAACATAACAAACAACAAATAATACAATCAAGAGGATGTTAGTAGCCCCATTCAGTCATAACTGACTATGGGAATGCGCCCCTGGAGTGATAGCCCTTAGCTGTGTTTTTCCTGGTGTTTCTTTCGGTATGTCCTTTTCGTTTCTGCTTGTGGTGAGATCTTCTTTTTCGTCGAATCTAAGATTGTGTCTAGGGAGCATCGCTATTTGATGCTACAGGCAGCTTCATTCTCCCCGGTTGCTGGATCTATAACCAGAGCTTTCATGTTTCTCTTGTGCACATCTTTGAACCTCAGTTGTCGTCACCCGGCACTTTGTTTGCCATAAAAACCCAGTAAGATACAGACGTTCATAAACAAGTTCGTAGGCTCAATAAAGGGTTAAAGTTGAATGACAAAAGAGAGAAGAACCATAACCGCAGAATGCATACAGAAACATTACCCAAGCAACGCCTGGACTCATGCCTACACAGATGGACCAGCAACAAATGCAACAGAACATGGAGACAGAAGAGGGTTGCTGAACTTAAGAACTGGTACACAAAAAAGGTTGTCAGTGGCAACAGGAAAATTCTCAAGCAACTTCAGAGCAGAGGCAGAGGCCTTGTAAACTGCAGCAGAGGTCCTAATGACAGAGGAAAGCACCGAGAGACAAGTTGCTTTCTGTACAGATGCGCTGTCAGTAATTGCAACACTGAAGAGCCAGAACAGACGACCTGAGAGTAGTACTCCACAACATGAGCCACCAATTCAAACGAGTTGTAGTACAGTGGACCTCATCTCATTGCAACCACTTATTCAACCACCTATAGATAGGCACTACCGATGAGTGTGACTCTGGCACAGATAAAATGACTGCTGAACATCTCCTTCAAAGATGCCCAACATATGACGAACAGAGAAAGCACTTTTGGCCATCACCAGTACCATTCCTTGAAAAGCCCTAGAGATAGAAATAGCCTCAAGCTGACCACTGAACATATTCAAGTTGACGCAGAAGAAGAATTACAAGATCACCAATATAGACCCGAAGGAAAGAATCCAGCTAATGCCAGTGAATAAAAATGTGAGGAAAAGACGTTCTCGTTCTGCAGGACACACATCGAGGAAACAGTTGATAACACTACAAGGTAGTCCTTGTTTTGGTATCCGCAGGTAGAAGAAATTAAAAGAAGACTTAATACCTTTGGAAGTGAGAATTGAAGACATTCTGAAACAGGTTAAAAAAGAAATGGAATGGCATTCTAACCAAGACGTATTGACCCCAGGCCACTGGAGTCTTGAGTCGGAAGTTGGAGTCGTGGAATCGGTCGTTTTTAAGTGGAGTTGGAATCGGTAAAACATATCAGGACTCCGACTCCGAATTGTATACTATATATGACTAGTAAAATAACTGTAGTCGGGAGTCGGAGTTGTCACAGAATGGATTGGGGCGACCCCTTCTTTTTCCTAACCTCTGTTTCACTACGGCAGTAATCGGTACATTTGTGGTACGGATTTTATTGAGTGCTTTCAATTGTCGCATTTTCTTTCTTTCTCTGCTATGTAGCAGATATTGTGTCTTGTCTGTTTATCTGACACTCCTGGTGGATGATAATACTAAACATTATCGACAACCAAGCTGGTTAATCGCAGGCGTGACCGATATCAGTACACAGATTAACACTTACATCACCCAGCGCAATCTGCTTAATCACTGATAAGGCACGGGTGCGTCTCCGCCAAGGTTATAAATAGACGGATTTTGTGTTTGGTCAAGCAACAGTTAAGACATTACTTTAGCAAAAGTAATAATTTGTTACATCTTACACACATTGTCTTGTGAGGTTACCAACCTGTTTGTGAGTTGGTACACCAGGCAATCGGATGTTTACAGCCCATTTTCAGAAACGTAATGTTTGACATTTTGAACTAGATGAGTCATGCAAAATATTCAAAGCAGATTGGCTGATCATTTGAGCCCCATAACAAACAGAGGGGTGTAAGACAGTGAATATAACCTGATACATTTCAGTGTTTTTTCACTGTTAGATTCACACTTACCAAAGACACCAGACGTGCCAGTTAGAATTCAGAATTTCCATTTATCAGGCCGGGCATCTTTTATTGGAGTATTCATCAGGACTTACAATTCAGCCCAGGAAATCTCTTTCATTTTAATAAGGAAAGCCGCTGTCTGAAGAAACTGAAGGAAACACACGGAGTCAGAAAGGGAATTAAAGTTATAATTAACGACCCCAAGTACACGTGTAATAAGGCAACTGCCAGTGTCTTTTATTCATCTGAGCAAAAAGTCTGTGAGCCAGCATTGGCGTAAGTTGTGATTTTACATTCTATATTTTATTACTAATATGTGAACTAACATATATATGTATATTAACATGTGAATTTTAATATGTCAAAGTCGTTAGTGGATGTCCCAGTCATTTGAGGATGGCAACCTCAGCGTATAGAATGATGATTCATGAACCAACACTGCACGGGCTGGTGATTGCTTTATTGCTAGTTACGTAAAGAGAACTAAAAGCATAAAGTAGTTCCATATGGAGCAGGGAGGAAAAGATGAAAGAAATGATATACATTCTAAGTGTAATACGTACAGTTCCAAACCAGTGTAAATGTCTATGTGAAAATATTCATTTTAAAATTAGTGAAAGTTTCAAACTTGTCAATCAGTGTAAACATAAATGAAAACATATTAAATTTTTCTTGTGGTTTTATCCTACAGTTCTCCGACAACCTTGACCAGCGACGAGCGGGAGCAGTGTAAAAAGAACCAACCTATCAGAAGGAGCAGAACCGTCATTGGCAGCTAAGTTCCATATATAAGCTGCCAAAGTGATTTTTTTTCATCGTCTCTATTGCCAATCAATGAGGAAACGTTTCTTCTAAACTATTCAATTATTTTCAAACTGTTAAAACTTAAGTGTTTATTAAATTTTGTTATTTGTAATTTTACCAATTTAACTTCGATTTAATCATTTTAAAGTTACTACATGTTTGTCTCAGTCAATTTACTACACACACTCTAAACTGAGCTATACAAGAATAATAAGAATTCCACTGAATAAATAAGAGGCGGTGGCTTAACGAGCTAAAACTAATCATTGCTTAATTCTTCACGAGTGGTCGGCAGAGTCTAGAATTAACGTGCTTAGCCAAAGTAGCATTGTTTCCGCTTATCTGAATATCTTGTGAAGACTTCCTTTGTTATAGAAGTGTCATTATCCTTCTATCTACATCTCGTCCAAGAGTAATCTTTTGCGAAGATAGACACCTTTGAAGCCCATATTAGATACTCTTGAGCGTTGGCCATTGTTGGACCACTACAGTAAAGCAGGGGAGGCAATACCGTCACAGGAGTCGGAATTCTAAAATTTCAGGAGTACGAGTCTAAACATTTTGCCGAATCCACAACCCTGGTGAACACTTCCAACCCCTATGATGGAGGCGGGTAAATCAAAAGCAAATAAAAAGAGTAGACACGAGAAAGACAAACGAGTTTAAGGTCGGATAAGACATTACAAACGTCATGCGGGGCTCGAGAATGGACATGAGGATTGAATTCCATCACAAACAGCTGCCACCTTGGTCACACAACTAATGCAATGTGGGGTGCTTCCAGCGTCTTGATTTACGCGCATCTGCGACGGGCCATTTGTCATGACCACATTATCAGTTTCTCTCTTATAGATCATGGAACCACTACAACAGGAAACCTGCACTAAAGCATTCGTGTACTCTTGATGCCATGGATTCAGTAGCTTTATGCTTTACATCACAGATCGGTAACCGGTCAATCTTGATCTGTAAATCCTAGGGGATAATGTGGTAGACGTCTAAGTGGTGGATCGGGATAATAATTTTTCACATAGGTAAATTACTGACTAGCCGTTTCCGTTCAGCACATAAGGAAACAGTCTTGCAGTTTTGTAATGTACTCCCTAAGAGACATTCATTGCCTCTTTGGAACTTCCAGGGTGACCGAATATTTCCACCATCTATAGCAATGCTACCATGAGTTTTCTTTCAAACAAGAATCATCGCGGGAGCTACGGAGATTGTGCTCTGCCGACGATACCTTTTGCAAACAAAACGAAAAAATATTAATGCAGAAGGAGAGGTAGGGAAGAGAGAGAAGACGACAAGCTGGCAAGAGAAAATTCAGAAAGAAATCGGACAGGCTGTCACTGACATATTTGCATATAGGATACTGGAATTGCCGAAGCGCCAATCAACAAACAGTGTTATACAGAAAATCATCCATGATTTTCACCTCCTCATGATTCAGGAGACAAATTTGAAAGTGACTAGCAATATTAATTGTGCAGGCTACAAATGTTATAGTAATCCATGTGGGCCTGGCAGACGAGGGCAAGCTATGTATGTCCAACATGAACTTCCTCACATATGGCTGGATACAAGTTCCCACAATAGTGAGGATAACGAATTGCAAGGGATTGCGGTGAATATAAGCGATCAGGAATGGCGAGTCTACAATTGTTTGCTCATGTTGACCACCTTCCTGAAGAGGGTAGTTGGGATTTCCTGATAGATTTGTCCGATGAACCTAACAGTAGGTATTTAATTGCTGGTGATTTCAATGCCAGGTCTAAGGAATGGGGTAACATCACGGACAACAGACAGGGTATAGCCTTGAGTCGGGCATTAATAAACACAAACTTAACCATCTTAAATGATGGACGTTCGACAAGACTGGCACCTAAACCTGGGTACACTGACAGCATCATAGATCTGGCATTGATTTATAATGCTGCCGCAACCCTTGCAGGTTGGAATGTACTGGGGGCACAGGAAAGTAATTATCTACTATGTGTAGTTCTCATTGCAAACACGATGAATAATGGAAGGATTGAAGAGATTGTTGAGGATTGTTTCATGTTTACAGGCATTTGGATTTGTCGACGATCCGAATGACTGTATCATGGAACACCTCAAACGAATAGAGATATATCTCATCGACCGATGTCGATGAATGTTGCATGTGTGCAGGCATTTGAGTTTGGCCAACTCGAATTGCTGCACCATCGAACATCGCAATTGAATAGAGTAACGACATGGTACGCATATCTCTATGCATGACGCGTATGTCTCGGTAACGTCATTCGACTTGTGGGTTTTGACCCCTACGGCAGTGTGTTTCAGAAGTGTGGCCATTGCCACTTATATTGTGTGGTATTACCGCTTAAAAGTGTGTGGCGTCGTCCACTTATTAGTTGTGTTGGCTGGGAAGCCACCTGAGCAGTGTATTTCGTGGATCAAACGTAAGGCGTATCGTTCCTAACGCAGTTTGTATAATTATGGCAGATTAGCCTGGCGTGGTATGCCAAAGGAACATTATGGTACTAGCAATAGTGTAAGACTAGTATAGATGGATATTATATAGCTAGCAGTAGATGTAAGTCTAGCTTAAGAAGTGTATTGCGAAACTAGCAGGATAATTAAGTCTAGTGCAAAAGGCTATTGAATAAACTAGCGACGGGAGTAAGTCTAGTTAGCCTCTGAATTTATGCCAAAGGACATTGGCCGTTTAAAAAGGAACTGACCTCTAACCAGAACTCTAGATAGAGATTAATGAACATGTGTTAATGAAATAACGAGAACTCTTGCAGAACGTACATGAATGTGATGTGACTTTTGTTCCCATGTAGTTGGTGTCTGCTCATGGAATGAAATCATTAATTACATATTTTGAGTCGTCAAAATCACGGTCTTATCAACTGACGTATTCTGAGTTGAGTTAAATGCTGTTTATATTCAACTAATCATGACCAGTGATAATTAATGCCTGAACACGCTGCATCTCACACTGCTAATATAATTAATAAGACAAGAGACTAATTCAGGTCAGTCAATGGTCGAATATTTAATATGAAACATGTTCAGCTAAGAATGCATCACACGGGTTAAAGCAGACAATATCGATACCAACGAACAGTATTACGGAATCCTATAAAAGTGATATAAGAACCCGAAGGACTTCGACTGTAGGAACAGAATACGCATATAACAACTTGGTCATCCTAAATACTTGGTGTCATAAATAGAAGCCCCACAACAACCGAAGTTGTAAAAGAAGTCCTTAACAAACTGGTGTCAGAGGCGTTTGGATTTCGGGAATACTGCAACACCCCATCAAGTATCGAAGAAAGCGAAATCGACGATGAACGTTTGAAGGCAAGATCATTCATTCAAACCAAGCTGGCAACTATTTTGCGCATGTCAGTAAGTGACGTCACTATATCAATGCCGTCAGCGCTAATAGTCAACTTTGCCTGAGAGAATCCTAATTTTCTTCCACCACAAGAGACTGGTCCATACTAATAGAAAGAAAGTCTTCCACTCTATAATCTGAACCAGTGGACATGTATTTCTTCAGCAAATTCACCTAAGGCTGCGACGCAGATCGTTTGAAGAAGCTACTTTCGAAGACCGGCAATACTTTCAAACGGTTCTACTACGAAGGTCAAGGTCGACTATCATTGGACTTCAGCCGTTCAACACTTGTGGGGAGCTAGGATTAGATTTACATACACTCATGTATTTCTCAGAGGGACAGTTAAACAGATAAGTTCTTATTTTTACTTAGGCGCTTGAACATTATCATACTGTCCTTGCATTAGCTTTAGTCAACAGTTCATCACCACTTCGCTTACTTTCTACTTATCATCTGTGTTTCCCCCATTCATGTTTATCCGTATATTTGTATACTCGTCGTGTTTAATATTGGCTGGAATTTTCCCAGGAAAACTTCAGTGAATGTTAACTTCTATTAGATTTGCATGCTTATATTAGCTGACCGAGGATCTGACTGATTACATTTTTTCTTTTGAGTCAGGATATAAATGTTTCTTCAGTTCGCAATATAACCATACTTTTGTGTACTTAGCAGTTTCGTCATGTAGATTACGTCATCATTATTTGCATAACCTCATTTCAGTACTGTTGACAATGGTTTTCGTGTGTTTTCTAAAATTTCTTTGTCTACACGTTAGTTTAAGACGACCTGTCTCGTTATATTTTTTGTGATGTCAATTCTTCACTTTCTTTTATTGATTACTCTGTATAGTCTCCCTTATTTACTTTATAAGTGTAAATTGTTGTCGCATAACTGAGAAATCATTTCGTTGTAATTCATTTGATTGTTTTCATTGTCTTTGTCACATGTTCTTGGAACTTGTTTGTTATTGATTGATATATTTATGTACATATTATAGTGAGTTCTATACCCTGGTGTATATTATAGACTATTGAAGGTACTCAGAAACCTAGTATCATGTCTACACTACAGGAATTCATTGATATTGGAAAAAGTTATGGGAAATCAGGAGCGGAACTACAAAGTTTTGCAGATACGAAATATGATGAATATTTATCGCGTCTGGAAAGAATTGAACAGCGCGAAGCGACTAAACGAGCTGAGGAGCTTAGGAAGTTTGAATTAACCCAAGAGAGGGAACTGAAAGAAAAGGAAATGGCCCAACAAGAAAAAGACAGAGAATTCGACAAGGAAAAAATGGCTCAACGAGATAAAGAATTAGCACAACGAGATAAAGAAATGGAATTAAGAAGAATGGAACTGATGCAACTAGACCAAGCCCATAAAAATGCCATGGAGCTTGAAGCATTAAAACTTTATGCAGAAAAAGAAAAAGCTTTAGAATTAGCTAAAGTGCAGTCTGAACAGACTAAGACTGCGGCTGGTACAAACATTTTCCATCCGAAGCTAAAAATGCCACATTTTCATCAAACTCGCGATTGCATTGACTCTTTTTTTAATCTAGATTCATCATGAAAGTCACCGCCTTGAACATCCCCAAGGAAAGATGGAGCAGTCTTTTGCTTGATTTTTTGACGGGTGACTCACTTAAATGTTTCATGAGTCTGGATGAAAAGAGTAGAAACGATTTCGAAGTCGTAAAAGAGGTATTACTAAGACGTTTCCAGTTAACTGAGTCTGGATTCAGAGATCGTTTTCATGCGGCTAAGCCAAGTAAGGATGCAGATTTTGGTGAATTCATTGCATCAATTAAGCATTTTTTAGCAGATGGATTGATCTCTCTGGTATTAATAAAACTTATGAAGGTATCATAGATCTCATGCTGCGATATAAAGTTTTATCCGCATGCAGTACCGAATTAGAAGCATTTTTACAGGAAAGACATCCTAATTCGATCGATGAGTATGAAAAACTCGGAAGACAGTATCAGACCGCACATCAGAATAAAGATGTTCATAGATCGTCTATTCGAGATCCTATACCTGTGTGCGCGGCACACCATGATCACAGACCTCGATCGAAGAGCTTTGATGGACGTTCTCGTTCAGATTATTATCAATCCGACAGAGGTTTTTATAACTTCCGTCGTCATCGCTCTCCTTCGAATTCATATCGACGAGGTTATAGAGGATATTCACCTCATGATCATGGGTATCACAGAGGCAGGTATTATTATGATTCACATCAGAAAGGATACTATAAACACAGATCATCTTATGGTAGGGATGCCAGGAAGGATGACTCTACTGATTTTTATTATAGCAATAAAAAGTCAGTCAATAATAACAAAGGTAATGCCAGATCTCCGTCGAGAGACAAAAGTAAACATAGACATGAAAATAATTGCAGTGTCAAAAAGGAGAAAGGTAATGATGATAATGATCATGCGAACGCATGTATGGTAATGAATGATACATGTTATGAGTGTCAATCAAAAAACAGATTAAAGTCTACAATTACACTTGATTGTGGTCATTGTATGCCTACAATGTCGGCATGTGTAAATGTCGGTTATCTTACATTTCATCCAGGAATATTGGAGGGCAAAGTAGTGAGAGATTAGCGTGACACGGGGTCCTCAACGATAGGCATAAAGCACTCGCTTATCGAGCCCTCTGCTTTTACAGGCAAATCAGTTAAGTGTGTCATATTTGGTGGGAATATAGAAACTTTTCCTGTGGCACGAGTATACATTGATACTCCTTTTTACACAGTCACTGTTTATGCCTGCGGCTTGAGAGCACCCATTACTGAAATTATAATAGGAAACATACCAGGAGTTAAGGATTGCACTCCTGAGGAGATTGCAATGTGGGTTGAATCTCACCCACAGGTGGCGAATGCTGTTGTAACGAGAGCACAACAGTTAGCTACGGACATGGCTACACCACCTCTTCCTATAATAGATACAATTATGTCTCAAATTGGCACTGTTACACCTTCTGTTTTTGCAGAAAAACAGAAGAGTGACCCAACATTACAAGGATTGTTTAGCCGAGCAGATCAAAAAACGATTAAATACACAGGAGTGGCTAAACAGTGGTTCAACATAAAAAAACCAATACTCACTAGATATTTTGATAATGGTAAAACAATCATATATCAAGTGGTAGTTCCTATGGAATAAAATTACAGACGTGCCTGAAAGACCTTTCAAAAAGATTGCAGTGGATATAGTGGGTCCTATTTCAATTACTTCAAATAATGGATTTCGTTATATTTTAACTTGCGTAGATCTTTGCACGCGTTGGCCAGAAGCCATACCGTTGAAAACCATCATGACTGCATCTGTGTCTGATGCATTATTTTCGATATTTTGTCGAATCGGTTTTCCGGAGGACATTTTGTCAGATCAAGGATCACAATTTACGTCCAACATTATGAGGGATTTAGAATCCATGTTATCTGTTCACCACTCGTTTTGTAGTGCCTATAGGCCCCAATCAAACGGTGTGTGCGAGCGCTATAATAGCACTCTAAAACAGATGTTATCTAAGATAACTGAGGAATGGCCTCGGGAATTGAACCGACTCCTCCCGGCTGCTTTATTTGCTTTTCGTGAATTGCCTCACGAAAGCACGGCATGGTCTCCGTTCGAATTGGTTTATGGTTCGAATCCTCGCGGACCAATGATGATACTCAAAGATTTGTTGGTTGCAGCATCAATTGATACAGCCACTCGAAACAGCTACGAGTTGGTTATTGATCTCCGACAGCGAATCATCGATGTGTGCACTTATGCATCCCATAGTATAAAATCAGCTACTCAACGATCAAGATTATTACATAACCAAAAGAGAATATTAAGATCCTTCAAACCAGGTACAAAAGTTTGGTTATTGCTACCTCATAACGATAACAAATTACTAATATCATGGCAAGGTCTATTTGATATTATCAAACAAGTCACAGATGTTGACTATTCTGTGAACGTTAGAGGGAAAATCAAAACCTTCCATGTCAACATGCTAAAATTAGCAGTTGAAAGACCACAGGAATTAATTCCTGTCATTAACTCTATTAGTGATTCTTCACATCATACTGCTTCTTTTGCAGTTGTCCATGAGGAAGATACCACGTCGTCTATCCCTTTACAATTCCAATTACCTTCTTTGCAATCATCGGAATCTTGGAAGGACGTGACTATTTCTTCTTCACTATCTTCTTCACAACAAGATCAAGTTCGGGATATTCTTATTTCTTTCAATGATGTCCTCACTGACCTTCCAGGTCAGACATCACTTATATCCCATGACATTACTCTTACTGATTATAAACCTATCAAACTTAGACCCTATCCTATATCTTTACACCACAAAGATAGGGTAGAGAAAGAGTTAAAAGAGATGATACGTTTGGGTGTGATATCTCCTTCGGAATCACCATATGCATTCCCAATGGTGATTGTTAAGAAGAAGGATGATTCTTTACGTATGTGTATTGACTTTAGGCAATTGAACAAAATTACAATCACAGACGGGGAGCCTTTGCCTCTTTTATATGATCTTCTGTCAGAATTATCTAATGCTACTTTCTTTAGCAAACTATATCTCTCTAAAGGCTACTGGCAAATCCCTCTTGCTGAAAATGCCAAACCTTACACAGCTTTCACAACTCCTTTTGGTCTCTACCAATGGAATTACATGTGTTTTGGTTTAGTGAATGCACCAGCAACGTTTGTGCGCATGATGCGCCGCCTTCTTGGCGATCGTAAAGATGTCATCACGTACATCGATGACATCTGCCTATTTCATGAATCGTGGGAAGACCATATTGATGGTTTAACTTCTCTTCTACATACGTTACGTATGCATGGTTTGACTGTGCGACCTTCAAAGGTTCAAATAGGTTGTCAGGAAATTTCTTTTCTTGGTCACCGCATAGGTAACCACAAACTATATCCTGACGACAATACAGTCAAAAGAATTCTAGAGATTTCTACCCCTTCATCTAAGAAGCAGGTTAGAAGCATTTTGGGCTTAATTAATTATTACCATAAATTCATCCCGCATTTCGCACAACTATCTACACCTTTGTCCGCACTGTTGACCAAAGGTAGTCCTAATAAGGTACGTTGGGACCAAGATTGCGAAAGCGCCCTGGTAACAATTAAGAAATTATTTAGTAATGCACCTATATTATTATTACCGAATATACGTATTCCATTCATACTTCAATCAGATGCGTCGAGTTACTCAATGGGTGGATGTTTGCTACAATGCTACAAGGAAACACCCCATCCTTGTTTCTACGTATCAAGGAAACTTTCTTCGGCTGAACAGAAGTATGCGACAGGTGAACGTGAGCTCCTGTCAATGGTCTGGTGCCTGGAGAATCTGTCAAGATATCTCATCGGCACGCACTTTTACATTATGACGGACCACAGTCCTCTTACGTACATAACATCTAGAACAATACGTAACTCTCGAATACACCGATGGTACTTGTTGATTCAGGAATTTTCGTTTACGATTCTGCCTATTGCTGGAAAAGACAATAACTTGGCGGATCTTCTGTCGCGCAACTCCTCTGATAAGAAAATGAATTAACTCTTTAGTTACCATTTTGAGAAGTGCTATTATTATTGTTATAAAATTTATTGTGTGTACTTAATGAGTATGATGATAGTACAGGTGGATAGTACTTATACTAATATATTCTAGAGACGTACATCTTCTCCACCACTGTCTCACGTGCCACAAGTGTCACGTTTGGAAGTGAGGGGGATGATGTTGAGGATTGTTTCATGTTTACAGGCATTTGGATTTGTCGACGATCCGAATGACTGTATCATGGAACACCTCAAACGAATAGAGATATATCTCATCGACCGATGTCGATGATTGTTGCATGTGTGCAGGCATTTGAGTTTGGCCAACTCGAATTGCTGCACCATGGAACATCGCAATTGAATAGAGTAACGACATGGTACGCATATCTCTATGCATGACGCGTATGTCTCGGTAACGTCATTCGACTTGTGGGTTTTGACCCCTACGGCAGTGTGTTTCAGAAGTGTGGCCATTGCCACTTATATTGTGTGGTATAACCGCTTAAAAGTGTGTGGCGTCGTCCACTTATTAGTTGTGTTGGCTGGGAAGCCACTTGAGCAGTGTATTTCGTGGATCAAACGTAAGGCGTATCGTTCCTAACGCAGTTTGTATAATTATGGCAGATTAGCCTGGCGTGGTATGCCAAAGGAACATTATGGTACTAGCAATAGTGTAAGACTAGTATAGATGGATATTATATAGCTAGCAGTAGATGTAAGTCTAGCTTAAGAAGTGTATTGCGAAACTAGCAGGATAATTAAGTCTAGTGCAAAAGGCTATTGAATAAACTAGCGACGGGAGTAAGTCTAGTTAGCCTCTGAATTTATGCCGAAGGACATTGGCCGTTTAAAAAGGAACTGACCTCTAACCAGAACTCTAGATAGAGATTAATGAACATGTGTTAATGAAATAACGAGAACTCTTGCAGAACGTACATGAATGTGATGTGACTTTTGTTCCCATGTAGTTGGTGTCTGCTCATGGAATGAAATCATTAATTACATATTTTGAGTCGTCAAAATCACGGTCTTATCAACTGACGTATTCTGAGTTGAGTTAAATGCTGTTTAATTTCAACTAATCATGACCAGTGATAATTAATGCCTGAACACGCTACATCTCACACTGCTAACATAATTAATAAGACAAGAGACTAATTCAGGTCAGTCAATGGTCGAATATTTAATATGAAACATGTTCAGCTAAGAATGCATCACACGGGTTAAAGCAGACAATATCGATACCAACGAACAGTATTACGGAATCCTATAAAAGTGATATAAGAACCCGAAGGACTTCGACTGTAGGAACAGAATACGCATATAACAACTTGGTCATCCTAAATACTTGGTGTCATAAATAGAAGCCCCACAACAACCGAAGTTGTAAAAGAAGTCCTTAACAGAGATAAAGGAGAAAAACCAGAAAGCCATCAATAGGTTCAAGAGCGTCGCAAGGGAAGCCAAGGACCAATTGTGGGAGGCCTTCGTGAAAAAGGTGGGCATGGAAAAGACCTTACAGAAATTCTGGCTATTACATCGATGAATGAACAATAACAATGTAAGCCAACCAATACCTAATATTCTGAGCTCTGTAGGAATAAGTCTGAAGACCGATGAAGAGAAAGGACGTGCATTTCTCAGTCGGTATATCACTCACACGATTAAAGGTAATAATGCTGTCCGCCAAGAAATTAAGAATCGTGTACTGGAAAATGGTATCAGAGGCGAGATATATTTCTACCGTATGTCTGACGATGATGTTATATATACTTTAAAAACAAGTAGAAACACTGCTCTGGGTCCTGATGGTGTACAGTATCAACACACCAAAGAGCTTGATGACAAAGGTAATTGTGACGAAACGTCTATACGTGTTCTTTTGGTGGCTCTCTCGCACCTTTAGCCACAAAGGCAGAATCATATCTGTTCTCCATTTTCTCGCCAATCGCTTTTATTTTGCATAATTTTTATGCCCTTTCATTCAGTGTTTTACTCTCTATGCGGAATCTAGTTGGGGGAAAGTCTCTAACACTCCACTCCCCTACGGATGTATCTGCTATGGGACTGTCTTTATCTTGTTTACCACTCCTCAGACTTATTTACGTTCCGCCAGGTGAACTGGGGTATTATCGTAACAATACCCAGTCATTATCACTGGTCAGTGAGCGATATTCTTATCATGAGAAGACCGCTCGCCATCTGTTGAGCGTCTTTGACGTAACTCATTTCCGTAGCCAGCGACAATCAGGCAATTAACACCCGGTAGACCCTACTCCACCTCCACGTGGTGGTCCTGGAAACAGGCTGCATCACTGCAGTCTGGCTGAGAGAGTAGGGATCGAAGTGGGAAGGGAAACCCGGTCCCAAAAAATGCCGTGCTGAAGTCGGATGTGTCGGCCGAAAGGCGCACATATCGCAGCTCCGGTGTAAACAGACACAACGCCTTTTCAGGACGAACGAGGAAGAAGTAGAAGTCTGTCTGAGGAAACCATATGGTTTGTCTGAGCAGCCGGCGATCCTTTTGTTTGACTGTCTGGAGAACGCACGATCACAGACCATATGAGATAATCGTTTCACGGGGCCATCCCTGTGTGTGATTGTCACGATAATCTGTCTGGAGAGACAATATAGGCGATAGGTAGCATCTGGACATCAAATGAGTACACAGATGGTGTTTATGAATTATGCACAAGATGCCACCGGAAAAATTACCGCATGATATGAATAGGTCACGCGTGGATATTGAATTTAATATTTTGAAACACGTGAGGGTATTTTTTTATTTGAAACAACCCTACCCACGTAGTCCTGAACGAGATTTGACTGGATTGGTTGATTTGAGAGGCCGGAATATACAATGTATCTCATTGGAAAATTCGGCGGAAACACAATCTGTGATTTGAACTGAGTGTAGTGGGTTTGATGGTATTGTATGGTGGTGATGGTACTACGTGTGATGCATGAGGTCAGCTGTGAAGGCTCCTGAGATAATAGGTAACTGTGAATTGTCAGAAGGCCCTTCTCGCTACCACTACGACCTCACACTTATCTTTTTTTTTGTGTTCTAATGAATGTGGCTACGTTAAATGTCTAGGGTAATGATATGTAATGTGGTGTGATAGTTATAGACACACACACAGATATTTACAAAGTCTAATAATATTAACAAATGTTATAATACACTGAACTAACTCAAGTGTGTACAATTTTTGATAGAAATTTTCTTACATTTTATTTTGTTCTGGATCAAGTTTTATTTCGACCAGAACTTATAAAAGATTTAGAAATTATGAAAAAAATGCATGGAATATTACATAATAAATGCAAGAGTGTACATATGTATGTTACTAGACTATTTAGTTTTATTAATGTTTATAGTAGTCATCTAATTTGGGAGACCGTTTAATGGTTGTGCTGTTGGGGTGGCCTCATCACTCCAATCTATATTGACTACACAGTGTCCAGTAAATTGCAGGAATTTTATGGGATTGTTAGTAACTATATTGAGTTGGTGAATTCTCAGCAGACCAGAGGCTCACTCAACTTTGAAGATGTAGCTCTGGTGCTGAGATCTGGTGGCCCCACCTCTCCGTGCTTGGGGGCAATAATAGTGGTCTGGTGGCCCCACCTCTCCGTGCTTGGGGGCAATAATAGGCTGCTCTGACACAAGGTTACTGCACGGATCCACTCGGGTAAAATCAACAACTCGTTTGACACCACATTGGTGCCAACTGAAACTCACAGCTCTGCAATCAAAGTATTGGCTATGTGTCAAAATTCCATTCTCTAACCATGTCTGGACACAACACTACACAACAACAACACCATATAGACAGGTCAGATCTCTCTGACCATACAGCACATTTTACCATGGTGGTTTCACATCAGATAGGTTCTCCCAGACTACAGATTCTGAAATATGTTTATTAGTTTCCTCCCCTAAAATAGGATAGGTAATATGTTTCATTGTTCTCAACACTTGATCTGTCCTTCTTAATCCTTGCTGGAGTTTATGTATTTTATTTGTCTCTAGACCCTGAACTGGGGCGGGGGGTCTAGAGCGAACCCTTACTTGTTGTAAGGAACAGATTATGCTATTGCAGTATCAAATCACTCGAACCTTAAACAAATATTAAAATGTATAAAGAAATAAGTTCAGTCTTACCAGAAATATGAATATAGTACACAGTAAATAAATGCTAGCAAAACTCTGCTGAGCTGCTGGCTATAGTATGGTGTCCCACTGAATATTATGTATTATTTCTGGGAAATCACCACTACAAGTAATGACTGTGTTACTGGACAGACTTATGTCGAATGGCAAATATGTGCGTCTCTATCCCGCTAATATAAAATGCGTTGGCCAATCAGATCAGAAGACCAAGCTTTTCAATTCAAAATTTGAAAATAAAGTCAAAATTACATCTTATTTTCTCAAATGTACGTCCGTCACATTTTATCTTTTCCCAAAAAAGTCAAAAGTACATCTCAATTTTTTAAAATGTACGTCGGTCACAATTTATCTTTTTCCCACAATTTCACTTGTTTTTTTTGGACTAACACATGTAAAACTGCACGAACCTGCCTCCTAAGTTATTTTTAGCCACTACTGTCCGCTACTCCCCCCTCTCTTGCATTCTAACTAAATTTGCACACTTGAGTCTCAA
The DNA here is from genome assembly GCA_024509875.1 of Oreohelix idahoensis. NCBI lineage: Eukaryota > Metazoa > Mollusca > Gastropoda > Stylommatophora > Oreohelicidae > Oreohelix > Oreohelix idahoensis. Next base: position 114,832 of record JAMPIV010006020.1, read on the forward strand.
GGTTGCGATTTTTGTGCAAATAGTGGTATGTTTGATTCAATGCAGTTTTTCGCTGATGTGAACAACCCCGTCTTTTGTCATTATCTTTCTTATTATCTGTCCGTCTGTATAAATGAAAGTATATTATTTCACTGCTCAGAATGGGCCATCCGGCCAGCTAATTTTTATGTTCCTAACATTAATATTAAGAAAAAGTTACTTTTTGAATTTTGTAATCTTTCAAGCATCTGCGTTTGCCGCTGAATTCAAATAAAAGGCTTGGTATCGCAAAAGCGTCCAATAAATGACTGTGGCGTATCATATCCAAGGTCCCTTCTGTCGAATTCCTTACTTTATGTCAACTTGGGGGGGGGGGGGGACGTGACTTTTCCTCCTTGCCCCACCAATTTGCGTCCATTAACCTCGCTAGTTCAAGTACGCGTTCAGTCAGATTTTTGTCTTTTGATCCTCGTTCCGTTTTGCCTTCAAGTCTAACACCTGATGACCCGCGGCGCGGGCGATCATGTATTCCAGCAGCTTACGCATTGGTTTTTTTTATCCCTACGTTGTATCATTGGAGATATTTTGACGTTGTATCACTGTTAATTTTTACGACACTGAGAATGAAAGATATAATCTAGCGAACTCAGAGACACAGAGAGACAGCTTCGCAACTTCATACGAGCAACTCCATTAAAGCCAGAAAAAGAAGGATTGAACCTAGAATTTTATACTTATAAGTGACAGATCGAGTATTGGGCAACTTGGCATTTACAGGTAAACCCGCAATTTTAATACAAGACTGTAAACTTAAAAGGGCCAGGACTTCACTTACCAAGACTGGAACCTAGGAATTTGATCACAAGTCATAGAGGAATTAAACAAACGTTTTCCCAGGCCAGTGATTTCGCAGAACATCCGCCATCAGAGGAATTAACTCTAATTTCCCAGACCAAATCATAGAGGAATTAAACAACAGTTTTCCCAGGCCAGTGATTTCGCAGAACACCCGCCGTCAGAGGAATTAACTCTAATTTCCAGACCCAAGTGATTCGAAGCATCTAATACAGAGCTGTGTCCAGTCTAAATCTGTGCAAGGAGATTGTGTATTCCCAAAATTTTGAGGTAAGTGTAAACAATTTATTTACTAATATAAATGTGACATGTTTCTTGCTTAGTGGTTATAAATGAGGCTGGCAACCTCAACATATGAAAATAGTATATTCATGAACCACTACAGCAAGCGCTGGTGATTGTTTCTTGCTAGTCGTGCGGGAAAACCCGACGGCAGAGGTGACCCCAGACTCAGGCTGGAGCAGTGATGAGTGATGACTACATCAAATGTGCCTCAGGTGTAGCATATCATTTTGTGAGATTTATGTAACTTGTTAATGTTAATTCAGGCACACATCATTATTCACAGCTAATACACAGAAGAATATTGGTGAATTTTAATTATATTCATTGAGCTACGTTATGTGCTCAAGAATTTAATTCTTCTGAGAGATTAACATTGGTGGGTGGACAAGGAGAAGATGCGCCTGTTAAGCTTCCAACTCAGTGTACTTAGCAGAAGCATTTTGTTCTTTCTATTTTGTCCAAAAATTCGTGGAACGAAGCTAGTTGTGAGTGAAACGCAGGGAATCAACACCAACCGCCTAAATCGGACAAGTTGTGTGAAGAAGTGCCCCCATCACCAAGCAGTGACGAAAATCAGAGCTGCAGGACTCACCTAAAAGTTAAGTGCTTATAAAAAGGCACCAGCTAAAAGGACCTCATTTTTCTGAACCATATCCTCACCCTGAATCTCTGTAAAGAGAAAATTTGATTCCAATATAAAAGTTACCAGCAAATTATTTATTTTAAACTGTTAATACTAATTGATTATTAAATTTGTTACCTGTTGTTTTAAAAATAAACAATCATAGTCGATTCAGTTTTTAATATGTATGAAAGCAAACGTATGAGCCAGAATATATATATATATATATATATATATATATATATATATATATATATATATATATATATATATATATATATATATATATATATATAGCTACAGACTTTCATAAATGGGTGCTTGCGTAGAATAGAGGGATTAAAATGGTATGACAAGGTTACCAACGTGGAACTGATGACAAGAACTAGACAAGGGCCAGTTGAACAAGAGATGAGACGAAGACGATGGAGATGGATAGGACACACACTGAGGAAACCTGTTGATAGCATTACAAGGCAGTCCTTGTTCTGGAACCCCCAGGGCAAGAGAAGCAGAGGTAGACCAAGAAGCACATGGAGAAGAGAGCTGGAAACAGAGGTGAAAATGATAAGGAGAACATGGAAAGAACTTGAGATGATGGCACGTGACAGGACGACTTGGCATGTGTTTGTTGAAGGCCTATGCTCCTTTGGGAGTGGAGGGTTATGAATGAATGAATTATATATATATATATATATATATATATATATATATATATATATATATATATATATATATATATATATATATATATATATATATATATATATATATATATATATATATATATATATATATATATATATATATATATATATATATATATATACTGAAGCACATTAAAAACGCACCACCTGTATAATCCAGGAACAGAGTGTGAAATGTAAATATAAGTGTATACAAGTTTACATATTTGGAATCTTTATTCATTTTCCTATCAATCCATGCTGGTCATTAATTTGTACATTTGATTGTTAAGAAATTAATTGCATTCTGTGCAGGCAAGGGAGAAAACCAAAAATGCAACCAATAAAAAAATTCATTTACACTATCCTCAGTATCTGGTATGTCCACCGTGTGCTTGCAAACAAGCTTGGCAGCGGCTCCGCATGGAACGCACAAGTCTCTGAAGGAAATTCCGGGGAATCCCATTCTCGTGTAAGAGCAGTTTCGATCTGTTGCAGATTAGCTGGAGAACCTTGCCTGTAGACTCTGCGTCCAAGCTCGTCCCACAGATGTTCTATAGGGGTCATGTCTGGTAATAGGGCAGGCCAATCAATCGTCACAATGTTCTGCTCCTGTAGATATTGCTGCGTAATGCATGCGGTGTGCGCACGTGCGTTATGCTGCTGGAGAAGCTGCAAGTCTGGATAATTTGTGAACGCAGGAGCAACCAATGCATCCAGAACCTCATCTCGATATGTCACAGCATTAACATTTCCACGGAAGACGTGAAGAGGCAAGCGATGGTGAAAACTGAATCCTCCCCAAATTTGAATACTGCCACCACCAAATCGGTTGTGCTGACGAACACAGCAATGTGCAAAGCGCTCTCCACACCGTCGCCAAATCCGCATACGTCCATCAGCAAAGGATATGTTGAATTTGCTATCGTCTGTGAATAGGACATCATTCCACTGCAGTCTAGTCCATCTGACATGTTGATCTGCCCATTGCAGGCGCTGCTGACGATGTCTGTGAGTCAGGTTTGGCCCAACATAAGGTCGTCTTGCAGTAAGGCCTGTATCTCTGAGTCGTCGTATGATTGTCATTCGAGAGACTTGCCCACGTCTACCCACTATTGCTCTTGCTGTTTGACTTGCCGGGAGAGAACGATTCCTTAGGTGACTCAGCACAATATTACGATCTTGCTCACGGGTAGTAACTCGTGGTTGGCCACTCCGAAGTCTATCCCGGGCACTGCCAGTGGTTCCGTAACGTTCATTGAGACGTACAATAGTGCTGTGGTTGCAATTCATCCTTCTGGCAATGGCCCGCGAGCTCATTCCGGTCTCCAACATACCAATGGCTCGTTGGCGGTCGTTTTCAGATAATCGTGGCATTTCAAGCACATGTACTGGGTGTTTTGTCTCAACGGCCTTTTTATACCGAGTGTACTGCCACAACGCGTACACATTTTCAGGGTCATAGCTGTTGGGAATCGTGTTGCACGTGTAACTTTCATTGTTTTCATGTAGTCTGTACACAAACCCGTGGGTTGAATCATGCACTTTCCATTCCAGCAGCCATTCGCTCTCTATCTCATGACAAACACGGCGAAAATCCATTCCCACACTTTTTTTCCAGCTTCTCGGCATCAGTATTTATAATAGTGGTGCGTTTTTGATGTGCTTCAGTATAGAATGCTGATGTGCCGGATTACTGGCTACATACGTCCGGCCACTTCCTAAACATCGTAAAGATCCCACACTGCTTAGCAGCTATCGAATCATCACATTGAAGAATGTCTACGGCAAATTACTTGAAAAGATAGTGGCGAGACAATTAATGAACCACCTTGAACATGCACTAATCCTCCCTGACACCCTGGGCAGTTATAGAATAATAAAAGTAAAATGGGGTAGCGCTGGAACATTTACGTACGATGTACATGAGGGTTTCCGAGGTAAACAAGAAGCGATGGCTGTGGCAATTGACCGAGAGGATTCTTACAACAGTGTTGACTTTGCAACCTTGATGGACTGTGTAATGGAATGTGGTGTAAACCCATGGCTAACAAGGTGGATAGCAGCTGCCTTAGAGCTGTTGCATTTCGCTTGGGTACATGGACATCAGAACCATGCACATTTGCTCGGGATTACCCCAGGATTCTCCATTATCACCGGTGCTGTTTAACATCTATACCGCAAAAATAGATGCAATCCAACCAACAGGTTTGGGACGAACATTAACATAGTCAGAAAGTTTCTAAATAGTGGGACGAAACCAGTTCCAAGGTCAATCCCAACAAAGCCTGTGTGCTTTGGTTCTCCTTGAACAACTCCATATATATTGAAAGCAGATCTTCCAGACTTTACTCTCAGTGGACAGAAAATTGAAAGGCAGAACAAGTTGAAATACCTTGGAGGAACATTAGATCGCCGGCTATCACATAAACACCATGGTGATCACATCATACAGAAGTGCAAGAGGGGTCTGGCACCCCTAAAAACAATGGCTGCAGCGGATCTGGAGCAGAGACTACTGTCTATCCTGTATCACCAGCTGCTCTTGACTGTAACCGAGTATGACCTGGGAATACTCACGCTGTCAATATCACAATGTAAACGACTGGAACGCATTCAAAACGAAGGGATGTGTATAGTCTTGGGCTGTACGCGAGATACCTTCATTGTGATACTGTGGCACATGCTTGGATTGCTGTCAGTTAGATCCAGATATACGATGGCCCAGGTAAAAGCGCATATGCGAGTAACCACAGACAAAAGGCATCCCCTGCATGGGAATAGAGCTGACATCAAATGAGCAAGAATAAAGGGCATATCATGGATGGCGCAGGCAAAGGAGACAATTAGACAGGTGATCCCAGTTGAAAGTATATTCAAGGGAGACGAGTGGAGTAAGCCAGATGAGAGCTGGATGAACTACCAGCAAGTCATCATCAGCCTTGCTAGAGAGTGCAGAACTTCGGCCAATGGGAGAGCAGAGCAGGAAATTGATTAGTTTATAAATGTTAATGCTGGGGATGATGATGCCATTGTGTACACTGATGGGTCTGTAATCCTTATTAATAAATCAGGATGGGGCTTCTCTGCTAGAGTAAAGGGCAGAACCGTCGCTGATCATAGCGGGGTTTACATGATAACAACCTACAGCATGAGAATGGAGGTGGAGGCAGTTACTGCTGCCTTAACCCTTTGAACCCTGGCCACCCAGCCTGTAAAATCCCATTCCCCTAGGCTCCTGAGCAAAAAATGCACAAAACAGACACATAAGCAAAACTAGTTACTGTGACACAACAATATAGTCAGTTTTAACTATTTTATCTCAAATTGACTAACCTGATCATCTCCAATATTCCTGCTTAGTGTGAAAGTCCTCCCAGCATGTAGACCCTTCCTTTAGGCACAGATAGCTTTCACAATATTTACACCAGAATTTAGTCTTCACTTTTTGGAATGGTCTGTCTTTGTAGGCCATGTCTGGGAAGTCACTAACATGTTTGTTGAATTTGTATGCACACACAACACAAATGTTATTGCCAGTAGCTTGTGGAGACACTTGAGGATGATGCAAGCCCACATTTTGCATCCTCTGATGTGCATCAACACGGTTGTGAAGCTTCATTGCCGCTGTTCTGTAATCGCCAATGAGTGATAACAGATTTCATTCATGAACATACCAAATGTTCTGTAGCGTCTTCCAGTTACATTGTGGGGATTGTATTTATTCATTAGTATATAGGCATTATTGCATGCCCACATGAAAAATTTCACTATGAGCCGTCGAGGCCAGCGATAATGCCGGCGCGTTTTATTGAGACGACAAACTTGGTCGTTGACATCGCAGCCACCCATGAAAGTATTGTAGTCAATACAAAGTTGTGGAGTTTGAACATCCACAGTTGTTCCATCCTTGTTTCTCCTTCTAACAGTTCCCATTTCTGTTGGGTTATGATAATTAGATATAAAATTGATGGGTCTTTGGTCCATCCATACAAGGCAAACAATGTTATTGAAACAGACAAATTCTGATTACCCCCTGCACATTTTCTTCTTTCCTGACAGTTCTTTTGGATAATATTTCCTATTTTTCATTGCTGTCCCTACTGCAAGTGTTCCATAATCACTGTATAACTTGTCAAAGAGAGTTACACTGTTATAAAATCTGTCCATGACAAGAATATGGTTTTTATTTGCCAAATCACCTGAAGTCAAAATCCTGATGACGACACTACCAACAGCACCGAGTTCTGGAATAACATCCTCTGTTTTTCCAGTGTAAATTTCCAAATTTAGAATATAGCCCGAGCTCGCTTCACATGCCATGTAAGCCTTTATTCCCCACTTTCTGGGCTTTGATTTTATGTATTGTTTGAAGGCAAGTCTGCTTTTAGTGGGGATCATGCCCTCGTCTAAACTCAAGTGTTGTGAGGGTGAATAATAATATCAAAATCTTGGAAGCAACAAATTCAGCATGGGCCTTACTTTGTACAGTTTATCTGCTTTATCCAGAGCAGGGTCCTCTTCATCTACAAGATGAAGAAATGTCCATATAGCAAGAAAGCGATCGCGTTCCATTACAGTGCGAAATCCAGGAGTTTGCAAAATGAAGTTCGAAGACGAGCTGGACCAGTAATCTTCGTAACGTGGTTTATTCACACTGTGCTCCATTTGAAGACGCAGTCCAAAGAATGCTTTTACCTCTGGCACTGTTACATCTTTATAATTTTTAGCATAGTAGCTGGTTGGCTTTTTGCTTTTTACTTGCTCAGCACGTCTGTTTGTCTGCTCACACAAATTGTGCCAGAAATTACTGTCGAGGAAAAGTTCCAAAAATTCAATGGCTTTACTATCAGGAGAAATGGAATTTTGAATATTCTTAGGGCCTATCTGTTCCACAAATGTTGTGTCTACGGTAATCATAGGTCTAAATATATTTGCGGTAGACCAACCTGTATCAAATTTACTTGATACATTGTGTGGGATACGCCCCTTTCCACGCCCCTGCACCATAGCCCGATCCCCTGAGGGGCCAGGAACAGGGTTAGAACTAGCTTGATCATAATCTGATTCACAAGTTTGTCACTCGATTCATTTTCGATGTCACTTTCACAATAATCACCATCTAAATCTAATTCATCATCCTCCGAATCATTGAGCACAAGTTCAACAGCTTGTTCCGTTGTTAGCCTTTTAGAATGGCTATTTCCTGGATTTTCAACACGCCTTTTCATTGTGAAAACAGTTAAAAAATTGCAAAATATTTGTATGTCGTGGGCGCCGCCATCTTGGTCTAACATTCCACAAGATATGTGTACTTCCTGACGTCATTATTTTTTACACATTTCCATTCCCACCCCATTTTGCTAAGCTAGGTGTGTCAGACCGAGATTACGGTCTCTCGGGGAGAGGATTTTTTACACACGGACCGAAATTTCGGGACCTCGGGTTCAAAAGGTTAAGATGGCTGTCTGCGACTTTATTAACAAAGGCAGCTATTGTATCAGACTAACAATCCATGCTTCGAAAGGTCCAAAATTGATGTGAATGGAAAACCTCCATAGAAGCATCGAATCTTCAAAAACTTATTTGGATCTACTGTCCTGGTCATGCAGGGTACGCGGCAATGAAAGAGCTGACAGACTAGCTTCAAGAGCACCCATAGAAGGTGCATTAGACATGGATAAGAGAGAAATACTGAAGACAGTTCATAATCGCCTATTAGAGAATGAAACTGCAGTCGATGAATCATCAAGGTTAAGACTGCTGGAATTTGACACCAAACGTAAGACCAGCAGGTATGGACGTATGAGAGGACACATCCGGCGTGTATACACCTAGTGCGCAACAGGAACATTTAGCATTCATACCCTTCCACTTTGCCGAGGGAGACTGAGCACCTATGGGTTTTACCGGAATGCAATTCTGATTAACATTAACATTAATGTACTTTCTCAACATTCCCAGTGAAAGCACGCAAGCTAGTGTGTTAAAATTCCCTCATTTGTTAACTACATTAGATAGGAAGTGATCTTTTGTTTGAAGTTAACATTCAGTAAAGTATCATTTAGTTTTAATTTTCCACCCCGCTCTGGGCAGAATTGCCGTTAGCAGGTCGAACGGCAGAGATAAGTTACAATAAGTATTCACTTATTTTAAATTCCATGTACTCTGGAACCTGAAAACAACCGTAATATTATCAAAGTAGATCTTTAGATAGCTCAGTGTTTGTAAAGTAGATTTCACAACTCCTGGGTTGCCGACAATTGCTTTAGATCAGCGTATCTCAAACTTTTAGGTATCAGGACCCCTTAAAACTTATTGAGGACCATAGGAGCTTTTGTTTATGTGGGTTATACCGTGAGAGAATGAGAGTGAAAGTGCTTAACTACAATTCCAGACCACACGGATTTTTATATTTAGACATAATTTAACCGACGGACAAGGTGTCTGGGTTGAAAGAAGCGTGCCTCGCCATAACGAGGCAAATTTTAAATTAAAAACAAGGCAAATAAAATCTTAGATTATTATGAAAAGAGTACTGACAGACAACTGCCAAAAGAACAGCTGGGTGGCCGCAGCTGAGGTTCAAAGAGGTGTGCAAGAGAAACATGAGGGCACTGGGCATCTTCTTCTTCCTACACTCTCAGACGTCTACTTGAATATTTTCATAGAAAGCAGTGGTAAGCTTGAGGCTATTTGCATCTCCGTTGATCTTTTCCACGAATGGACATAAATCTAGCAACCTGGGAGGATGAAGCTGCCAATCACACGAAGTGGCGATGCTCTCCACGGCGCAACCTCAGACTGGGCGAAAAGAAGCACTCACAAAAACCAGAAGAGAAAAGAAAACGTTGGAAGGAACAGCAGGAAAATAAACAACTGAGGGCTGTCACCTCATGGGGGCATTGCCATAGTCAGTTATGAACGAAGGGGCTATTATTATTATTGGTTATGACCTCGCGGATCTCCTGAAAGGGTCTCGGGGATTCGCAAGGATTCGCGGTCCACACTTTGAGAACCGCTGCTTTAGATGATAAGGCTCCCAGCCTCATGCGTAACCTCAGAGTAGTCGCCTCCTCCCTCATGCTTCAGGGAGCAGTAAGAACATTCGCCTTTTGAGACCCGGGGGAACAACGCACTGCCGGTGACGCCTATGCTGTATGTAAATAAGAATATATTTGCACGTGTCCGCGTGTCATTCATTGCAGGAATATATGTATTTATGTGTATGAATCTGTATGTCTACATATGGAGCGTCAGATTGGCAGAGGGTTATAGCGCTGGCCTCTCACGGTAGAGGTACCGAGTTCCAAACACGGTAGCGTCACGCTCTATTCTACCCAGCTGTAAATAGGTACCTGATTCTTGAGTTAGGGATGGAAAAGTCAGCAAGGAAGGGAACTGGTCAGCCCACCTCTCGAAGCTGGACCTCTATAGTGAAGTCTCTAACGCTTCACTCCCTTACGTCAGTATCTGCTATACGACTGCCTGGACGTTTACGTCTGTGTCAACGTAGACTAGGACGTAAGAGACACTTTTCAAGACAGCGCTGTCCTGGAAAAAAAAAGTGGATAAGCCTATGCTAACAAGTACAAGAACAATATGAAAAGAAACGATAAAGAATTAAAACAAAAAACACACACCAGAACACGACACATATACATTGCTTTAGTGACCGAGAATGGAACCCGGACATCCTCGTGTTCAACCGGGGATGTTATTTACTTACGAAACATAAACGTTACCGTACTGGTTGCCCTCGACAGCCACAACTACGACAGTAATATTTCTTTTGTACCGGAACAATTGATGACAGCTGACGTTTTTCTTGTCTTTGAGGTTGTGACGATATTCTTAATACAATAGCTAAATTAAGTAATATTATAGTGCATAAAGTCAAAAATAAGATAGAAAATAAAAATTGAGTCCAGCGTCTTCTTCCCCCACGCCAGCCAGTATGCGGGTTTTGATAAGCCTAATAGCCGAATGGAGGATACTGTCTTTTCCTAATTCGTCCTTGAGATTAAATGTAACACTTTTGCAAGTTCAAGTCGCATTACCAAGACGACAGAGTGATAGAATAAAAGAAAAGGAGGGGAGGAATGGAAAGACAGAGCCTAGGGTACGCCGTCTCGCGTTGATTTCAAAAAGCCAACTCCCGCGACATAGCCTTGGGCGATTTTCAAATTACGATACAAAAACTAAAAAATGTTCGTCAAATTGGTCACGCAGACAGCCTTAGCTCTTATAAAAAAAATGACGTAATTCTAACGGACTACGGACGATTCTCCTTTTTAGTTTGAAAATAGCGGTAGAAAGAAGTGAACAGGTGGCATTTTCTAGATTTGAACACAGAAACAATATGGAATTATGAACCATTTCGTTCCATATGTTATTAACTCTTTTAATGTTCTGTTTTCCTAGACATTTGTATTCTTCTGTTCTATCTTTTTTTCACCCTTTCAAACAGCACCCGCTTTTGTTTACGTTTGGCTGGCTTTCAGTGCTAAATTAGTCAACATTCAGCGTAGCGTAACGTTTCATCAACGCACCGGTCGCTCGTTTGACCAGAGAAACATTTCTCTGGTCGCTCTAGTCTTTGATCACGAGCGGCTGGTACCCTTTGAGGCCTGGGTAACGAGTTTGATCTGTTCAAGGGGGAGATAACAATCGCGGTCAGTTTGTGGGTTTTTGCCCCTTAGACGAGTTAGAGCTCTCATAATATTACGCATTTCTCTACCTGAAGGAACTTTCTTGCGGTTGTTGACTTCTGATGTCTCTAGAATAACCTTTGTCTTACTCTCTTGATTACGCATTGCGCCGATACATCTGTAGAATCAGGTCATGCAGGTGTCCTGGGTGGCGTTGTATGTAAACATATAAATCTAGAAGAGTCTTAATAGACAAAGACATTCGTGAATATTTCCTGCCCGAGATGGACCATCATGAGAATTAAGGCACTTTAACAACAGAACTAAATGTTAAGGCCTATCTCTAGTCATTTTTCGGAGTGAGTTGACATATCTTATAATTATAATATGATATATTCATGTTAGCTTATATATATCTGATAGGAAGTGACTTACTTCATTTTTGAGGACTTCTCCTAGTAATTTAGTTCAGTAATAATGTAGCACTGTCTACGGCCTTAGTTAAGTGGTGCTTAAACTGTTACGGTTTATCATGGGTTAAATGTTAAACTTACAATAACAGATACTAGGCGTAGAATCAGTCCACAGATGCTTACCATGGGTTAAGAATAGGCTAAATTAACTGTCATTTCTGTAAGATAATGTCAGGTGTGGAGTGGTCACTTAAAAACTGAATAGTGAGATGCAGGTAATAATTCTGGATTATAGGAGATAGTCACTTATTCCTTTTTGATAGATATTTCTAGTTGCAAGGGAGGATCATTTTATGCTTACTTGTGTGGCTAGGCACTAGTCTATAACTTTCACAGAAAGCAGTCACCAGGCATAGATATAATTCTATCTTATGATTCAGCCACAACTGTATTATTATAGCAAGAACATTGCATTTTCTATGAACTCATTTTGTGGAATGCTAATATATTTCCCCAAGGGGACATACGATTTATTTGTGTAATGTCAAATGCTGTAATCTGTTTATGTAAATTCATTTAATGTTGTAAGATGAATAAGCATATTCATTTAACTGTAACTACAGGGTTAGGGTTCCTGTATGTTGAGATTGGGAGAAGAGGAGTAGATTTTGCTGTCAGAACATTTAATGACAGGTACATGGGTGTACAAAAGATATTATGCCTATGCGGGCACATGCTATAATTTATAGAATGGAAGGAGCGGAGCATAACTAGGTTATAAAGCATTAGATTGATTTTGTCGTTGCTTGAGGTAAAAGGTGTCTTTTTTAGGTCTCAGTTTCAGGGAGACCGAATCGCTAGAGCAGACTCCAGTCAGGCGAAGAACGACATGTCCTCTTCGATCTAGAGGGTTTCTGAATACCGCTAGCGTCACGAGTAGTCAATCCCCGTTCCTGAACCTAAACCCTTTTGTTAACGCCAAGTTACGCTCACGCAGTGCAACGGAGCCAAAGCTAAATCTGGAATCATCAAATGCAGTAGTTCTCTACTCGCCTATTGGATTACCAGTCAGAGCATTGCCGCTTCCAGAATATCAAAACCGCCCAGCATGTCTATAGCAGAATCTGATATCACCCGACTTTGTGTGCCTAAACGGGGCACTCAGCCAAACCACAGCCAAACCAGTTTAAACAGGATTTACAGCCAAGCGAGCAATAGCGCCGGATAAGAGCGCCTGGGACTCTTTGTCCTCAAGTGACTTCGACTGGTGTATTTCTGGGTTTATGTAGAACTTCGCACGTATGAGCAGCAATCTATGAACAGAGTTCCAGCCCCCCTCGCGCAATTAGGGGTCACCAACGTATAGCACCAACAAGGAAAGTTTGGTATCTCACTTCATTCATCTTGAAGGATATTTATCTGTAAGACACTTTCTGGAGCTAGCACATTTGGTCCCACGAAAAGCGGACAGGCTGTCGCTCAGTTCGTTTATTTGGTCAGCAGGAGATAAACAGCGTCTTCCAGTGTTCCCTCGCGCAATTAGGGGTCACCAACGTTTAGCCCGACAAGGAAAATTTTGTATTTCACTTCATTCACCTTGAAGGATATTTACTTGTAAGACACTTTTCTGGAGCTAGCGCCTTTGGTCCCCGAAAGCGGACCCACTGTCGGACAGCTTAGTTATTTTCTCCGTGTTCTACAGGTTTTATGAGTGTTGGTGGTGTATGTGTTTGTGGGTGTGTATTTGCATTATTGGTGGTTATTGATGACTATTGATGAATATTTGATTATTGATGTAATTTATGCTCACGACAGTTACAGACACATTGACTAACACACAGGAACGTTGAATTAGCACAACCTCAGATGTACTGTTTGCTGGACTATGGCGCCCTTATACTTTTTATTAATTATATCTAGATTCAAGGCACGACACACTTCTCAGCTCTCAAGCTTATGTTTGATAAGAGAAAAGAGTGAGAGCAGGAGGTGCTTAGACAGTAAAAATGAGTTGAGGCTTGGAGAGAGAGATTATTTTGATAAATCTTCTTCCAGGTTGTCTCAAGTCCATCTCCTATTTACACCTTTCTGTGTGTGTAATCTATAACTCTGTCAGTCCACTATCCCTTGTCGATTTTCACTACTTTTGTCCAACTCGACAAATACTCTACACTTTAACTCAACCACGACAGTTACAGACACATTGACTAACACACAGGAACGTTGAATTAGCACAACCTCAGATGTACTGCTTGCTGGACTATGGCGCCCTTATACTTTTTATTAATTATATCTAGATTCAAGGCACGACACACTTCTCAGCTCTCAAGCTTATGTTTGATAAGAGAAAAGAGTGAGAGCAGGAGGTGCTTAGACAGTAAAAATGAGTTGAGGCTTGGAGAGAGAGAGATTATTTTGATAAATCTTCTTCCAGGTTGTCTCAAGTCCATCTCCTATTTACACCTTTCTGTGTGTGTAATCTATAACTCTGTCAGTCCACTATCCCTTGTCGATTTTCACTACTTTTGTCCAACTCGACAAATACTCTACACTTTAACTCAACCACGACCGTTACAGACACATTGACTAACACACTAGTGTTCTGAAATTCGCTATCGGTAACGTATTTTTGCACGAGTTATTGAAAAGAGGCATGAGAGGGTATGGCATAGTCCAAAAGAGGGGAACGTTAGGACTGAGGTAATATGATTTGGAGCGGAGTTTGAAAGGGGGAAAGAAATTATGGGATGGCTCAAACTGAATATTTTTTTGTAGTGTTAGGCCAAAACCAAGTCTATTTTTGGTGAATGCCAAGTTTGGACGGACAGACCGACAGAAGTACACTAACACTGGACCGAAATTGGACCTTAGATTTAAAAATTTGAATTGACAAACTTAGTAGTTAGATCTCATTGGTCGAAACAGTTTAGATTACTGGGAAAGTTGAAGGCTCGGTGCCATTTTCACGAAGAATGTTCATAGAAACAGGACGCTTGAGAGCTGAGAAGTGTGTCGTGCCTTGAATCTAGATATAATTAATAAAAAGTATAAGGGCGCCATAGTCCAGCAAGCAGTACATCTGAGGTTGTGCTAATCCAACGTTCCTGTGTGTGTTGAAGGCAAACGTGCAAGGGGAGGACAGCGGTATAAGTGGGAAGATAACATCAAGAGATGGACGGGAAAGAGTCTATCAGAGTGTACCACCAAGACAAGAGACAGAAGACGTTGGAGATCCATTACAGCCAACCTTCGTTGTGGAGATGGCAACTGATGATGATGTGTGTGTATTCTTTGAATTGTGGTAAGACCGAAATTATTAACATTATTTATACTATTAATTATGTTGTTTGACTTGGGTAATGAAGAAAACATTACGACTGTAAGTAAAGAAGTCATTAGTAGACTTATACAAGCCTATTTGTTGCTCCATCATGTTACCAAGCTACCAGAGAGGTAGTAGTAAAATATTTATAGGTTGTCACCAGGAATCACATCACCTATCACATTGTATGGAAAAAGATCATTGAGAATGGCAGAGGCGTTGCAGACATTAGGGAGAGGAATATGAAAACTTGTACAAAGTGTTACCTCATTTTATGGAGATGTGCTGAGTTGGTCAGAGAGATCTGATCCAGGTCTTTTAGGTTAAATATTGTATTGTTTGTAAACTTGATGGATTAGGTATTATGCTAAGACAGAACATAATTTTCATGTTACAGGGTTTTTGTCTGGCACTAGTCAGGTGCCAGACTCCTGAGTGAAAAATTTACTCCGGCAGAGATAGAGGTACTCGCGGCCTACCCTATTTCTTTTGGGACAAGATCAACAGTGGCTGTTGGCAGATCATACATCTATGTTCAATCCATAGTGTCAGTTAAGTAAACAAGCCCTGGCACGAGGAGAATTTATCAACTTTTCCACTTCATAAACTTGAAAAGGAAATATAAATAAAGACTATCTGTCAAGAAGTAAAGTGTATCCAGAGAAAAGAAACACTGTGACAAAGACTGAGCGTGATGTTAACACCCCAACCAGCCAGCTCATAACACTGTAGAAATAGCTAGAAAATTTTACAATACCATAAAACTACAATATATATGATTAAGGACAAATTGTCCTCTTTTAGTTAATTAAGTATGCCTATTATTTATGTATGTATTTAAATTGATCTCATGTGATTTGATTTACCTAGGAACCGAATCTTTTGGCCGAATACCATCACCAACCAAGATCTGCTTACTCGTAGCAAGCAAGAGGACATGCATACCATCATAGCTGGCAGACGCTGGAGCTGGTTGGTCATGTCCTCAGAAGAGACCCCGATGCCATCACAAGAACAGCTATGCTTTGGACCCCTAAAGGAAAGCGAAAGAGAGGCCGACCAAAAACAACTTGGCGGAGGACTGTGGAGGCTGAGATGCAAAGAATGAACCAGAGCTGGGGCACTGTACGAAGGATGGCCACCGACCGTGCAAAGTGGAATCAATTTGTTGTTGCCCTACAAGACGCCACTAGGCGTGATGGCCACTGACTGCTTTGACGGTCGGTGGTTAAGGATCGAAGAAGAAGAAGAAGTCATGTGATTTGACAGTCCTAACCAAAAGAATCTTAGGTATAGGACTAATAACGTTATAGAAAAAAAAATGTATATTACTAACTTTTAACAACCGGTGTTGGTTGATTTGATCACATAGATTAATATTGGTGTTTGTGTGTGTGTTTGTGTAATTAATTACCATCACACCACACTTGCATAACCCTAGACATTAAACGTAGCTATCAGACATATGTTGCGCTCATATTCTTATGGGACGCACGGATTACTTCAGAGAGGCATACAATTCATTTAGTATGTCTATTTAATATGGAAAATATATATTTGTATTTATTTGTGTACGAAAATGCTCCCCTTGGTAAAGCTAGATAATCCATGATTGATTTACACTTTTGATTATATGAGTGATCTCTCTTGATATTGATTCGGCGGATGAATATTGAATTCATGTCAGTTCTCGTTTGTTAGGGCCAGAAAATAGATTGATCTTGTTCAATATGTTTATGGCCTGAATTTATATGTATTACTTGTCTAGTACAAGAAGATTCAGTCTTATATTGTATATCTTCGTATGTTTAAGTCGGACTATATTCTTCTCTGCCGAATTCTGGGGCAGGTGTTGGTTTCTGCCTAAAGAGGTGTGAGAGGGGTCTTGACGAAGTCGCCGATGATGGCGGTGTTCCTGGGCTGGTCGATTTAGGAAAGTTGAAAATGATCTCTGTGAATTCTTATAAAGGAGAACGATGTCTCGCTACCTGATAATAGTATGTGAGATTCTCCTGTTGTTCTTTGGTAGCGCCAAGGAATGGCGTATGTATGTATTCTTAAATCAAGGTAACACCAGACCCTTTGTTTCGATGAACTATGTTTGTTAGGCCTAGAGGAAGCAATCGTATTAGCGCACCTCTAGGATCATTAAATACAGATGAAGATGACAGATTGTCCTACAGATGTCATGTATTTTTCAGGAGGCAGCCCTACTGATTGTAGATCGGTATGGGAACCTATTGGGAACATTTATGTCCAGAATTAAGATGTAATTTCGGCTCATCATTTACCCTCATGAGTGAGCGAAATGTGTGATGGTAGCCATTTTGAATTCTTATCATTATATGGATCGTTGTCAAGAGAAAAGAAAGTAAATCCTATTATCGGACAATGATGCAGAGATCATCCTAGCAGGGAAATATACTTTTGTGAACTAACATTGCTTCCATAAAGTTGATGAATTTACGACTTGTAAAAAAACTTAGCCAAGAAAAGGTTCTAGCATCGAATCACTATTGATATTGAGGTATTTACCTTTGCTGAGTATGTGGCGATAGACAACCAGAACGTTTGCCTACTGTCGTCCCATAATGTATTCATATGCTGACTGAAGATGCTGCTGATGTTACTACCCAAATATCCAATATGATGATGTTTTGCCAACTATGTACTGTAACTGTCATATGAAGTTGTTTACGTTCCTGTTGCTGTGGCCATGTAATAAATACTGGAAAAATCCACGGCTGTTCACTCACATTCTTGACTCTACATGTGGTACGTACTTTGTGAGTCCATTGATTCTACATCTACATCTTCTTATGTGAGGAACACTTTCCACTTGTATATTACGTCCTGTGATGCAAGTCTACACTGTAACTTGGGTGTCCACCTTGATGTAATACCATATCACGCATTCGCGACAAGAGATCATCATCATCATCACACACACAGAATATATATGCAAAGAAGAACAGTCAGAACATTATACAGAGGGAGTCCTTCTTTTACAACATACTAGTCAAGAATAGGTCTGATTGAGGTCATAAGGTGGTAGCAGAAAGTTGTCCTGATATACTCCACCCAAACTTTGTTATAATCAGGAACCTTCACAGCTGACCTCATTCAGTACAATAGAAACAAACACAACAACATTTCATAACATCAAAAACCACCACATATATTGGGTAGCTCGTCTCCGGGATTTAAATTTATCATTTATAATAGGGTCCCTAAAATTAAGAGAGTCAATAATAAAAATATTTGAAGTGGAAGGAAAAAGGTTGATGAATTGTCACGGCCAGTAGTTAATTAAGTACTTAGAGTTAATATTGTTAATTAGAGTTTTTAATTTACCTTAGAACGATGTTAGATTTTGTTTGAAACAGAATGGCAGATTTAGCCAAGTTCAGGTCTGCTGCTGTGCTGGCTGCTAAAGAGATGGATATGGATGGACCAGAGTTGGTTCAATACGTAACTTCAGAGGTGGATAAATTTATTGAAAGAGATATGGAAGATAAAAAATTAGAGGGAGAAAGAAAGTTAGAGGCTGAGAAAGAAATTAAAAGGTTGCAGATTGAGGCTGACAAGGAGGCTAGGGCATTGGAGGCGGATAGGGAGGCTGAAATAAAGAGGCTCCAAGTTGAAGAAAAGAAAATGAAGGCTGAAGAAAAAAGATTAGAAAGGGAAGCAGAAGATAGGAGATTACAGAGGGAGCACGAGCTACGACTAAGGGAGTTAGAGTTGTAAGGCCATGCTCCTGAAAATGTGCCAACCCCTCTACCTCCGATGCCACTGTTAGTCAGGGAGCCTCAACCTTAGCTTTGGGGTTCCATTTAGACCATTTTGTTGAGAGGGACGATGACATTGAATCATTTCTATCCAGATTTGAGGTTTTAGCCACCACCTATGGGTTAGAGAAAGAAAGGTGGAGTGTAAAGTTATCTCAGGGTCTTAGGGGAGCTTTTTATGAAGTGTTTGCAAAAATTAGCAAAGATGACCAAGACAATTATGACATGTTAAAGCAGGCTCTTTTGCTAAAAGAATGGAGAATTTTACAGGAAAAAGTTTAGGAATGCCAAGCTACTGTCGGGTGAGACCTATTACCAGTTCTCTGCACGTTTAGAGACCTACTTGGAGAAATTGACTGCTCTGGGGAAAACCCAAGATCTTAAAGAAATGATCCTTATTGAGCAATTGAGAGAGTCCATGGCTCCAGACTTGAGAAAGTTTCTCATGGAACAAGGTGCAGAGAGGCTGGGTGAGTTACTCAATGTCGCTGAGAGGTATCAGGCAGCCCATGCAGAGGTAGCTGGCGCTAAAAGGAAACAGTAGAAAATAGAACCCCTCCAGACCAAGATGGATATTATAATCATAGTAGGGACCAAAACCCCAGAGGTAAATCCAATTTTGATAGGCAGCGATATGGCCATAGAGATAGAAACCCACAGTTCAATAACAGGAAACCCTTCAGACAGGAAAGAAAATATTGTAAAATATGTAGGATGAATAACCATAATACAATTGAATGTGGTAGGAAAGTTCCTCCATATCACGCGGCATGCATGTTAACAGTTGACAAGGGGAGGAAGAAACTGACAGAGAATCATATTAATCTTCATCTTCCCCCCATCTGTGAAGAAGTGACGTGTAATGGTGCCAGAGTCAGGTGCCTTTACGATTCAGGTTTGGAATATGGCTCTGTTGTGAGTGCAACCCTGGTGCACCCTGACCAGTATACCCCAGAGAAAGTGGAGATACAAGGGGCCGTAAAGTGAGTAGCCACCATAACACTTCCAGTAGCCCATATCAATGTAAAGACAAGGTACGTGGAAGGAGTGATTAGAGCAGCCGTGTGACGACCCTAACTACCCGCTGGTGTTAGGAAGCAAGTATGTATTTCTAGGAAGCCCTGTAAAACCTGTGGTAATGGCCACACTTCAGGTCAGGTCGACCCCTAGTAAGGAGGAAACACCACCACTAAACATTCATCCTAAACAGATGAGAAAGGCCCAGGCAAAGGACAAATCATTAAAACCTTGCTTTGGCAAATTGCCAAACAGCCATGCACACCCTAAGAAAGGACAATTTTATTTGAAGGAGGGACTGCTCTACAGGAAAGCTAGAGCAGGACCCAATGGACAGGGACAGTTGGTACTTCCAACTTCATTCAGGGAAAAAGTGATGGCGCAAGCACATGTTGTACCAGACGGGGGACATCAGAGGAGTGGAACCACCCGTCAAAGGACATCTGTGACATATTTCTGGCCAGGCGTAGCTGAAGACATTGAAAAATTTGTTGAGGCCTGCGACCAGTGCAGCAAAGAAAATTCCACAGGGTGGATAACTAATAATCAGATGCCCGCCAAGCATTCTGAAACACATAGGACAAAAATTAACTATAATAATAATCATAAAAAGGTAGATAACGTGGATAGAAAACCCCTTTCCAAAACCAGTCTTCCCCTAAAATATTTACATTAGCATCTCTGCGTATGGCACAAGGAAAACTCATAAATAAAGACCAGACATCCCAGGCTCAGTTTGAAGCCGCTTTTCGTGAACTGGCCAACATTAACATTGAAGATAATCCGCCAGATTTGAATTCAAAACAAAGTGTTAACAAAATAACAGTGGGTAGTGGGCGGTTGCGTACTTGGGCAAGTGTTCAACGCGCTTCACAATATGGCTATTAATTTAGCATGATAAGGGCACTGGTGACATTGGTAGTCACCCGACCCCACACTGTCCAAGGGGAAGTATTGTACGGACCCTGGATGGAGATCACCCTCATATATTATAACAATGATACAGGGTGAATTGATTTCTGGTGCAGAAAATTCATTTCCCCGCATATTACATTATTTCACCAAAATTTGTCGTTAGGCGGAGAATATAATTGGTGAATAGGGCCTCCAGTTGAGTGGCGCATTATAGAATCAGATATGAACAATAGAAAAGGGTGTTTCCAAATTCAACTCAAGCCTGAGCTCAGACCAAGGGATGGCTATGGGCACCTCGGAGATTCACCTGTGCTTCTGGGATTGAAATTACACCGAGTGTTTATTCCGGCTGATAATGAGATTACTGGAAACCCTACATAACTCTGCCATCACCATTTTATAGATTATCCCCTCATAACTATTGCAAACTTGAGGGACATCAATTTTCTCTGGATATGTCATAGGATAGACTCAGTGAAGAGAAATGGTGAATACTGACTTATATCAGCATAAGACAGACAATAATATCAGCAGCTGAGATGGATTCTTGGATTGCAGAGGTCTGGGGCAGATTTCTTGAGTCGTGCCTACTTTGAACTGTCCCAACTGCCTTAATCCAAGATAAAATACAAGCAGAGTAAACCTACTGAGCTAAATTTATCTATGTGTATTTCGAATTATGAACTGACATTAGGTAGTCTGTTCTAAAGTGGGGAGATATGTGACGATATTCTTAATACAATAGCTAAATTAAGTAATATTATAGTGCATAAAGTCAAAAATAAGATAGAAAATAAAAATTGAGTCCAGCGTCTTCTTCCCCCACGCCAGCCAGTATGCGGGTTTTGATAAGCCTAATAGCCGAATGGAGGATACTGTCTTTTCCTAATTCGTCCTTGAGATTAAATGTAACACTTTTGCAAGTTCAAGTCGCATTACCAAGACGGCAGAGTGATAGAATAAAAGAAAAGGAGGGGAGGAATGGAAAGACAGAACCTAGGGTACGCCGTCTCGCGTTGATTTCAAAAAGCCAACTCTTGCGACATAGCCTTGGGCGATTTTCAAATTACGATACAAAAACTAAAAAATGTTCGTCAAATTGGTCACGCAGACAGCCTTAGCTCTTATTTAAAAAATGACGTAATTCTAACGGACTACGGACGATTCTCCTTTTTAGTTTGAAAATAGCGGTAGAAAGAAGTGAACAGGTGGCATTTTCTAGATTTGAACGACTAACATAGAAAAAATATGGAATTATGAACCATAATACATAGGGCCATAAAACTTATATATTCGGGTGTCATAGTGTCTCCTGACAAATAATATGTTGTCATTTACCCTATAGTCCAACTAACAGCCAAGATATGATCATAATACTAGATAGTTACAGATACATTGACTAACACACTAGTGTTCTGACATTCGCTATCGGTAACGTATTTTTGCACGAGTTGTTGAAAAGAGGCTTCAGAGAGGGTAGGCAAAGTCCAAAAGAGGGGAACATTAGGACTGAGATAATATGATTTGGAGCGGAGTTTGAAAGGGGGAAAGAAATTATGGGATGGCTCAAACTAAATATTTTTTTGTAGTGTTAGGCCAAAACCAAGTCTATTTTTGGTGAATGCCAAGTTTGGACGGACAGACCGACAGAAGTACACTAACATTGGACCGAAATTGGACCTTAGATTTAAAAATTTGAATTGACAAACTTAGTAGTTAGATCTCATTGGTCGAAATAGTTTAGATTACTGGAAAAGTTAAAGGCTCGGTGCCAGTTTCACGAAGACTGTTCATAGAAACAGGACGCTTGAAAGCTGAGACGTGTGTCGTGCCTTGAATCTAGATATAATTAATAAAAAGTATAAGGGCGCCATAGTCCAGCAAGCAGTACATCTGAGGTTGTGCTAATTCAACGTTCCTGTGTGTGTATTCTTTGAATTGTGGTAAGACCGAAATTATTAACATTATTTATACTATTAATTATGTTGTTTGACTTGGGTAATGAAGAAAACATTACGACTGTAAGTAAAGAAGTCATTAGTAGACTTATACAAGCCTATTTGTTGCTCCATCATGTTACCAAGCTACCAGAGAGGTAGTAGTAAAATATTTATAGGTTGTCACCAGGAATCACATCACCTATCACATTGTATGGAAAAAGATCATTGAGAATGGCAGAGGCGTTGCAGACATTAGGGAGAGGAATATGAAAACTTGTACAAAGTGTTACCTCATTTTATGGAGATGTGCTGAGTTGGTCAGAGAGATCTGATCCAGGTCTTTTAGGTTAAATATTGTATTGTTTGTAAACTTGATAAATTAGGTATTATGCTAAGACAGAACATAATTTTCATGTTACATGGTTTTTGTCTGGCACTAGTCAGGTGCCAGATTCCTGTGTGAAAAAGTTACTCCGGCAGAGATAGAGGTACTCGCGGCCTACCCTATTTCTTTTGGGACAAGATCAACAGTGGCTGTTGGCAGATCATACATCTATGTTCAATCCTCCAGTGTCAGTTAAGTAAACAAGCCCTGGCACGAGGAGAATTTATCAACTTTTCCACTTCATAAACTTGAAAAGGAAATATAAATAAAGACTATCTGTCAAGAAGTAAAGTGTATCCAGAGAAAAGAAACATTGTGACAAAGACTGGGCGTGATGGTAACACCCCAACCAGCCAGCTCATAACACTGTAGAAATAGCTAGAAAATTTTACAATACCATAAAACTACAATATACATATATGATTAAGGACAAATTGTCCTCTTTTAGTTAATTAAGTATGCCTATTATTTATGTATATATTTAAATTGATCTCATGTGATTTGACAGTCCTAACCAAAAGAATCTTAGGTATAGGACTAATAAAGTTAAAGAAAAAAAATTGTACATTACTAACTTTTAACAACCGATGTTGGTTGATTTGATCACATAGATTAATATTGGTGTTTGTGTGTGTGTTTGTGTAATTAATTACCATCACACCACACTTGCATAACCCTAGACATTAAACGTAGCTATTAGACATACTAGTCAAGAATAGGTCTGATTGAGGTCATAAGGTGGTAGCAGAAAGGTGTCCTGATATACTCCACCCAAACTTTGTTATAATCAGGAACCTTCACAGCTGACCTCATTCAGTACAATAGAAACAAATACAACAACATTTCATAACATCAAAAACCACCACAGAGGTATTTGCTTTGTGTGTGTGAGTGCAAGGGGGGAGACACGCTTCTTTCAACCTAGACCGAAGTACGTTAACTTTATCACAGTGTAATTGCCCTAACTAACAAAAAACCAAAAAAAGCGCACTGTATCAAGCCAGTTGTGGTGTTGATACATACTAAGTCCTGAAAAAGACTTATATTATCTTTATTGTAGCATGAACTAGCCCTGACAATGACTAATAGTGTCTATTCTCTGACATAATGGAGCCCTGAAAAGGACTAATAGTGTCTATTCTCTGACATAATGGTGCCCTGAAAAGGACTAATAGTGTCTATTCTCTGACATAATGGAGCCCTGAAAAGGACTAATAGTGTCTATTCTCTGACATAATGGAGCCCTGAAAAGGACTAATAGTGTCTATTCTCTGACATGATGTAGCCCTGAAAAGGACTAATAGTGTCTATTCTCTGACATAATGGAGCCCTGAAAAGGACTAAAAGTATCTATTCTTTGATATGATGGAACCCTGAAAAGGACTTGGCCCGAATTGAACCGATAGTATTCCACTGGAATGAAATAAGAATCAAATGTGACCTTATTTGATGTGTTTGACGTGTTTGTAACTGTGGCCTCTAATTTTGTATATGTAGATAAATGTGTTTGACCGAAAACCATTATGGCCAGTGGTTTGTCAGTAAATTTTCCAGAACAATTTAGTTGAAATTTTTTCATGACAGCTAGTTTGTAAATGTTATTATAGATGTAATTTTAACTTTCATGGCAGCCGGTTTGTAAATGTTATTGTGGATGTAATTTTAAATCTCATGACAGCCGGTTTGTAAATGTTATTATAGATGTAATTTTAACTTTAATGGCAGCCGGTTTGTAAAGGTTATTGTAGATGTAATTTTAACTTTCATGGCAGCCGGTTTGTAAATGTTATTGTAGATGTAACTTTAACTTTCATGGCAGCCTGTTTAAGTTTGTCGAGTGTATTGTAGAAGTAGTTGTAACTTTCAGTTGATCTATAGATGTTTTGTTCCAGGAGTTAAAATTATCACCAAGGTTTTTTCGATGTACTAATTTTGAGATAGATAGATAGATAGATAGATAGATAGATAGATAGATAGATAGATAGATAGATAGATAGATAGATAGATAGATAGATAGATAGATAGATAGATAGATAGATAGATAGATAGATAGATAGATAGATAGATAGATAGATAGATAGATAGATAGATAGATAGATAGATAGATAGATAGATAGATAGATAGATAGATAGATAGATATTTCATAACTCTGTTACAAAGGCTCATGATAATGCTGAGGTGACAAGATAATGTTTGTATTTTCCTGGCCCTAAAGTTGTACTGTGTAGTTATTCCGGGGGTCTCTGGCCCTAAAGTTGTCCTGTGTAGTTGTCCCGGGGGTCTCTGGTCCTAAAGTTGTCCTGTGTAGTTGTCCCGGGGGTCTCTGAAGAGACAAAGAAAGAATGGGCCAACTACTCCCGTAGGTGGCTAACTTGAAGTTGTGAATGGGACTGGTAATCTCATCATGTCAAACAAATGGACACAAAGACAACTGCTACAAAAGCATGTGGCTGTTTGGTGCAAGCTTTCTGCGAAGGGACCACCTGCAGTGGTGCCTTCATGCTTCGTAAGGAGCACAAAGAAAACTGATGGCGGATGAAGATGATTACAGTGTGATTCATAGATATAACGTTTGAAGAAGATTGACGATCGTATTCGCCTGAGTCATTTCTTGTATTTCGTGCAAAGAAAGTGAGCTAGGTACGAGATGTTACTAAAGAACATCATCATCATCATGATTGGCCTTTGTTTTCCTTGTGGATTATGGAGCCACCACTGCAGCTGGTACCTTTGCAGGAAGCCTGCACCAAGCAGTCACAGGCTCTCGCAGTAGTGGTTTGTGGTAATTTGTTTTACATAATGATGTTGCCAGCTCATGCACAACCTCATATTAATCGTTGTGTACGACATGCCTTTAGAACATTGTTGCTGTGATATTTCAGCCCCTTAGCAACACAACTATGATGATGAAAATGACCAAATTCATTGTAGATTTTGATTGAGAATCCTCACTAGACCAGAACAGCAACCAACATCTGAGATAGTGATCTTCACTGATTGTAGATCACTACTGGAATCAATACAGAATATCGGAAACGAAAACATGATGTATGAGATCAGATCTGAGCTTAACATTATCCGAAGGTCATCAACCATTGCCCTTCAGTGGTTACCTTCCCGTTTTGGAATCACTAGAAATGGGACAGCCGATGCTTTTTCTAGAAGTGGCAGTAAAATGGTACAATTCAACCACCCATTGCCCTATCGAGAAGCTAAAACCATCATCCACAACAAGTACAACCACCAGTGGAAAAAGGACGGCAACAAATACAACAGATATGACCCAATCCACCAGCTTAATTGACACAAGCAGATCATGATTTTGCACCTGAGAACTGGCCACTGCAGATTACTAGGCCACTTCTATTGCCTCAGGCTATCTCACACAAATGAATGTCCACGTGGAACTGGAATCCAGACCCCTGAACATTCTCTAAAACAGCACGATGACCCACGACGCCTGACTTGGCCAGAGGGTGCCGAGCAAGCAGAAGTTTTAGGGCTGCCGCGCTGACCTGAACAAGATTGTGGACTTCGTCCTGGCGACAGGCTTTCAGATTTAGCATGACTACAAACAGAACGCAGAAGAAGAAGATAAAATAATAGTGCTTCAGGTTGATGACGCAAACACAACGTGTTATCAAGGACGCACCTAAGATAACACAGAGACTTCACCTTGATAACATTTCAACCGATAAACAAGAAGTAAAAGGTAATCCCGGAGCAAATAGTGCTGTAAGGGAGGGAAGTGTTAGAGACTGTGCTGTACTGGGTCTGAGTTTTATGAAGTGGGGTGACCAGTTCATGTCCTGGCTGTCTTAAATCGTCCCTTACTCAAGAGTCAGGGGTCCTATTATACCTGGATAAACTAGAGCGTCTCGCTTTTAGGTTTCTAACCCGGAACCATGTCAGTAGAGGCAAACGCTTTACCCCTTTTCTAATATAACGCAATAAATCAAAATTGCCTTTTTTAGCCTAAACAACATCTGGAAGTCCTCTCAATACAGCACAAGCACCAAATTAAGATTATATCAGAGCTTTGTGCTTTCTGTGCTTCTCTATGGTGCGGAATGCTGGAGAGTTACAGGGAAGGAAATGTCGAAATTGTCCGCTTTTCACACAACATGCAGAAGAAAAATTCACCGAATCTCTTGGCCGAATACCATCTCCAACCAAGATCTGCTTACTCGGAGCAAGCAAGAGGACATGCACACCATCATAGCTGGCAGACGCTGGAGCTGGGTTGGCCATGTCCTCAGAAGAGACCCCGATGCCATCACAAGAACAGCTATGCTTTGGACCCCTGAAGGAAAACGAAAGAGAGGCCGACCAAAAACAACTTGGCGGAGGACTGTGGAGGCTGAGATGCAAAGAATGAACCAGAGTTGGGGCACTGTACGAAGGATGGCCACCGACCGAGCAAAGTGGAATCAATTTGTTGTAGCCCTACAAGACGCCACTAGGCGTGATGGCCACTGACTGCTTTGACGGTCGGCGGCTAAGGATCAAAGAAAAAAAAAGAAATCAAAATTAGAAAATAAAGAAGTTATTGTTATTGTTATTGTTATTGTTAATCATAACGGACATAACTGCACTCCGGGCAAATCCACAGGTGCTCAAGTCTCCTCTAGATTTTAATAAAAACGTATGTGCAAAGAAAGTGATGTCATGAAAAGATTAGGGATGTGAAACTGATGGGGCAAGGCCGGGACAAGTACTAGAAGAAGACCAGGCAAGTAAACGGCTCTACCGTTGATGAATATCATGCTAACAAGGTAGATCTTCTTCTGGAAACCACCAGGTTAAGAGACATAGAGGGGGACCTAAAGTACTGTGACCACAAAAAAGACAATTGAAGCCAGAAATTAAAGACTCGGGAAAGCCTTAAAGGAATGGTACAGGCCAGGAACGTCCAGCATTAACATGGTGAGCATAATTGCTCTATAGGTAGCTGAACAGAAATGATGCTGATGATGACCTGTCAGAAAAAAATCCCTCCAAAGTACATCATGTGGATGAACTGTGTTATCAATCAATTAATCAATCACTTAATTAATCAATTAATCCCCTTCAGCTTCGCAAAGAGCATTTATCATCAACAAAGACATAACAAGTCCTCGTGTTGGATGCCATCAACTCAAGGTCTGTCCATGCCTTTCTCATAATTTTCCTGTCTGCCTCCAGTTCTCTTCTCCATGTGCTCTTCGGTTTGTCTCTGGATTAATTTTGTTATCAATCAATCAATCAATCAATCTATCAATTAAATGAACCAATATCCTTTAGCTTCCAAAGGAGTCTATGTCGTCAATTAACACATGCCAAGTCCTCCTGTCACGTGCCATCAGCCCAAGGTTTTTCCGCGTCTTCCTAGTAATCTTCATATCTGTGTCCAGTTCTCTTCTCCGTGTGTTCATCGATCTGCCTCTGCTGCTCTTATTCTGAGAATTCCAGAAAAATAACTACCTGGCAGGGGCGTACAAATCAGGATGCGGGGGGAAGCGGTCCACCCAGGGTGACAGTCAGTAAGGGATGCCATCGGACACTATTATGAAAGAGCTTGCTCTTAAAAACATACTTGCAAGTGTGTGTCTTTAAAAAGTGGAGGGTGCCAAAAGTAGGATCAGCCCCGAGTGCCAAATATTTTAAGTTCGCCCCTGCTTCCTGGTAACGCTGTCAGCAGGTTTCCTCATTGTGTGCCGTATCCGTCTCCTGCGTCTTCTGTCTATATCTTGTTTCCCCCTGACACTTGTCTGGTTCGTGTCATTAGTTCCACATTAATGACCTTGTCACACCATTTCGATCTTTTAATTCTATGCAAGCATCCATTGATCAAAGTCTGCTATCTTAGGAACTAATTCAGGAACTAAACCCGACTTGCCAGAGACAATTGGAACTTGGGAACAAAAAATTATTGTAGCTCCTTCTTAAATCTGAACATCTAAGATGTCTCACACTGTGTAAATCCACGACACGGATTTCATAAACTTTTCAAGGTACGGCGAAATGAGCTTGGAAAGAACTTTATGTACCAGATATCCGTAAATAATTTCAAATGGCTTGTCCGGCAGGTTGAAGTGTGTTATGATAATGTTTATGCCGACCCCATGATCCTTGACATTGACCTGTGGCTTCTGTGGTACTTTCCAGACGGATATATTGCGTCAACGCGTATTAATGTACCACAAAAATGTCTTAGGTTGTTGCTATTTTTAGCCTGTATGACGTGCGAGAACTACTTCAGTCAAAGATCCTGTTTTTTGGTGATAACAAATGGGGAAAAGTAGATTATTTCATTTTTAGCATTGACTTTATGATAACCAGCTTTAAATACTATATGAGAATGATGTTATCACAATTTAAGAACACACTTATTAGGTTATATTTCTAGATGTGAAGGTTTGTTTGGAATTGTTAGTGAAGCGATTAGCCTAAAAATATTGTCTACGCACGTCTACGGGTGTACAAGTATTAGAGACCAGAGTTTTAAGCTTTCGTGCGTCAAAAACTGTTGATAACGTTTGTGCGACACTGCCTCACACGTTGGTATCATATGTTGTCCTTGACAAGTTGAAAGTGGTTGTCTGGGTCCGGTAAATTTTCCTAAGTACGTTGAGTACTTTAATTCAGGGGTCGGCAGCAGGTCGATCTTGATATACCTGTAGATCCCTGTCATCATTTGGTAGATTTAAAGGTGCCCGACGGAAAAGAAGAATTTTTAACCTAGGTACATTTCTTCCACTGGCACTTAAAACTGCCGTAGCCCTCAGATTTAAAGGTATTTTCATCGCCTTTCCAGTGAAAACCCACACATTAGGTTAGTAAAATGTACTTTATGACGTAGACAGCGATATTTTCTGTGAAGTGAAAACCTTCTGTAAAATAATTAGCTTTGATTGTCCACAGCTCTGCTGATAGAATCGCAAGTAGCATATCAAGCGGCAGAGATACAAGTAATATATAGGCTGAATATGCATGGAGGCATATCTGGAGTCATCATTATATGACCACCAGCTGTGCACAATGCTACAGTATACATATGTGGAAGTGGACATCTGTCTGTGAGTTAAATTACATCTTCATTGACTCTTGAAATCATCCACACACTTCCAGGGATTCCCCCTGTGATGAAACTTGTTGAGAACCCAGCATTGCACACTAAGCTTGGAGAAGTCACTTGGGCCCCAGGCGTAATTCATTGACTTGGTTGACTGCATGCAAAAGGATCTCACAATGGATCCAGTGATAGGCAAATGAAACTGAGAAGTGGCTCTGTGCAGGACGTGACAATTCCCTGGGAGAGCCCAGAGACAGAGTACAGTATTTTAGCTCTGCATAGTTGGAGAGCCCAATTGGTTCGCGGGGAATGCACAGTATGCCACGCACTTCTTACTCCTAGTTTGGGACCAGATGTGACGATTCTTTAAATGCAAACCAACCTGAAGAAACTGGAGCTCATGACTTCAACTCTTTAAACACGTGTCGGAATGGCAGAAAAGCCGCAGGAAAAGCCTAGATCTACAGTGTACATAATACCAAGGAGTCTTCAAACTTGATATTGGCTACTAAAGAGCGAGAAGCTTAGCAGTCCTAGTTAAACAATAACATATATAGGCTGGATTTATTCCAACATTCAGATTCTCTGAAACCCGAAAACTGACATGATTTTATCAAAGTAGATCTTTATAGAGCTCATTGTTTCTAAAGTAGATTCCAACAACCCTTGGATGCCTACCGTTGTTGTAATTAATACAAACCGAGGGCGGATTTACTGTTTGTTGATATCCCTGATGTTGCTATGCGACGTAATTGTTGTAGTAGTTTGTTATAGTAGAAGACGTTCTAGTAATGGGCAACTTTATGGTACTGACTACGTTTGTGGTATATTTTTACGATTGTTCCACGTAGTTCCCGTGTGTCAAATAAAGAATACGACTAATGAACCCACAGGTGTATCGTACAAAGAGAATAATATCAAGATGTGCATCGGGCAGCTAATCTCATTATTTAACACGAATAGTCACAACAATTACCACTACAGGACCACGTGATGGCTTGGTGCAGGCTTCCTGTAAAGGAGACAAGCTACAGTGGTCTACCCATGCTTTGTAAGGATCGAAAAAGAAAATTAAGACTTTTATTGTTACTACTGTTTAAATTTATATGCCTTGTTAGTATTGCTCTTAATGGATTTTGTTTATTTTAAATTTTCCTGCAGTTTATACTTTTTGTTTTATATATTTAAAAAAAATGTAATATTCATTCATTCATAACCCTCCACTCCCAAAGGAGCATAGGCCTTCAACAAACACCTGCCAAGTCCTCCTGTTACGTGCCATCATCTCAAGTTCTTTCCACGTTCTCCTCATCATTTTCACCTCTGTTTCCAGCTCTCTTCTCCATGTGCTTCTTGGTCTACCTCTGCCTCTCTTGCCTTGGGGGTTCCAGAACAAGGACTGCCTTGTAATGCTATCAACAGGTTTCCTCAATGTGTGTCCTATCCATCGCCATCGTCTTCTTCTCATCTCTTGTTCCACTGGCACTTGTCTAGTTCTTGTCCTCAGTTCAACGTTGGTAACCTTGTCATACCATTTTAATCCCTCAATTCTGCGCAATCACCCATTTATGAAAGTCTGCAGCATTTTGGTTGTTGTTCTCCATGTCTCAGAGCCATACAATAGGACTGACTTGACATTTGAGTTGAAGATTCTTATTTTCGTGTTGGATCCGATTTCTCTTGATCTCCATATATTTCACAATGCAATGAAAGCTCCTCTTGCTTTTTGTATGCTTATTTTGATATCACTGTCTGTCCCTCCAACTTTGTCTATAATGCTGCCAAGATATGTGTACGATTCTACATCTTGTATTGGTGTTTCTTCAAGTTCAACCCTGTTATCATTACCTGCATTTATTCTCATTATTTTTATCTTTTCCCTGTGTATTCGCAGACCCAATAGTGACCTCTCATCGAGTGTTTTCAATTTGTCCTGCATGTGTTTTCAATCTGTCCTGCATCTGAATACGGTTATGGGACGGAAGAGCCAAGTCATCAGCAAAATCCAGATTATCCAACTGCTCAGTCAGAGTCCACTGGATTCCATTTATGTTGTGTGTTGTCGATGTTCTCATAACCCAGACTATTGCTAGTAAGAAAAGAATTGGAGACAAGAGGCATCCCTGTCGTACTCCTGTTCTTATCCCAAACGGTTCTGTAAGCTGTCCTTCATGAAGAACTCTGCATGTCATGTCTTCATATGTGTTCTTTATTAAATTAATGATCTTCAGGGGAACTCCATAATGCCTCATCAATTTCCAAAGTGATTCTCTTCCTACATTGTCAAATGCCTTTTCGTAGTCCACAAATCCGATTTATAGTGGTGAATTCCATTCCAGACTATGTTCAACTATTATTTTCAAAGTGGCTATCTGGTCTGTACAGGATCTGTTTTGTCGAAAACCTGCTTGTTCATCTCTCAGTTGCTTGTCTATGGATTCTTTTAATCTCTCAAGGATAATCCTGTTTAATACTTTTCCTGGCACTGATAGTAACATTATTCCTCTATAATTTGTGCACTCTTGTAATTTTCCCTTCTTAGGCAATTTAACCAGATATCTTTCCTTTCAGTCTGCTGGTATCTCTTCCTTTTCCCAGACTTTACCAAGTAATTTAAATAACATCTCTGTAGCCGTGTTGATATCTGCTTTGATGGCCTCTGCTGGAATGCCATCAATGTCCAGACGCTTTTCCATCTCTTAGAAGCTTTATGGCTTTATTTATTTCTTCCTTCGTTGGTCTTTCACCGTTAATTTGTAGCTCTTCTTCTGCTGGCTGGATGTCGGTGTGGTTTTGTGGAGCTGGTCTATTGAGAAGGTCCTCAAAATATTCTGTCCACCTCTTCATTTGCTTTTGTATACTGCTGAGCAGTTTTCCATTCTTGTCTTTTATGAAGCAACTTGTTTGCTTGTATTTCCCTGTTAGCTTCTTTGTGCTGTTATACAGTTCTCTCATATTTCCTTTGGCTGCAGCATCTTCTGCCTCTCTTGCCAACTCCTCAATATACTTCCTCTTGTCTCTTTTGATACTTCTTTGTTAGCTTCTGTGTACACTTCTTGAGCCTTGGCTTTGGAGCTTCTGGTTTTGCTTGTGTTTAAATCTGCTTTCTAGTTTTTTCTGTCTTTTATCTTATTGATGGTTTCTGTTGTTATCCATGCTTTTTGTTGTCGTTCCCTTTTCCCCAGTATTTCTTCACATGTCTCATTCCATACAGTTTTGATTTGCTGCCAATAGTCTTCTGTATTCTCTACATCTTTCAGCTGTTGGATATTGTGAAAGCAAATTTGTCTCTTGTTTTTTGATTTCTTATATTAAATTGTTGTCTATAATTTTGCATTGTTGCATATCTCTTGAGTTTCATTTTTACTTTGGCTATCAGAAGGTGGTGATCTGATGCCACATCTGCTCCTCTATATACCTTTACATCCTGCAATGATGATCTAAACTTCTTGTTTATGCATATATGATCAATCTGATTTTCTGTTCAATGGTCTGGTGATATCCATGTTGCCTTGTGTATTCTCTTATGTGGAAACATGCTTCCTCTTATAGCCAGTTGATATGAAGCACAGAAGTTTGAGAATAGTTCCCCATTTTCATTCATTATTCCTAGCCCATGTTTTCCCATGACTTCTTCAAAGCCGGTGTTGTCTGTACCTATCTTTGCATTCATGTCACCCATCAAAATTGTGATGTCTCTTCTTTTTACTTTTTCCATAATTTCCTGTAGTCTAGTATAAAATGCTTCTTTCACCTGTGATGAGTTTCTTCTTGTCCACCCCTTTCCACTTTGTTTCACACAGTCCCAGAAACTCGATTTTATATTCCCTCATTTCTGCTACCACTTGTGCCACTTTCCCTTGCTCGTTTAATGTCCAAACATTCCATTTGCCAAATCTGGAAGTTCTCCTAGAAGAAAGAAGGTTAGTCAGTAACACAGACTCCTTTCCGCTTTCTCTGTGTTGCATCATACGACTCTCTTCGAGAGGACCTTCTCCTGTCTTGGATGGCTGTGTTATTTTCCTTAATTGACTAGTCCATGTTTGTTGTAGTTTTTGTGGTTAAAATTTTTTACAGGATGGGGTAACCAGCCCCATGCCCAACCCTCCTTAGTCGCGTTCTACGACATGCATGGCAGGGAACAGTTTACTATTCTTTGCTCCCTTTTCGGGCCCCGGTAACTTACGGGTGGTATTTAATATTACTAGTGTTATTATTATTTCCCTAGTGTAGAGGGTCACCGTCTTATCTTGTAACCAGTGCTCCCACTTGTTGACAGCATCTTGATGCCCGAGTAGGGGAGATGTAAAAATCCCTTTGCTGGGTTCTTGTAGTGGATAAGACACACACTGAGGAAACCTGTTGATAACATTACCAGGTAGTCCATGTTCTGGAATTCTGAGAGTAAAAGAGGTAGAGAAAGAACAAGGAACACATGGAGAAGAGAACTAGAGACAGACATGAAGGGGAGGAAATAAGGGAACCAGTCACCCCACTCATTAAGCTAAGATTTAGTACAGTGTTGTCTTTAACACTTAACTCACCTACGGAAGTATTTGCTATGGGACAACATTCACCTTATACCTATTAAAAAGGATTGCAAAGAGACTCTAAAGGGAAAACGAAGGCATTGGAAGACCTTGAATGTATGGCACAGGACAGGGAGGCTTGCCATGAATGTGTTGTAAACGTAAGCATCTAAGACACTCCCCCGCCACCAGTGGGCCGTGACACCAGGCAGAATACAAAAATTATATGTTATGGACACATGTTACCAATGAACCTCACACGTACAACTTTACAAATTAGTTGAGTTATAATCATTCACTAATCCATCACAAACAATTAGTGATCGTTGTCTTATGATTTGTGTGAATGTTTAAATATTTACCATATTATAGTGCAATGTGAAGGGCACTTAATTGTACCGTGCAGGGCACTTAAGTGTGCCGTGAAGGGCAGTTAAGTGTGCCGTGAAGGGCACTTAAGTGTGCTGGCTGTCTGTCTGACTGTCTATCTCTTTATCATTCTTTCTTTTTATCTTTTCTATTTTTCTTTCTTTCTTTAGTTCTTTCGCTCCTTTGTTCTTATTTTTTCTTTCTTTCTGGTCTTGTTCCGCCGTCTTGATCGATAATATGGAACTGATGGCAAAAACACTAATGTGGAACTGATGACAAGAACACTAATGTGGAACTGATGACAAGATCACTAATGTGGAACTGATGACAAGATCACTAATGTGGAACTGATGACAAGATCACTAATGTGGAACTGATGACAAGATCACTAATGTGGAACTGATGACAAGATCACTAATGTGGAACTGATGACAAGAACACTAATGTGGAACTGATGACAAGATCACTAATGTGGAGCTGATGACAAGAACACTAATGTGGAACTGATGACAAGATCGCTAATGTGGAACTGATGACAAGATCACTAATGTGGAACTGATGACAAGAACACTAATGTGGAACTGATGACAAGATCACTAATGTGGAACTGATGACAAGATCACTAATGTGAAACTGATGACAAGATCACTAATGTGGAACTGATGACAAGATCACTAATGTGGAACTGATGACAACATCACTGATGTGGAACTGATGACAAGATCACTAATGTGGAACTGACACTGATGACAAGATCACTAATATGGAACTGATGACAAGATCACTAATGTAGGACTGATGACAAGATCACTAATGTGGAACTG
Organism: Oreohelix idahoensis; assembly: GCA_024509875.1. Classification (NCBI taxonomy): domain Eukaryota; kingdom Metazoa; phylum Mollusca; class Gastropoda; order Stylommatophora; family Oreohelicidae; genus Oreohelix; species Oreohelix idahoensis. The sequence goes on from JAMPIV010006020.1 coordinate 150,467, forward strand.
ATAACAAGATCACTAATGTGGAAGAGATGACAAGATCACTAATGTGGAACTGAAGACATGATCACTAATGTTCAACTGATGACAAGTTCACTAATATGGAACTGATGACAAGATCATTAATGTGGAATTGATGACAAGATAATTACTGTGGAACTGATGACAAGATTACTAATGTAGAGCTGATGACAAGATCACTAATGTGGAGCTGATGACAAGATCACTAATGTGGAACTGATGACAAGAGCACTAATGTGGAATTGATGACAAGATAATTACTGTGGAACTGATGACAAGGTTAACAGTTGTGGAACTGATAACAGGATCGCCAATGAGGAACTGATTACAAGATCACTAATATGGAGCTGATGACACGATCACATTGTGGAATTAATGACAAGATAATTACTGTGGAACTGACGACAAGATTACTAATGTAGAAGAGATGACAAGATCACTAATGTGGAACTGAAGACATGATCACTAATGTGGAACTGATGACAAGTTCACTAATGTGGAACTGATGACAAGATCACTAATGTGTAATTGATGACAAGATAATTAATGTGGAACTGATGACAAGATAACTAATGTGGAACTAATGACAAGAACACTAATGTGGAACTGATGACAAGATCACTCTTGTGGAACTGATGACAAGATCATTACTGTGGAATAGATGACAAGATACTTATTGTGGAACTGATGACAAGAACCAGACAAATGCCAGTGGAACAAGAGATGAGAAGAAGATGCTGGAGATGGATAAGACACATACTGAGGAAACTTGTTGATAGCATTACCAAGCAGTCCTTGTTCTGGAATTCCGAGGGTAAAAGAGATAGAGGAAGAACAAAGAACACATAGAGAAGAGAACTGGAGATAGACATGAAGGGGAGGAAATAAGGGAACCAGTCACCCCACCTCATTAAACTAAGACCTAGTATAGTGATGTCTCTAATACTTCACTGACCTACGTCATTATCTGCTTTGGGATAGCCTTCACCTTTACTTTTTAAAAAGGTAATGGTAATTCCGTAGCATATACTACCATAGGGGAATTAAGTGTTAGAGATTTGACTATACTAGGTCCAGCCTCTACAGGTGGTATGGCCAGTTCTCTTCTTCGCTGCCTTTGCCGTCCCTAACACCAGGGTAAAAGTTCCCAGTAACAACTATTACCTATTAAAGCTAGTGAAAAACATAGAAATGCTTCAGAAATCTTTCCACGAAATGTGACCCAAAAGCTGAGTGGTAAAACATAGAAGTTATAATATTAATGATAACAACTCAAACGTTAGTAGCAGGTGATATCAGGCGATGTGATAAATAAATGTACAGGATGTTCTGATATCTGTTGTTGTCGTCAGTGACACTAGTTACGATCAGACAGCGCTGTGGTGACAGTTGACGGTTGTTTTAGACACACCCAACATAGAATCACGTGTCGTAAAATGTGGTATCTGTTTTTGTCTACTCACACACAAACAACTATCTATCTATCTATCTATCTATCTATCTATCTATCTATCTATCTATCTATCTATCTATCTATCTATCTATCTATCTATCTATCTATCTATCTATCTATCTATCTTTCTACCTACCTACCTCCCTACCTACCTACCTACCTACCTACCTACCTACCTACCTACCTTACTCTCTACCTTCTATCTTCTATTATCTATCTTTATTGCTGTCTATCTTCTTCTATTTCTATCTTCTTTTCTATCTTTCTCTTTCTTTTTTCTTTCGTTTTTCTTTCTATCTTTTTTCTTTCTTTTGTTCTTTCTTTTTCTTTTTTTTTCGTTTTTCTTTCTATCTTTTTTCTTTCTTTCGTTCTTTTGTCCTTTTTTCTTTACGAGTTCTTGTCACATTCTTATATTATCGTTCATTATTTACTATTCACATACCAAGGTTTGCCCTCTGCTTATTTTAGTATTTAATAGTATCACAGAGTAGTCTTTGCTCTAAAATTCCCCAGGGTAAGTGACACAGAGTAGACCATTACGTATAAAGAGATAGACCATTACGTATAGAGAGATAGACCATTACGTATAGAGAGATAGACCATTACGTATAGAGAGATAGACCATTACGTATAGAGAGATAGACCATTACGTATAGAGAGATAGACCATTACGTATAGAGAGAAGTGAATTGGAAACAGAATCTCAAGGGATAGATAAGGCATGGACAGACCATGGATGGATGGCACAGGACAAGGAGGCTTGCCATGAATGTGTTATAAGCGTAAACATCTTGGACACTGCCCTGCCACCAGTGGGCTGTTACACCAGGCAGAATACAACAAATAATGGTGTATAAAATTATATGTTTCGGACACATATTACAAATGAATCTCACACGCACAACTTTACAAATTAGTTAAGTTGTAAACCATCACAAACAATTAGTGAGTGTTTTCGTCTGATTTGTGCGAATGTTTAAATATTTACCATACCCAATAACTTAAATATTATATACTGAAGCACATTAAAAACGCACCACCTGTATAATCCAGGAACAGAGTGTGAAATGTAAATATAAGTATTTACAAGTTTACATATTTGGAATCTTTATTCATTTTCCTATGAATCCATGCTGGTAATTAATTTGTACATTTGATTATTATGACATTCATTGCATTCTGTGTAGGCAAGGGAGAAAACAAAAAATGCAACCAATAAAAAAATTCATTCACACTATCCACAGTATCTGGTATGTCCACCGTGTGCTTGCAAACAAGCTTGGCAGCTGCTCCGCATGGAACGCACAAGTCTCTGAAGGAAATTCTGGGGAATCAAGTCTCATTCACGTGTAAGAGCAGCTTCGAGCTGTTGCAGATTAGCTGGAGAACCTTGCCTGTAGACTCTGCGTCCAAGCTCGTCCCACAGATGTTCTATAGGGGACATGTCTGGTGATAGGGCAGGCCAATCAATCGTCACAATATTCTGCTGCTGTAGATATTGCTGCGTAATGCATGCGGTGTGCGCACGTGCGTTATCCTGCTGGAGAAGCTGCAAGTCTGGATAATTTGTGAACGCAGGAGCAACCAATGCATCCAGAACCTCATCTCGATATGTCACAGCATTAGCATTTCCACGGAAGACGTGAAGAGGCAAGCGATGGTGAAAACTGAATCCTCCCCAAATGTGAATACTGCCACCTCCAAATCGGTTGTGCTGACGAACACAGCAATCTGCAAAGCGCTCTCCACACCGTCGCCAAATCCGCATACGTCCATCAGCAAAGGATATGTTGAATCTGCTCTCGTCTGTGAATAGGACAGCATTCCACTGCAGTCTAGTCCATCTGACATGTTGCTCTGCACATTGCAGGCGCTGCTGACGATGTCTGTGAGTCAAGTTTGGCCCAACATAAGGTCGTCTTGCAGTAAGGCCTGTATCTCTGAGTCGTCGTATGACTGTCATTCGAGAGACTTGCCCACGTCTAACCACTATTGCTCTTGCTGTTTGACTTGCCGGGAGAGAACGATTCCTTAGGTGACTCAGCACAATATGACGATCTTGCGCAGGGGTAGTAACTCGTGGTTGGCCACTCCGAAGTCTATCCCGGGCACTGCCAGTGGTTCCGTAACGTTCATTGAGGCGTACAATAGTGCTGTGGTGGCAATTCATCCTTCTGGCAATGGCCCGCGAGCTCATTCCGGTCTCCAACATACCAATGGCTCGTTGGCGGTCGTTTTCAGATAATCGTGGCATTTCAAGCACATGTACTGGGTGTTTTGTCTCAACGGCCTTTTTATACCGAGTATACTGCCACAACGCGTACACATTTTCAGGGTCATAGCTGTTGGGAGTCGTGTTGCACGTGTAACTTTCATTGTTTTCATGTAGTCTGTACACAAACCCGTGGGTTGAATCATCCACTCTCCATTCCAGCAGCCATTCGCTCTCTACCTCATGACAAACACGGGGAAAATCCTTTCCCACACTTTTTTTTCCAGCTTCTCGGTGTCAGTATATATATAATAACGGTGCGTTTTTAATGTGCTTCAGTATAGTTTGCTGTGAAGGGCACTTAGGTATGTCGAAAAGGGCACTTAAGTGTGCTGTGAAGGACACTTAAATGTGCTGTTAGGGAACTGTCACAAGTATGGAAGAAGATGATGTCTGAATTTAGACAGAGTATGAATGAGTAATGTGAAAGTAGAGAAAAATAAAGTCACTTGCCTCCTTGAGTTCGAGATGACGTTGAACGATGAGACGCCGGTGCGGAACAAATTATATCCCGTCCCGTACGCCAAAGCTACCGCTTTACGAAAGGAAATTAACAAGCTGTTACAAGCCAACGTTATTTCAGAGTCAACCTCCCCCTACAGCTCCAGCGTAGTACTTTTGCAGAAGCCGAATGGAGAAACCTAGTTGTGCATTGACTACTGCTTGCTCCACACGGTGACGGAGTTTCAGCCAGAACCTCTACCAAACCCCGCCGAACTGTTTACTAAATTAAGTAAGGCTAGAATATTTTCTAAGATTGACCTGAGTAAAGGATATTACCAAATTCCGGTGAAGGAGAAAAACAAGCCCCTGTTAGCTTTTAGCACTAGCGAAGGACATTGCACCTTCAATGTTATGACTTTCGGGCTCCATAACGCACCCGTCGCCTTCACTCGGAGGATGAGGAAGCTTTTAAGGCCATTAAAAAGCCCCCAATTCCATAATTTTATGGATGACTTCCTTATTGCAACAGACACGGTTGAGGAACATATAGCGACCGTCGCCGTGCTCCTCGGGAGGCTGAAGGAAGCGGGGCTAACTGCCCACCCCAGTAAATGTTTAGTAGGATTTCACACGCTGGGCTTTCTATGAAACACTATCTCCCATGGGTGTATGTGGCCGTTGGAGAAAAATGTTGAAAAAATAAGAAACGCGGCTCGCCCGATCCCGAAGAAAGATACACGATCATTCCTCTCTCTGTGTGCCTATTTTCAGATGTTCATTCAAAACTTCAATAGTTTCACGGCGCCGTTAACTGACCTCACACGGAAAGGTCAACCAGAGAAGGTTTCATGGACTGTCGAGTGTGAGAGCGCTTACGCTAGCCTCAAGGAACGGCTGACAAGTTATCCCATATTACGGTTGCCTGACCTAACGAAACCGTTCGTTCTAAGAGTGGATGCCAGCGGGATAGGAATCGGGTCAACTTTGTTACAGGCAGATGACAGGCAGCAGGGATAACTTTTCCCAGCTGCGTACACTAGTCGCAAATTAAACACAGAGGAGAGAAATTATTCCACCATCGAACGGGAATGTCTCGCCTTAATCACCGGTGTACGCAAGCATCATGAGTATCTGTATAAAATTTCATTCGTGGTGCAAAGCGAGCATGCCCCATTGGCAATTTTTGAGGGCTAACAAACACTGTAATGCAAAAATCATGCGATGGGCCCTCTGACTAAGTGTCTACTCTTTTATTATCCAATACATCCCAGGCAAGGAGAATGAAGGAGCCGATTTTTGAGCAGGCACTTAGCACCTGAGGAGGTCACGGGAAATAGAGGAGAGATAAGCAAGGATGAGAGTGAGCAGTTGCCATATTGTGACCAAAATTATAGAGCCCATGTGGATTCTCCAAGAGTTTTTGGAAACTTCAAAGTGGGGACGACTGTGACAAAATGGGTTATAAATTGTTTGCACTGGGTAGAGCGTAAGCCAACTGTTACCCGAAGAAAAGTTCCTTTTCATGAGTTATGTTAAATCCATGGTATGTTAATGAAGACCACCAATATATGTAACCGTTCGATTTATGATACTATCCTGATATAATGAGAGTGTGTGTTTAGTTAATGCTTAAAACGTTCATGCGCCCACACAGAGCAGAACATAATTCTCCAATAAACTCAGGAATTATAGGCCTACACAAATAATGGCCTCTATAACTTTTGCACTGCGCAGGCATACTCAAAACACACCCTGTAGGGGCGACCTCTCCAGTCGGTGCCCAAAAACAGACTGCTATTAGTTCACACACTAGTCCCGCCAAAAAACAGACACGAGACTCGGCTGTTTAAAAAACACAATTCAGTCTCAATAATTGCATGAGCTAGTCACACGAGCTTACTCACAGCTCAAGACAGTTCAGAGAAAACACATCTCCGCAATTTGAACTGACCAGTGTTCGCCACGCTTACCGACTTGGAAACTTCTCGAACATACGAGGGAATTCCCTTATCACAATTTTAACTTAACATCAGCTTAATCAAGCAACGTAACCCGTAATCGAATCTATTCGCTTAACATTTTCAAGATCACCACCCCTTGCTAATATTTACTCTGTATCACCAACCCCTATTTCTTTTTGATTTTTGGGCCCGCCAATTTCATTTCTTTTCGGTCTCCTATAGTTTAACACTGGGCTGTCACTTTCAATCGGACAGTTCCCTCCCCTTAGTCTGCAATGTTGGTAGAAGAAATGTTTGACTCGCCCAAGACGCTCTTTCGTGGTGGTCGGCATTTTTCTTATTCTTTGACCACGAATCAGAAACCCGGCACTCGGTGAGCGGCAGAATTGTCCTGGCCCTTTGACACTAAGGAAAGCTCTTGCCTTCTTGTGTTCGCGAGTAGAACCTATTACGCCATATATTGGCGGTTTTTTCTTTTTTTGCACGAAACACGGGAAACTTTTCTTGGAGTTCCGTCATGTTCCGTGGCCGCCCGGGCAACAGAGTGACTTGTCCGAGACACCTGCGCTGCTGGATGGCGGTCAAAGACTTCCCTGTGGTTTTTAAGCCAGGGAAATTCTAGGACTTTCTCAAACGTAAGATCGTCACTCTGTTACGCCTAATTCCTTTTGTAGCTTGTCGCCAGGAGAATTCTCTGGGTAATTCTTACGACTGTTTTCGGCATTTTATACGCAGATGTTAAAGCAGGTGATGACCCGAGCGTGAACACCTGGGGCTTATTCCTACTATATAATTGATTCTCTTCTGCTTCTAAATGCGTCAGTCCTAAAATTCCTGTCGTGAGCGGTAGAGACCCCTGTGCAGTTTGCCACCTAAATCAGTGAGGGATATTCTCCACAAGTCTCGGTAAGATTTCTTAAGTAACGTGAGAGCATTAATTTTTTCTTGGGCTTTATAACAAGTCAGAGTAAGCCATTATAGCGGGTTCTAGTAATTGTTAGTTCGGTTACTACCCAACAAACACCAGGATCTATAATAGTATTTTCCTTTTTTTTTTTTGTTGTTGTGCGGAAATAATGTTATACCACTTACGGTTTTTGTCCAAGCCAAACAGTTGTGTACGTTAAACTTCTACATGGAAGCTCGGGCTAGAAAACCTTATTCACGTAGTGTACATATATCTGAATGGTTTCATTAAGAAACTGAGTGTTAACACAGAGTGGAGCAATAAGCTGTTTTCTTTGTTTTTTTCGGCCTCTGCAGCATATCAGTGTATAATTTTTCACTACCTATAATTTTGTTTTACTTGATTACTTATATACTGTATGGTTACTTTTAACTCAGTTAAAGGGGAGCCGCGCTGGTGTAATGGTTAAGACGTTGCGCTAGCGACCAGGTTTTCATGGTTCAAGCCCGGGCGCGGGCATTTGTAGCAGTGTCATCGACCGGAAATTTGACTGAATAACCTGAACGGCTCCTGCAGATAAACCCTCTGTGAATGGGAAGGAGCGAAGCTCCTGACCGGGTTGGAAGGAAAGTCCACTGGCTCCCCAGCCTCGCAATGACATGTCATTGGGCCAAAAGGGCTGGAAAGCTCGAGTGCCGCTGGTTAGAGGAAAAAAAAAGAAGAAAAAAAACAAACAAACTCAGTTAAAGATTTCCCAACAGTAGCCTTATATGTTGTGTCATATAGATGCACGTAAATATAATGAGATTAAATGTACTACAGCCAGCCTGGTGATTGTGTTTTAAACACCTGCGCGTTAGGTCAGACTGACATATGTTATAAGGTCAGTTTGATGCCGAGCTAACGGCCAGGTATGTTTACATTTGTTAAACCGTCACCCCCTATTTTTGCAAGTCGGGGAACCCCCCTCCCATGATTACGCATGTGCGAGCTAATGCGTAGACATGCATGCCTGCTCGCTTGGCGAGTAACGGTCAGTGAGAGAGGAGGGGAGAGAAAGATAAACTGCGGCACCAGGTCAGCACTGACCCGTTGTGGGGAAGGGACGGGTTGTATATAAGTTAATCTGTACCGCTGTATGCACCTGCTTTGTTTAATGTTGTAACATTAAACAGGATTTTGTTGTTGACTAGATGATAAGTGTTTTTTGACTGTTTTATTCCAGCAAGCCCGGTTCACTCCGACTGAGTGAAAGGAACCTGGAGCCTTCGGTCTGAATTGCCTTCCTGATAAGGCCGGATACAGCAGCAACCCACATACAGTGGGGCGTTCACACCCACCACAGTCGTTCGATTTATCAGCCTCCTAGGATGGGTTTTTCGGGTAATTTTTCCTGCTGGGAATATATATAAACACCACCTCGCAGAGTAAGCGGAGTGCCCATGCTTCGCAAGCGTCATCTGCATAGCTACCTCATCCATATTATTTCGCGACGCCGCAGAAGCAGCGGTTCAGAGCACTTCGTAGACTTAATACCTCCTACGCATAATACAATCTGAGCGCCTTCATCAACACCCATTTAGATCATGGATTCACAGCCTAGGTGTGCATTTGGAGGACTTTGCATAGGTTCTTGAAATTTCTTTCGTCTAGAGGTGGATACACAGAGGGGCTATAATCTCTTCACGGATTTGCCGGAGGAAAACCCGGAGAAGAGAGGGTTACTATTTCTCCGACGGCTATCGGCCAGTGAGCTGTAATCCCAGTAGAGTATAAGCGCACGCGTGCCAACAGAGTAGGACTAATGGGAGATTGCACTTAGAAAAAGTAGTTGAGAGGGAAAGAGTTTGAATAAACTGTGAGCAGGGACATTAAGTAAATCTAATAGCTGTGCAACTGACAAGCAGAAGTCAGCTGGCCGGCCATAAAGTGGTGGTGTAGGGATTTATCTTTATTTCAAGGTCCCCTGCAGCCGGATTATTATAACATCTGCCCAATAACAGAGGGTGGTGACTCTAAGTTGAGTTACCCTTGATACCTATTATTTCTAGCTTTATTTGTCTCTCAAATTGATACATGCATTGTTTTATGTTTTGCCGTTTGGTGAGTGATATTTCTTACTTTACTAAATTTTTTTTTTTTTTTGGTTGTTAATAAATCAGAAACTCTATCGGCGGGTCAGACTCTACTTTCTATCAGTCCTTATACTAAATTGTTTATGAAGTCACTAATGTGTACTAAACCTTATCTCCAAGAAGAGAGAGAGGCAGTGTGACATTAGTTGAAACAAAGTCATTGAGTGGTGGGAGGGAGAGTCAGTATCTGTTCTCTACTCCTGATAACTATAAGTCACTCTATCCACATACAACACCATAACTCATCTATCTTCTCAGTCTTCACTCAGACTTTTTTTGGTCTTGTCTCAGACGTCACACAGACATTTGTCTTGTCTTAGGCATACTCTTGAAACCCACTCGTGACAATTGGTAGCCTCTCCGGGATAAATTCTGGGCTCTTGTACAAGATTCAGCCGTGTTTCTTGCTGAGTGGTTTTTCTTAAAACGCACTCGTGACACTCTACAATAGTCAAATATTGTGGCAGCAGCACGTCTCTTACACAAGGCCGAGGTAACTGCATACGTTGTCAAGTCAATCATTTTTAAGACCCGTCTGATGAAGCGTCTAGCGTCGACTACTGGCAACTAGGACGATAACTTTGTAACACAAACTTAAAGAAGACAAATGTCTCTGCTTAGTATAGGGTCTCCTGACATAGTCATCAGGCGACCTTCGCTTCCATACACCACTTCATCTTACTCAGACTTTTTACCCTCTCCATGAGCGTTAATTTAACCCCTGTGAGTCAGATAACGTTTCTTTTGGACAGCAGAATATATATATATATTTAGTCAATTTCTGCTGTCCAAAAGAATTGTAACCTGTTTATATGTAACTGTAAAGCTATAGTTGGATTAATCACGGGGCACTCTTTAGTAAATTTTATGTCTGCACACGTATGAATCATACTGTTCTAAAAACATAATCATTTTTAGCTATTAGATTCAGATTTTGCTGAATCACCTTCAGCTGCTGGCTCAGAAATACTGAGTGAAAGTAGATTACCTCACAGAAAGGGCGGGAGATTAATAAGTTCATAACAGCTTAGATGATCTCAGCTGTCACGCTTGCTGTTCTTTAAAATCCTGTGAGGCTCCCTAAAGTCGAAGCATCATTCTTGTATTTATACCTCTGCCAAGAGCAATCTTGAGCGAGGTTAATGACCTTTGAACCCTCTCATCATTATACTCTAAGGTTGGCCATCGTTTGACCACTACTGCGGAGCAGGGGAGGCAATACCGTAACAGTAGTGACAACTGGGAAATTCCAGGGAATGATGGGAGGTATTCAATGGGAAAGAAAGGTAGAATGTTAGGGATTGGTGTGAGAAAGATGATGAGACAAGTGATTGACAGATTTAGACGAGTAGTCAGATGATTGGTCCTTGATGTGGAACATTATTATGGGTTCTCCCTTTTAGTAACATCTACCCATATAAGATATTGTTACAAAGATGTAGTTGCAACATTTTAACCAATAAACCAATAGATAAGCTGAGAGCACAAAACCGCTTTACAATAAGAGTCACATACCAGCAATTTTAAGCATAACTGAAGGTCCTTAATTCATACACCGAGTGCGCTTCCGCATTCTTGCTTAGGGATACCCAGCCTGTAAATATCAACCAACATAAGCTGCCATTATGAAATTTACCAGTCATGATTGTATTCGGCGCTAAAATTCTACAGTTAGGAATGTGAAGAAGTGGAAGAAGAATAGACAATGAAGTGGCAGGAAGATGGCGCAAAGGACGAGGTATTCAGGTCATCAGAAAGCGTACCCTGTTTAGGAAAAATAAACACACATATTTAACTTCTAGATATGCTGAATCATAGCCAGTTACTGTCTCACCTTGAACTTAATCAGGCGTCCAGTTAGGATACCAAATTTATAGGGAAAGGGCAAGTACCCTCTTTTGGTATCTGCTGGAAAAGACCAAATATGGAGTTCAATATGGCGACCACAGAATAGTGTACATAACTGTATGTTTGCCCGGGAGGGGGAACCGAGCATTCGATTGGCAGAGTGGTTAAAGCACTGATCTCTCGCGGCAATGGTGCCGGGTTCGAATCAGGGTACCGACACGCTTCAGTCTACCCAGCTGTAAATGGGTTCTTGAGTTACAGAAGGAAAAGCCAGCGAAGAAAAGAACTGGTTACCCCCTACCTCTCGATGTTGCACCTATTATTGTTAAGTCTCTAACACTTCCCTCCCCTATGGCAGTAAATGTTATGGGATTACCGTGGTTTTTACGTATACACCAATGGTCGGTATAAGGTAGATATCGATGTACCAGTAGACCACCGGTGGTAGTTTTGGTAGATCTGTAACTGGAGGAGAGGGAAAAATTAAACTACAATCGAACGTCAATTATCCGAACGTCAAATATCCGAACAGTCAATTATCCGAACCACCGCAGCAGACAACAATAATTACACAGGATATACAATATACAGGATGTACAGAATATCCTAAATACCATCGCAATAAGGAAGCTGACATTTTTCGGTCATATAAAAAGACATAATAGTCTGGAAAAAATAGTGATGGAAGGCATGGTCCTGGAAAAAGGAGAAGGGGTCGACCTAGACGACGGTGGACCCAGGACATCACAGAGAGTCTGAACTTGTCTTTCGCTGATGCAGGTCGACTTGCCCAGAATCGTGATTCGTTCAGAGCAGCTGTAATGGAGACAACGTTCTGGAAAGAATACGTCACATGATGATGATGTACTTTTAGTGCGCTAATTTTTCATTTGAAGTATTACTCCTGCCAGTTGATGCATTCTTTTCTGATTATTTATTCGAAGATGTGTGCATTATTGCATAGATACAGTCTTAGTTTATCATTACGGCGGTTAAAAATAAAATTTTGGCTGTAGCTACTTGACGATCTTCTGTGACCTTAATTATAGACATAATCACACTTTGTTTCATATAAATTGGGCGTTTTCATGTACGTTTGATTATCCGAACTTTTCGATTAATCGAACCAACCTTTTTCCGAATAAGTTCGGATAATCGAGGCTCTACTGTATTTTAAAATTAGAGAACTTTAGGACTAGTCCGGGCCGGATTTAGACATGGTAAGGCCCTAAGCTTTAGGAAGCTGGGGAGGCCCTATTTGGTGTTTGATAACAGAGAATAAGGCCGTGTAACAACTGAACGACATACTTACGTTAAAAAATTCATTGAGGCATATCATGTATGATATCCGGCGGTTTATTAAATATAATAATAAAATCAAGCGGGAAAATAAGGGCGCGATATGCTTGTAAACAAGAAAAAAAGAAGAAATGTTATAAGTCCAAAATTTATTTAACAAAACAACTATTGTCCTTTGCCATTCAATCAAAGATGGCACAGGCAGAGGTGTAACTATGGTTGATAGCGCCCCTTGAAAACTGTTATTATATATATATATGTGTGTGTGTGTGTGTGTATATGTATAAATAGATATAGATGTGAGTGTGTATGTGTGTGTGTGTGTATCTTGTCTTCGATCCACCATCATATAACGTTAACTCTTGGTGATATATTTACACATACCTACACATACCTACACATACCTACACATACCTACACATACCTACACATACCTTTGAAGTGTCATAAATTGGATTGTCATAATAATAGTTACATGTAAAATGGCGCCCCCAAAATGTGGCGCCCTGGAAACGTGCCCCACCTGTCTGATCCTAGTTACGCCGCTGAGCACAGATCAACAAGGCGAAGCATGAACTTCTTAAAGGCTATACTCCTGAGGGAACTGAGTAGTGATGAAAGCTACAAGAGCAGCTGTTCCATTGGAGAATAGGAGTACATCCTTGAGAGACTCAATATACGGAATTATATAATCACGAGTAAGTCATCAGGTTAGGGAAGGCAAAGGCAGCCAGGAAGGGAACTGACCACCCTACCTCATAGAGCTGGGCTTAGTATGGTGAAGTCTCAAACATTTCATTTACCTACGGTAGTATCTGCTGTGAGACGTCATTAGTCAGTCACTGTAATTGTCCCCGAGCGTCTACTAAGGGACTGTATGTGCTACTATAATTCAGTGATGGTATTTCATGAGTTATGTACCTTGCACTGTCAACTTGTTTCAAAAAATGTGTCATAACACAGCATACACGCTGTTTATTCAGATCTAACTAATTGTTTCCACATCGAAAGTTCGCTGTAAGGAGTAGAGTCGGCCTTAGTAACTGTAGGGCCCGATTTGGACTATTCTGGTGTGGTCTCCTGGACTTAAGATTCTTGTATTGTTGTAACACGTTTGGCCATGTCCGCCGCACGGAAGATGGTGGTATTCCCAACGATATTTTCCACGGACATGTGGCTGATGACAAAAGAATAGCCTGGCGACCGGACCTGAGGTTCGAAGATGTGTGCAAGAGAGACACGAAGGCGTTGGACATACATTCAGCAACCTGGGAGGACGAAGCTGCCGATCTCATCAAGTGGCGATGCTCCTTAAGGCGCCACATACATTAGAAAAGACAAGACAACGTCGAAAGGAACACCAGGAAAATAGCAGCTGAAGACTATCACGTGAGGGGCGCATTCCCAAAGTCAGTCATGACTGATGGGTGCTATCACGTCAGGGGCGCATTCCCATAGTTAGTTATGACTGATGGGTGCTATCACGTCAGGGACGAATTCCCATAGTCAGTCATGGAGTTATTCAAGGTGCACCAAAGCACACACGCTTTGGTGGGATTGACCTTGGAGCTGGTTTCGTCGTACCATTTAGAAACTACCTGAAGTGTCTCATGTATGCTTTTAACCATTTCATGTCTATCTGAACCAGTCCTGTAAATGAACAAGTCATCGGCACGAGTTAATTTTCGTCCCACACCTGTTGGTTGGAGTGCAGCTATTTGAGTTTACGAGTGTAAGAGTGTGTGTCTGTGCGAGTGTGTGAGTGTGTGTCTATGCGAGTGTGTGTCTAGTGCGAGTAATATTTATCTGATTTTCGTTTTAATTTCCACCTTATAGTTTCTAATTATTATTGATCTCGTTTCACACTTTAAGGTGTACTTTCTGCAATCTCTGACGTCATCAAGAAAGGAGGGCCATTTACTAAGGAGACGACTAAATTAAGGTCGAGCATGAGGTTGGAAACATGGTCATGTGACATTAATTGATTGAAAAATGAATTCTTAGAGATAAATAGACAAAAACGCAGGCAGACATGCAGGTAGGAAGACAGACAGACAGGCAGGCAGGCAGACAGACAGGCAGGCAAACAGACAGACAAACAGACAGGCAGGCAGATAGGCAGGCATGCAGACAGGCAGGTAAACAGGCAGGCAGAAATACAGATAGACAGACAGGCAGACATACATGCAGGCAGACAGATAGATAGATAAACAGACAGAAAAACAGGCAGACAAACAGACAGGCAGGCATACAGGTAGGCAGACAAGTAGGCAGTGGGTGTGTTGGTGAATGGAAGGTGGATGGATGGATGGATGGATAGCTAGCTAGATAGATATATAGGTAGATAAATAGATAGATGGATGGATGGACGGACGGACGCTCGGGCGGGCAGACAGACAAACAGACAGACAGACTCTGTCTGTCTGTCTGACTGTCTGTCTGTCTGTCTGACTGACTGACTGAGTGACTTACTTACTGACTGACTGACTGACTGACTGACTGACTTACTTACTTACTTGAAGCTGGCAACTTGATCATGTAAAACAAATTGATACAGAAAACACTATCCTGTGACTCAGCCATCCCACAGCTACAGTAGTGATTCCATACTCCATAACGACAAGAAAGGGAAAAGACAGAAGGAAAAATCTTGGAACAACTTCACATCTTGTCATTTGTCGTTGATATTTGTCCAGATTATTTTATGTTATGGCTGTCAGCATAGAAGCAAGCATGCTCTTGATGTGCAGGTCAGGGGAGGGAGGAACCCTGAATAAATCAAGTACTTCGGACTTCTAAGTATCTAAAAAATAAAAAACAGAATGTGGAAAGTGCTTGAATGTGACATGTACTAATCTCGTGTGCTGTTGCTGGTACAACCATAACGATTTTCTCCTTATCTTTATAGCCCGCCTCTTTGTGGTTTTCGAGTGGTGATAATTTAAAAATAATTTCTTCTAAGTGTTATTAATTTTCCAGGAAGGGTCTTGAGTACAGGAAGAGTACAGTATTTTTGTATGAAATATTGCAGGTCTTGCCTTGAATTATCTATTTAAAATTCTAATTTTTGTGACAAAATAACTGCCCTAATAAAGCCTTTTCAAACACTGAAATTAGACAGCCTGTCAGATGCACTATCGGAAAAAAAGCTACAAATTCAATAAAGCGAAAGTACAGCAGATTCTTGCACACTCCAAGATATTATCATCATCGTCATCATCACCATCATCATCATCATCATCTTCTTCTTCTGCTTCTTCTTCAAGTAACGTGCCCCGTGGCGTGGGGGTGGCGTGGGGTATCATGTCTATCAACAACTTCCTGTCTACAGTTTCCCTATCTATCAACTCTGTTGTTGACTTCCCATCATGCCACGATCTCAAACTGTCCAGTATCTTCTCTCTTTGCTGTCCTCTATCTCTCTTTGCTGTCCTCTATCTCTCTTTGCTGTCCTCTATCTCTCTTTGCTGTCCTCTATCTCTCTTTGCTGTCCTCTATGTCTCTTTGCTGTCCTCTATCTCTCTTTTTCCTTCTGTCTTTCTTCTTATCACGACATACTCCGCCTCACTGCAAGAAATACGAAAATAAAAAGACAAAGGCACTTACATGTTAAAGAATGAGGGAGTAAAATTAAAACTACGGACATTGCAACCATTCTTTTTCTTCTTAACCTTTCAACTCCCTACGGAGCATAGGCTTCGATAAACTTACGCCAAGTCTTCCTGTCACGTGCCATCAGCTCAAGGTCTTTCTTTGTCTTCTTCATGTCTGTCTCCAGTTCTCTTCTCCATGTCTTCTTTGATCTTCCTCTATTTCTTTTACTCTGGGAATTGCAGACCAAGGACTGTCTGGTAAAGCTACCATCAGGTTGTCTCAATGCACGTGATCTACATCCAGGGTTGTCAAATCAGCCAAAAAAAGTTCAGACTCCAGAAAGTTTAGAAGTCCGACTACTACAGTTTTTTAAACTAGTGATATAACATAAAATTATGCCCTTATATAGAGTTGTATGTACTACAAGTATGGTATGTGTGTGAATAAATAAATACGTGGCTTTTTTAGACTGCATTTTAAACTATTCATTCATTCATGCAGTAATATAAAATAACAAATCACCCACACCTGCACACAAATGACTGCTTTGCCAAACACCATGAAGCAGAATAGTTTCATTTTAACAATGACGGGAAAAGTTTATTTTAATTTCTTGTGTGCTTTTTCTAAACGTGCCAACACATTCCAATTGTGATAACAACTTTATTTATGATCACATGCAACTACAATTTTCCTACATTATGTAAATTAACGGGACTTACTCCCCTTGCTCGGCAGTGATGGTCCAAAAGTGGCCAAAGTATCTACTGAGGATCTTCAAAGGTGTCTACTTTTCGCTCAAGATTACTCTGGCCAGAGATGTGAACAGAAGAATGGTGCTTCAATTCTAGGCAGCTGATGCGTTCCGTCCATCAGTTGTAGTAATATATATTATGCGGAACAATGTCCGTGGCCAAATACAAACATAGGGGTTGTCGACAGACCAATCAACGTTATTTCCAATGTAAGCGAAACTCCTTTTCAACGTTCACAAGATACACTTTATTCTTGTACAGTTACATAGCTCCATCAATTATATCAATAGTTTAATGCCCAATGGCAAAGGCAGTAATATGCAGTCTTCAAAAAGTCGTAAGGCAGTCAGTTCCGCTATGGTGACGCTGTCCTTGCATTCTCAACAGTTTTATATATTTGATACATTCGACACAATAATAAAAAGTACTTCCTGACATTCAAAGAAGCTAGGAACACCTCAACAGAGTATATTGGTGCCCTAGTGATGGTAAAATTCAGGTAAAACACAGTAGACTGCAGGAGCAAACACACATGCGACCTCTCGCATTAAAACACAATCGGCATCTCCTCTAGCAGACGATAAAACCTCACTTCTGCTAAATTGGAGTGACATCATTTCCGTTTATCTTGAGTAAATCCGTAATAAAATATAAGAAATTAAGCTCTGTCGAGCTGAAGATACTTTACACATAATCGTTATGAATTTTACTCATAACAGCAGCCTCATTGGCATTTAAAGAAACAAATACTGCGGCTGATAGGATCCGGGCTGTGTAAACTTTGTATCTTTCCCGACCTTCTATGAGTTAGGATTTTGCTCGTTCTGATGAGCCCCCAACTGATTTAACTCAGTACAATATTACTTAAATAGCTCTGTTGTAAGTATTTAAAATGACTGAGACATATGGTGCAGTTCACCCAAAATAACTTAATCAACTATATTTTTTTATATTTACAGAAAAAAAATTTAATAATCAAATGTCGTTAACAAATGTGAAATAAATAAGGGTTGGGTGAATTTAGACAGAGTCTTTAAAATGTCCTCACAGGTGATGGTCTGATTTGGAAAGTTCTTTCTGATTTGAAAATAGAGAGTTCACTTGGCAGCTTTGATTGGGTACTTAGCTGCCAGTAAAATGTCGGTTGGTTTCTGCTCCAGGCGATGCTTGTCCTTTGCTGGTTATGGACTGGTTCACTCACGTCACTGGTCAAGTCTGGTGGCCGCAACACGTTTCTCGTAGTATCGTGGAGTAATTTAAAGATGGCCCAGTGTCTGTTAAGGTCTGTCTGCTGTAGGTGTGTAGCTCTGAGTGCAGGCCACTTATACCGCTAACTTTTTCCAGAGATAGCACCACCAATTGGTACAACCGAATAGCATCATGAAATAAGAGAGAAACATATACCCTCCTGAGCATTAGGTTTCCCGACACAAAAGCAAGTCCCCCCCCCCTCCCCGTTCATTCCACCATCTTATCTGCCTCAGAACGTTACCGTCTCTGAGCATTAACATTAATCCCAGTGAGCGGAAAACAATCATTGAATTTATATTGAACATGTTTACATTTACATTTTTACTGGTTGAAAAGGTTAATACTGATGATGTATGTACACCATTTCTATCATCATCCACTTCCTGATTTATATGGAACTTGGGACTACCTCTGCTTTTGGTTCTCAATAAAGAAGTCACCCGCTCCTGCAGTGGTGGTTCTTGAAACCATCATTCTATATGCTGAGGTTGCCAGCCTCGTATGGCTTGGACGTCCACTAGCAATTTTCCCATGTTAATAACGCAAAATTCAGAATTATAAAATGCACAACTTACCTCAAATTTCTTTGAAAATACATGAAAACAAATTCATGCGTAACAAGCGCACAAATAAATGTGTTGTTTACAGTCCCCATATATGGTATGCCAGCTTCCGTGTATTATCGATCATGTTTACATCACTGATAAAGAGTAAATATTAGCAAGAGGAAGTGATCTTGAAAATGTTAAGCGAATAGATTCGATTGCGGGTTACGTTGCTTGGTTAAGCTGATGTTAAGTTAAAATTGTATTAGGGGAATTCCCTCGTGTGATCGAGAAGTTTCCAAGTCGGTAAGCGTGGCGAACACTGGTCATTTCAAATTGCGGAGATGTGTTTTCTCTGAACTGTCTTGAGCTGTGAGTAAGCTCGTGTGACTAGCCCATGCAATTATTGATACTGAGTTGTGTTTTTTAAACAGCCGAGTCTCGTGTCTTTTTTAGGCGGGACTAGTGTGTGAACTAAGGGCAGTCTGTTTTTGGGCACCGACTGGAGAGGTCGGCCCTACAGTGTGTGTTTTGAGTATGCCTGCGCAGTGCAAAAGTTATATAGGCCATTATTTGTGTAGGCCAGTAATTCCTGAGTTTATTGAAGAATTATGTTTGTGAGTATTTTTGAAGAGGTAAGGATCCATGACTTATATTGTCAGATAATCGCGCTGAGATGAGTGAGGGCGAGATTACTGCAAACTGCCAAGGAGTGCAGTCTTGCGAGAAATTGCCGCGAGTATTCACCATTTATGTTGTTAGCACGGCGAGGATGATGTCCGTTTGCTAACCGGATCCATTGAGGTGATTTGAGGAGGCCATTATTATTTATGTTGTTAGCACGGCGAGGATGATGCCCGTTGCTAAAAGGATCCATATTTATATTAGAGCGCCAAGAGGAGGCCATTTAAGTTATTAGCACGGCGAGGATGATGTCCGTTTGCTAACCGGATCCATTGTTATTATTGAGAGGATCCATATTTATATTAGAGCGCCAATGTTGAGAGCGTCTTTATTGAGA
Organism: Oreohelix idahoensis; assembly: GCA_024509875.1. Classification (NCBI taxonomy): domain Eukaryota; kingdom Metazoa; phylum Mollusca; class Gastropoda; order Stylommatophora; family Oreohelicidae; genus Oreohelix; species Oreohelix idahoensis. The sequence goes on from JAMPIV010006020.1 coordinate 169,967, forward strand.
AGATTTGAGGAGGCCATTATTATTTATGTTATTAGCACGGCGAGGATGACCGTTGCTAAAAGGATCCATGAGAATATTATAGCGCAGATTTGAGGAGGCCATTCATGTTGTCAGCACGGCGAGGATGACCGTTTGCTGAGAGGATCCATATTTATATTAGAGCGCCAATGTTGAGAGCGTCTTTGATGAGGCAAGTTTATTATATAAGCACGGTGATGCCGACCGTTGCTGAAGGGATCCATTAACTATTTATATGATGTTGAAAGCATCTTTGATGAGGTATATTTGTTATATTAGCACGGTGATGATGACCGTTGCTGAGAGGATCCAGTATTGATATTGTATAGCGCTAATGATTCTGAGAAGTGGAGATGTGACTATAGTGCTTCCTTGTTGTGAGTTATGTTTGACTATGTGTATTTCATATTAACGTATTGTGACAATAAACTATGTTAAATGTCACCTGTAGTTCCACGACTCGTACGTGCGTATCTGTGGCGTGTGATTGTACCCACGCACACTCACTACAACATTTAACACGGTAGGAGAACAGTAAGCACGACGGTAGTAAAGCATGACCATAAATAGCCTGTGTGGCGAAATCTATGTCAACAAACAGGTTGAATTCACTAACGTTATCTCGTGTGTAGCAGTGGTATGTCGTAGCACTAATCCTCATTAGTAACAAGACGTATTAGTAACAGTGATCCTCATTATCAACAATAATAAAGTAATACTACCTCGCTAGTAAACACCAATCACTATATCGAGTAACGCTAGGAATCCCCTTAAGGGGTAACAGTGGTGGTTTTATAGATTTAACGGAATGAAACCCACGGAATTCGCGTGATAAGGGAGCCCTGTGTGGGCGTGGCTTGTGTGAGTCTCCTGACCTTGCTTCATAATCCTCGACCTAGTTTGTTAACTGTGTCCAACACGGCAGAATATAATAGTAGACAGTCAAGTTTAACTAAATGTGAAGTGTTTTGAAGAGTCGTTTGCAGATTATCTCAAGTCAAGAGTTGCAGAGGATGCTGTGCTGTGTTTCCTGTGTGCTGATGCTGTGTTGAGCGCATACTACGCTTTGGCAAGAACCTGAAGAGAAGAAAGTCTAATTCGTGCACCTTTCTGCGCTGGAACGTTTTTATCTGCAGAACTTTGTGATATCTGGTGTGTTGGCGGAAGGGACGGAAGTATATTAAGATAAGTGATTTTGTTCTGTGTAGATTGTGCCACTTTTCTGCATTTCAGCAAGTCTGCTTGTACTATCCATCGCTATTTCCTGTTGATAATTGTCGTTGTGTTGTCGATAATTATATCGATTGATTGTACAATATGTTGATGCATAGGTAGTGTATGCTATATATAAGTACTATAACAGAAATTGGTGTACAGTAATTGATTGAGTCAGTTGAAACTCTTATAAAATGTGGGAGTATGACAAATACCGTGAACTATTAGGATATGGAGACCGTGAGCTGACTGAGTCTGAAATAACAATATTGATATGTGAAAAGCAAATTCATGAAAGTAATGAGAGGTATCAGAAAAGGAAGCTAGAAGAGAAGAAGCAACTGGACATAAAACAGAGTACAGCAAAAGGAAAGTTTCATAGAATGTACTGCTGAAGTAAATGAGTTACATGAAAAAGTCTCTAAACTTACAGATGATTTAGGCAAATCAAACTCAGAACTTGCTAGTGTTCAAGCAAGTTTGGATTCAGCATTGTTGAACATAAAGCAATTGGAAGTTCAGATGAAAGAGAAGCAAATTGAGGTGGAAAATATTACACAGGAGGCCCAACAAAATAAGCAGAGTTATGAGAAATTGAAACTTGAGACTGATGAACATAATAGGACGTATACAGAAACGCTCCTTGATTTATTAGATGATATTGCAAATCTCGGTGGCGAACATGAAGAGAAAAAGATTCATGAGCTTAATAAGAGCAGTGATAATATTAAGATTCAGACACTACAGCTGGAGTTGACTCAGTTAAGAGGGGAAAAAGAAAAGGATGATAAAGATAGATTAGTACAGTTGATGGCTGAGAAAGAGAAGGTCACTAAGATTAAAAATTTACTAGCAGAGGAAAGCTGTAAAGTTTTAAGAGCTGAGAGCTTAAGCAAGAAATTAAGTGCAGATATTGCACTTAAAGATATTCAAATTTCAGAAGCCAGAATGAGAATAGATGGTCTACTCGACATTCTCTTGAAGAAAAAAATGTGGTCTTCTGTCAATGTTGACAGTGAAAGACATAAAGCAAAAAGTCAGTCCTATATACTTTTTGCGGATTCTAAAGTCAAGAATAGTGGAAGCAAATCTTTTCGTGGGAAATATAACTTTCAACGCAATGCCGATGATTCTAACGGTATTGGTTCCTGGCGGCAAGCTAGCAAAGGAAAATCTACAGTATTAGACAGTCCTGTAGATAATGAAAGAAACAGAAATAGATATCAAGTCAGGGTATTAAAAACAAACCAGGTATTAAGTGAGAACTCTGATGGCTTGATAACAGGGAAGAAAAATAGCACTCCTTGTTCCAGGAAGGAAACATATTTTGTGAAAAACAATAAAGAGATTGTCAAACCTTCTAGTCATACCCAGTCAAGTCAGTGTGACTCATTTCTTAAACACATTGCCACAAGCAAAGATAAAAACACTTTTGATAGGAGATATAACCCTGAGGTTAGAATGTACCAAGGGAGTTCTTCATATAGTAACGTTTCTTCTCCTAAAAACAAGAAACAATTTGACAGATCTCAACATCGTGATCCTGAGAGTGTTGGAAATTATAGTGAAAATAATTATGTGAAAGTTTGTCAATCTGGTAATAAACTTTTTGATAAAAAGCCAGTTCTATCTAGTATATATTTTTATCCAAGAGAAAATGCTAATCGTAATTATGCTAACTGGGATGTAAAACAGTACAACTGTGTCAATAGAACAAATAACAATGTTCTTAACAGCAATTATAGAAATCGTAACCAGGTTAGCTGTACTCCACATGAGAGCACAGTTATTAACAAGCAAAGTAATAATACTATTGATTGTCACACTAGTGGTGTCGAAAGGTCATCTCGTTCTTGTGAATGTAGTAATTTTTTTCAGCCTACAACAGGGATGAACTTTCGTTACGGTCAAGTGGTCTCTAAGCCTTCTGTGATGTTTACACGTTTAAAGAGGACTTGCTGGGATGTGTGAAAAGGGCCCAAGACTCTACTCCACCACAAGGGATAGGTAAACGTGAAAGTTGATTTTCCGTTTTTCCTTATTAAATCTAACAGATGATTATAAGAGATTTTCATTTGTATTATCTCGTAGCGTGCGACGTTGTGATGAGTTGGCGCCCTTGTTGACATTATTCGTGAAGAATGTGGATTATCTATCAAGCGGAACCTATGAGCGTCTCGCTATACATCTGACGAGTCACTTTTTGGAGGATCAAGAATTATTGACAGATTGACGGGAATATTTTTTTTTACAGCTGATTTATTTTTTAGAATAGTACATGTTATTGTATTCTGTGGATAATATATCATATGATGTTTTATTAAAATATTTGTAATTTCTGTGAAACATTATGATGTTCATCTTTATGCATCATTTGATTGCTACATATATATTTTTTGTAGAACATATATGATTGTTTCGATAATGTACCAGTCCAATTTTTTATGCCATTTGTATACTATTCTGTTTTGATTGTGTGTAACATATGTGTTGGTAATAATTTGTGTGTAATTTTTGATAAATGCAGTGAGCGGTGTCAAACCTGTGCTTATTTAGATCATAATTATTGATCAGTATATTTTTCGGGTTGTAGCTGTAATTGTTAGGATAATTATATGAATTTATTGTTATGTTGTGTAATATGATTTTGTAAAATTGATAGACACATCTATTCTATTGTTTGTTTGAAGAATATAGACGGATTGTTATAATACATGCTCTATATACATTATGTTATGTTTGTATGTTGGAAAGTTGATATACAGACGACATTGTATTTTTCTTAGGTGTTTTTTTTTGGTGATGTATTTTTTGAAAAAAAAGAAAAACTTACATGTTTTCATTTAAGTGTTTGTCTAGAGATAAGATATTTTATGCTTCTCTCATTTTGTTAAAAGTTAATTTCATTGTTAGTTTATTAGTTATGACTTAGAATTACTTATATAATAATTTTATTTTTTGATAACTTATCGTTCTGAAATATTTTGTATGGTAATTTTGGGAAAAGAATTGTTTTTTAGCATTGTAATTTATTTTTGTGTGCCCTATGATTGAAAGGGATATTACTTCTTTGGAAACTTGTCTTATTTGATATTATGATGTATTTTTATTTTTTAGCGGTTGATTGTGCGTTAGGTCAAAACTTAGTTATCGCAAAAGCTATTATTTGTTTGTGTAAGGTTTATAATTTATTTTCAGTTAAGTATAACTTTTGTAACTTAGTTAAATTACTTATTAGACTTTGTTTAGTTATGAATTATTCTTTTTGTGGTGTTAGTATTGATACTTTGACATTTTGTTTTGTGCCTTGTAATCATGTTTGTATTTAATTTTTGAAAGATATTGTCTGATCTAAACATTTATTAGTATGTATTGTTATTGACTTTCTATGCGTTCATACCTTTGCTTTCCATTCGTCTTTAATGATTATTCTTCATTTCATTCTATCTTTTTGTTGTCTTTCCGATATGTGTTCATATCTTGTTTATATTTCCGTATCACATCTTCGTTTCTCTTCATTCTACTTGTATACTTCTTCTTCTTTCAATACTTATACTTTCATTCGTTGTATTCTTGAGTTAAATATATAACTTAATATAATGTAACTAGTATTTTGGTAAATTTGTATTTATTTTTCATGAAATCGTTTACTTATTGGTTATTATGTGGTATTGTTGATTGTTTCTCATTTTCCGATTTCTTACTTTCCTTTACTACAGATCATTCTTCTGTTGCTTGATCTTGTTCTTTCACTTTCTATTGGTTGTTGCTTGTACTAAATGTACTTAGCTTGGTGTTCTATTAAGATTAATTTTGGTATGCTTGTATTATGATTGATGCTTTTGTTGTAATTTACATCGGAAACATTCATTTCGATATTTGATTGATTATGTTTGAAGTTTTAGTTGTAATTTTACATTTATTGCTGAAATTGTTTATAGATGTACTATTTTAATAGGTACATTTTTTTATAGGTACATTTTTTGGATAGGTACATTTTTTGGTAGCCATATAATATAATTTCATTTATCTCTAAATTTTTGGGACTTAAATTTTCAAAACAAAAAAAAAAACGATAAACATTTTTTTTCCCGGGCGGTGTGGCATCTGATACAGAGTAAATATTAGCAAGGGGAAGTGATCTTGAAAATGTTAAGCGAATAGATTCGATTGCGGGTTACGTTGCTTGGTTAAGCTGATGTTAAGTTAAAATTGTATTAGGGGAATTCCCTCGTGTGATCGAGAAGTTTCCAAGTCGGTAAGCGTGGCGAACACTGGTCAGTTCAAATTGCGGAGATGTGTTTTCTCTGAACTGTCTTGAGCTGTGAGTAAGCTCGTGTGACTATCCCATGCAATTATTGAGACTGAGTTGAGTTTTTTAAATAGCCGAGTCTCGTGTCTTTTTTAGGCGGGACTAGTGTGTGAACTAAGGGCAGTCTGTTTTTGGGCACCGACTGGAGAGGTCGGCCCTACAGTGTGTGTTTTGAGTATGCCTGCGCAGTGCAAAAGTTATATAGGCCATTATTTGTGTAGGCCAGTAATTCCTGAGTTTATTGAAGAATTATGTTTGTGAGTATTTTTGAAGAGGTAAGGATCCATGACTTATATTGTCAGATAATCGCGCTGAGATAAGTGAGGGCGAGATTACTGCAAACTGCCAGGGAGTGCAGTCTTGCGAGAAATTGCCGCGAGTATTCACCATTTATGTTGTTAGCACGGCGAGGATGATGTCCGTTTGCTAACCGGATCCATTGAGGTGATTTGAGGAGGCCATTATTATTTATATTGTTAGCACGGCGAGGATGATGCCCGTTGCTAAAAGGATCCATATTTATATTAGAGCGCCAAGAGGAGGCCATTTAAGTTGTTGGCATGGCGAGGATGATGTCCGTTTGCTAACCGGATCCATTGTTATTATTGAGAGGATCCATATTTATATTAGAGCGCCAATGTTGAGAGCATCTTTATTGAGGAGATTTGAGGAGGCCATTATTATTTATGTTATTAGAACGGCGAGGATGACCGTTGCTAAAAGGATCCATGAGAATATTATAGCGCAGATTTGAGGAGGCCATTATTATTTATGTTATTAGCACGGCGAGGATGACCGTTGCTAAAAGGATCCATGAGAATATTATAGCGCAGATTTGAGGAGGCCATTCATGTTGTCAGCACGGCGAGGATGACCGTTTGCTGAGAGGATCCATATTTATATTAGAGCGCCAATGTTGAGAGCGTCTTTGATGAGGCAGGTTTATTATATAAGCACGGTGATGCCGACCGTTGCCGAAGGGATCCATTAACTATTTATATGATGTTGAAAGCATCTTTGATGAGGTATATTTGTTATATTAGCACGGTGATGATGACCGTTGCTGAGAGGATCCAGTATTGATATTGTATAGCGCTAATGATTCTGAGAAGTGGAGATGTGACTATAGTGCTTCCTTGTTGTGAGTTATGTTTGACTATGTGTATCTCATATTAACGTATTGTGACAATAAACTATGTTAAATGTCACCTGTAGTTCCACGACTCGTACGTGCGTATCTGTGGCGTGTGATTGTACCCACGCATACTCACTACAACATTTAACACGGTAGGAGAACAGTAAGCACGACGGTAGTAAAGCATGACCATAAATAGCCTGTGGGGCGAAATCTATGTCAACAAACAGGTTGAATTCACTAATGGTATCTCGTGTGTAGCAGTGGTATGTCGTAGCACTAATCCTCATTAGTAACAAGACATATTAGTAACAGTGATCTTCATCATCATCTCAACCCATAACCCGTCATGGGTCGTAGGGGTGCCATGGTGGAAGCATCAGCAGACAGGGTCCTCCACTGCTCTCTATTCTCAGCAATGCGTACAAGTGTGGAGAAACCGTGTCCTGCCCATTCTTTGATGTTATCAGCCCAGGATTTTCTTTGCCTTCCTCTTCTCCGTTTACCTTCGACTGTTCCCTGGAGGATCGTTTTCGAAAGGGAGTCATGACGAGTTACATGCCCAAACCAGGCAAGCTTTCGACGTTTCACTATTGACAAAAGTGGTTCTTGATGGCCTGCATAGGTGTTTATCTTCTCTCTAACATAGACATTTGTTTTGTGCTCTTTATAGCAAATGCTCAAAATTCTTCTATAACATTTATGCTCGAAAGCCTGAATCCTTCGCTCCGTATCTGCAGTGAGTGTCCAGCCCTCACACCCATACAAGAGAATAGATAATACAAGTGATTTGTATAATTTGATCTTCACAGGAAAACTGATGTTACTTTTCCAGATCACATTCAACCTTGTCATGGCAGCTGAGGTCATCTCAAGTCTTGTCTTGATTTCTTTATTTGATCTTCCATCACTACATATAGTGGACCCGAGATATTTAAAGGTGTTAACTTCTTCTAACGTTTGCCCATTTAACGTAATGTTGGTCGGAACATGTTTCTTATGGCTATTCACCAATATCTTGCTTTTTTCTATATTAATTTCCATCCCATATGTTCTTGTTACTTTCTCCAGTCTAGAGGTAAGGTCTTTGTAACTGTCTGTTTCTCTTGTTGAGGTGATCACTGGCCCAAGACAGTATACATGTTGTTAGGTGTGTAGTGCGAGCGTATGATGAACTGGGTGTGGGTGCGAATGAGGGCGCGAATGTGTTTAGGCTCGTATATATGAAGACCCTGCAACCCATACTCTCACATGCAGTAGTCAAGGATGCTTGGACACTGCAGGCATGTTTCAAGACATTTATTGACGAGAACACACATAGTATCAACAGGAACAGTCAGTGTAACAAGGTCATGCTGACCGGAAATCGATAGGTATACATTTGGCATTCAAAAAGGTAAACATCGGAATAGACGTGCATGGTCAATAGCAAAGTTCTTCAATAATGACAGTTCGTAGCGTCGCCCTTGGCATCTCTGACTAAACGCGTCAGATGCCTTAGTCACTTTGACACATAGGTGCAACTTGGCATTCCCCGCCAATTGCACATTATCAGGCTGTAGTAGAATAGCCGAAAGCACAGGCCTCGTTCTGACGTCGGCTGTGTACTTCTGTTAAATAGGTTATCATCAACCCTGCAGTAATGCTTATTGTAGACATAAATCCCGCCAATCTGCGGTTCCCACAATATATCTTCGTCACTGGATTTCTGGACAAAATAAAGACTAACAGTCTTGGATGGCTACCTCGAGCACAAAAATATAAGTTCTGTAATATATAGGATCGGTGAGCTGCAGTTCACATTAAGTAATCCTTTTACATGTTCTGCCACCGAAAAGCGTAATAATGCATAAAGGTCGGTATTACCTGGAAAATGAATCCTCAGAACATAACAAGGAATTCTGTCGTCATCCCGACGCACAGAGATTCACTGGGGAAAACTGCCATAGCAGTTACTTCGAAGATTCTCCCCGAAAAACAATGGACTCTTGGTCCCTTCAGAAAAACAGGACCTTCCCGGCTTGCCGGAAGTATATCTCTCTCCCGCTTAAAAAACCTTCCCATAGGCCTACGCCCGAACTGTCAACCTTTGACCCTAAAGGTCAAAACACAATGAATGAATAAACAAGGGAAGACAACCCCTAATCAACCTGACATCGCAGGTAAAGACACAATTATACTTATGATAAAACATAGGCAAATAACTTGACAGATGACTCCGTCGAAAATGACAGCAACATTACTACCACCCCCCTGAAAAAAAAAAATGAAATTTTTTTTTTTTAATATGTCCATGAGCAAGATAGCACCAGTATCACTTCTGTGCTCATGCAAAAACTGAACCTTATATCAGGTACAATAGACGCATAAATAAGGCGTCTGAAGAGAATACAAATCATCTCTCGACATAGGAGAAAATATTTCCTTTAAGCCAAACAAACTAAGGGATACCATTCAAGAAACCTAAGTTGCTGGCAATACTAATCATATATCAAACATTACTAAATAATATAATCATAGCAATATACAAATGTCAATGCTATTTTAGCAACATATCACTGATGGATGGACAAAATGAAATTTGTTAAATTATCTAACCATCATCCAAATACATTTGTATTACAACATATTATGATATTAAGGACAGACCTAAGTCTGAAAGTGTATCAGGAAAAACTAGGACACAAGATTTAACTGGAATCATGTGGGCATCTAGACAATATGTCCGCCATCACATTATCCGAACCACGGATAGCTCGCACCGTGAAATGGAAAGGCTGAAGAGCAATAGCATAACGAGTAGATCTCGAGCTCTTCAAATCCTTACTTTGCATAGCCGTAAGAGCTTTTTGGTCGGTTTCCATAAAGAAATGCGCGCCCAGAAGGAACCTTTGTAGCTTAAGAATGGACCAAACCATAGCCAACAATTCACGGTCCAAAACCGAGTAATTCCTTTCTGCCGCATTTAGCTTCCTAGAAATATACATTACAGGATGCAGAGTTCCTGAATATTCCTGCATTAGTGCCGCTCCAATCCCAGTGGAAGAGGCATCACTACGAAGGACAAAAGTCTTATCAATCGTTGGTAGTCTTAAGATAGGATGAGATGAGAACAAATTCTTAACCTGATCCAATGAAGATTGGCATTCTTGGGACCAACGCACCATATTAGGAGAACCTTTTTTCAATAACGTTGAAAGTGGTGCCATAATGGAGGACAGATTCTCAATGAATCTTCCATAGAATTGTATCAATCCCAAGAGACTACGCACTTGCTTTTTCGTCTTCGGAACCGAGATATTTAATATCTTTGAAATGTTTTGGTCCTCTGTCTTCAACAGACCATGACCAACTCGATGACCTAGGAAGGAAATTTCACTAAACCCAACAAAAGCTTTAGAGGGTTTAGCAGTCAAACTATGCTCACGTAGAGTAGATAGCAATTCCTTTAGACCCAAATAGTGTTCTTCCCAAGTATCGCTGAAAAGACAGATGTCGTCTAAATATGCAATGACATCTGCACGATCTGATAGAATTCGTCGCATCATGCGCACGAAAGTCGCTGGGGCGTTCATAAGCCCGAAAGGCATAAAATTCCATTGAAACAGACCCCTAGGTGTCGAAAAAGCAGTGAGAGGTTTGGTGTGTTCCGTTAGTGGGACTTGCCAATAACCTTTCGACAAGTCTAGTTTAGTAAAGAATTTAGCTTTAGAAAGTCTAATAAGTAGATCATCTAATAACGGCATAGGTTCAGCATCGAACTTCGTAACTTGATTTAATTTGCGATAATCAACGCAAAGACGTATGTTATTGTCTTTCTTTCGAACAATAACTATCGACGAAGAATAAGCTGAAGTGGATGGTTCAATTATTTGTAGTTGAATCATTTCATCCAATTCTTTCTCGACTTGTGCTTGAAAATGAATAGGTATTGGGTATGGTCTTACTCTGATCGGATTACGATCAGTAAGTATGATGTCATGTTCTATGACATCTGTGTGTCCAGGAATGTCGGTAAGGACATCCTGATATGATTGTAACGTAGAGGATACTTGACGCTGTTCCTCAAAAGACAAGTTCGAAGAGATTGTAACGTTTCTCCACGATTCCGTTGAAGTAAGTGGAATCGCAGGAAGAGGTAAGTTCACGTCAGAAAAAATAGTTTCCTCATCCTGTATAACGGACAGGGATGAGATGTGACCATGTTGGACTGGAGAGTCGTCCGTCGCCTGGAAAATAGGCTGCAAATAGTCTGGACGTTCAATAAACTCTGTTAGCATATTTATATGGAAGGTTTTATGCCTTCCATCCACATCGACAATATAGTCGACATCGGAAATTCTTGAGACTATAGTGTATGGACCTTTCCAAGAAATGAGAAGTCTATTCTCTCTTGAGGGCAGTAAGACATATGCTTTGTCTCCAGGACAAAGTTGACGTAGGCGTCTTCTCTTGTTAGCAAATCGCCTAGCTTTTTCTTTCGCAAATTCGGAAGATGAAGTTGCTAACCTGCACGATTCGATAATCTTTTCTCTAAGAGCTATGACATATTCATATGACGATTGTGTATCATCGTCAATATTATCGGAAGTTATCAAATCGTGTAACAAGGACATCGGGCCACGCGGTTGCGCGCCAAAGACAAGTTCGAAAGGAGAAAACCCTGTATGCTCGTTGGGAACCTCTCTATAGGCAAAGAGGACTGCAGGTAAAACCCTGTCCCAATCTTCAGGATGGTCCTTCGTTATCTTGCCAAGTAAGTTCTTTAGTGTCCTGTTAAGACGTTCTACCAATCCATTGGACATTGGATGATAAATACTACTGAGAGACCTTTTAATGTCTAGCGTAGCCATTACCTGAGACATAACGTCCGAAATTAACTGAGTGCCGTGATCCGACAGTATTTCTCCGGGGAATCCCAGACGAGAAAATATGAGCCAAAGAGCATCAGCGATATCGACAGTTGATATGCTCTTCAGAGGAATAGCCTCTGGCCAACGCGTGCACATGTCCACGCAAGTGAGGATAAATTGGTGTCCTCTGGCTGACTTAATTTTGAACGGACCAATGATGTCTATAGCCATTTTCTTAAACGGCCGAATCGGAATATCTGCAGCCTGAATAGGAGCAGCATGTCTCGGACCCCTAGACTTGACCTCTTGACAAATTTTGCAAGATCGGCAATAAATTCGGATGTCTTTATTCACGAATGGCCAAAAGAAGGACGCAAGGACTCTAGTTTTAGTTCTGGAAAAACCCATGTGTCCAGCACACTGAGAATCGTGTGCATGCCGAAGAATTAAGGCTCTCATACACTTAGGCACAAGAATTTGCGAGTGCATAGACTTGTCCGAGTGTTGTACCATTCGTACCAATATACCATTCTTCATAGTGATATACGATTTGTGATTCGTATTTTGATTGGGATCCCCTTTCTTTGCAAGAAGGAAGAATTTCTTCAAAGAAGGATCCTCTTCTTGACGTTTAACAAACGAGTCATGGGAAATCACCAAGTGCTCGTCTTGGCTATCAACTTCATTACTATTATCAGATGAAGTTGGGGGATTAAGAGCTTGAGCTCTTGTCACCACTGCATTGACCGTTTGAATGTTTTTTTCTTCCCAACTAGAAATTTGTTGCGGGGTGCATTCTTTAACCCCATGAATACGACCGATTATAAGATCCGCAATAGGATTAGGAAGAAGACATGCATGGACCTCTCCTGTGAAGAAAGGAGTGTCAATCCTAATAATAGCAGTAGGATAACTTTCCATAGTACCACCAAATGTAACACATTTGATTGTTTTTCCAGTGGCACAGCAAGGATCTATCAGAGACTCCCTAACCCCGACGGTAGTACATCCCGAATCGAAAAGTACTGAGACTAGCCTATCATTTATTACACCTTTATGTAAGATGAGAGATCCTCTCCCATCATGCGCAACTGTAGCAGGTAGAGCAGGAAGAGGGTGACCACAACTTAGCGTAGATACGGTCGATGAGTCAAACAATGTTAAGCATTGGGGGCATTCAGTTGCTCTCCCAAAATCGAAAGCACAACCAGTGATAGCCCTAGAGTTACCACTATCATTTACTGTATTACAGGCTCCATCAAACTCTTGTTGTGCAGAGTTTGCCTGTTGGAAAGGTCTTTTCTTGTTAAATCTAGGTCTGCCTCGATTATCGTTTCCCCTGTAATTATTTCGACTATCATTTCCCCTGTAATTGTTATCATATTGCCTATTGTAATCATCATTCCGGTTTGAATCCCGGTTTCTAAATTCACCATCGTCATAATCTTGACGTCGAGAATGATTACCTCGAAAATTTGAATAGTTATTATTTGGATAGCCTTTGCGAAAGTGTCTCAAATTATTACCACTAAAATTACGAGAACTACCATCTTGTCTCCAATACATAGACGAAGAACCATCATGTGTTGGATTACTCCGCTTCTGGGTGTAATTTTGATTACTTCCCCTATTCCAGTTTTGTTGAGCACCCTGAATTTTTTTTTTGAAATTAGGGCCATATGGTGTTGCCGAAGCAGCTGGCAACCCTTCTTTCACTTTAGAATTGCTAACTGTAGCATGGGGATGCGCTGTGGCATACTGACAACAGTATTCCTCCATATCTTTTAAGTTTTTAGGCTTACGCTCATGAAGGAATGCAAGAAAATAATCATTAACAGATGACAAAACCTTATCTCGCAATAATAAGTCCATTAGACCTTCATATGTTTTCTCAGTCTGAGACAACTCAACCCATCGTGTAAATGTACGACGTATCTTTGTAACAAACTCAGAGAAATCTACTCCATTTTCTGGCAACATTGTCCTAAAACGAAGACGATAGTCTTCTTCTTTTAGTTGGTATTTTTTTTGCAATGCTGCCCTGACAACATCATAATTAGTCCTCTCATGTTCGACTATTGTCATAATAGTAGTCACTGTGTCACCTGTAAAAAATGGCATCAGTTGTTCAACATATTTTTCCTTTTTTATGTTATGCGTATCGCACAAAAATTGGAATCTATCTAGATAATCTGCTACGTCATCCTTTAAAGGATTGAAATGAGGCAATTTAATCCTACTAACAAACTCCTTTGTCGTACTCGAAGTTGTTTGCTGAGCACCCGTACTCGCCAATTTCAATTTCTCTAACTCCAAAGTTGCGAGTTTTTCATCAAGTTCCATCTTCTGTTTTCTTTCCTCATGTTCCATTTTTCTAATTTCAGCCTCAGCTTGAGCTTTCCTCTCCTCTGCAGCAGCTTCTTTGTCTAATCTCTTTTGTTCCGCAGCAGCTTCTTTGTCTAATCTCTTTTGTTCAGCTTCAAATCTCCTTTCCTCCACCTGCATCTGCAATTTCTTTTGTTCAGCAGCAACATCAGCTTCTCTGTCTAGTCTTTTTTGTTCAGCAGCTGCTTCTCTTTCTAATCTTTTCTCTTCAGCCAGAGCTTTTTTTTCTTCTGCAGCAGCTTTTCTCTCTTCAGCAGCTAATGCTTTGTCATACTGAGCAACAGCCCATTGTTCTAACTGTTGACCAGTCTTATCAAGGGCTTTCCCTTGTGTAATAAAGTAATCTAATGTAGACATCTTGTCTAATGAGATTAGTAACTTGCAGAAGTAAATAACTTAAATTATCTCACTTTAATGGGGGACAAGTCTGAAATGCTAGACTTGTATACTCACTTCACTTTATTTCACTCTCTTAGTCTTAGACAAAGACTTTGTATGGTCCTCTTGTTTATAATGTAACCAAAAAATCACTTGAGTACCTGTGGAAAAAAATTCCCTTATATCCCACTCACTATGGGCACAAGTCTTTTTTATAAAGAACTTGAACATGTATTTCACCTTGTCTCAATCTTTGTAGATAACAAGTCTTTTATCAAAGAACTTGTATAAATATCTTATATAAAAATATTTTATTAACAAACTCTATATGAAGAGTCTACCTTATCAATAATAACAATACATGACCAAGTATATGTATGTAGACTGTGCATGACAGTAATGTAGTACAAAAAAAAAAAAAACAAAGACAAAGATACAAAACAATACAAATGGCAACACTGTTTTAACCAAAAATGTGTAGAGAAATAAAAAAGAAAGGAGAGACCTACAGAATACAAACAAAACAAATCGAAAATCAAAACTGAAAAACAGACAAAATATTACAAAAACAACGTTAAGTACAGTTACATCACAGCTAACATCAATAGCGACCAATTGTCACTAGCAAATTTTCAAATTAAGAAAATTTGCACCTACAGAACGCTTACAGTAAGCCTCGATTAAGTGGCATATTTACTGTAAGACCCACCAACCGAAAACCCGCAGAAAAATACACAAAAACAGTAGAAGTAACATAAACATATAGCAATCAATTTCAATGTGTTGCAGAACAAGTTCAGTCACAGCTGAAACTAAAATAAATTTCTTGCTCCTTGCGAACACAGAAACGAAATGTCAAACGCGCACTGAACGTCAAATCCACTGTAACATAAAGTGGTATTCACGAACCAAAGTTACTATGACCTTCTCGAATTAGGACTTGCACATTGAATGTTTACAATTTCCACGTACTGTTTACAAACACTTGACCTCGAACAATGTCGCTTGAATGCTCGGACATAGAAAAGTCTGTTGTTGAATGAAACGTGTAACAACCAGCAGTACTGTTCACAATAGGAACCCGCCTTCTATGCAGTTATGGTCCACGTAGCAAATGCCTAGATGTTAACTTCAGTACTTGTCTTGTCGTGGTTTATGTAGCATTATAATATAAATGCTCGTACTGTTTATCTGGGTCAACCGTTGATGACCTATTTCTGTCCTGTTGTAGCGAAAACTTGCAAATGTAGAATTAGCGCTGTGTGTTACGGCTGTCCCGTGTGTAGCTTAGACCCACAGATCAGAAGTGTAATGTGTACTTGTCCTTCTTGTAAATTTCTGGACAAAACTGGAGACATCATATATGTAACAGCCAACCAGGAATGTAAATTTCTGGATCCATTAATGTCAACAATAATGTCAAATGCTCGCTCTGTTCTTTTTAAACCCACAGATCTGGTCCATCAGAAATGTAAGTTTCTAGGCCACATTGGCGACAAGAAATGTATCTTAAGAGCCCACGTAACTGGCCACCAGAAATGTAACTGTCTGTTTCTCTTGTTGAGGTGATCACTGGCCCAAGACAGTATACATGTTGTTAGGTGTGTAGTGCGAGCGTATGATGAACTGGGTGTGGGTGCGAATGAGGGCGCGAATGTGTTTAGGCTCGTATATATGAAGACCCTGCAACCCATACTCTCACATGCAGTAGTCAAGGATGCTTGGACACTGCAGGTATGTTTCAAGACATTTATTGACGAGAACACACATAGTATCAACAGGAACAGTCAGTGTAACAAGGTCATGCTGACCGGAAATCGATAGGTATACATTTGGCATTCAAAAAGGTAAACATCGGAATAGACGTGCATGGTCAATAGCAAAGTTCTTCAATAATGACAGTTCGTAGCGTCGCCCTTGGCATCTCTGACTAAACGCGTCAGATGCCTTAGTCACTTTGACACATAGGTGAAACTTGGCATTCCCCGCCAATTGCACATTATCAGGCTGTAGTAGAATAGCCGAAAGCACAGGCCTCGTTCTGACGTCGGCTGTGTACTTCTGTTAAATAGGTTATCATCAACCCTGCAGTAATGCTTATTGTAGACATAAATCCCGCCAATCTGCGGTTCCCACAATATATCTTCGTCACTGGATTTCTGGACAAAATAAAGACTAACAGTCTTGGATGGCTACCTCGAGCACAAAAATATAAGTTCTGTAATATATAGGATCGGTGAGCTGCAGTTCACACTAAGTAATCCTTTTACATGTTCTGCCACCGAAAAGCGTAATAATGCATAAAGGTCGGTATTACCTGGAAAACGAATCCTCAGAACATAACAAGGAATTCTGTCGTCATCCCGACGCACAGAGATTCACTGGGGAAAACTGCCATAGCAGTTACTTCGAAGATTCTCCTCGAAAAACAATGGACTCTTGGTCCCTTCAGAAAAACAGGACCTTCCCGGCTTGCCGGAAGTATATCTCTCTCCCGCTTAAAAAACCTTCCCATAGGCCTACACCCGAACTGTCAAACTTTGACCCTAAAGGTCAAAACACAATGAATGAATAAACAAGGGAAGACAACCCCTAATCAACCTGACATCGCAGGTAAAGACACAATTATACTTATGATAAAACATAGGAAAATAACTTGACAGATGACTCCGTCGAAAATGACAGCAACAGTCTTGAAGTTCTGATTCTGTTCCAGCTATCAGATCAATATCATCAGCAAAACGTAGATTACACAGAGGTCGGCCTCCAATCGATATGGTTGATTTATAATCGTAGAGAGCCTCCTGCATAATATGTTCTAGATAAATGTTAAAGAGCACTGGTGACAGGATACATCCCTGGCGAACTCCTACAGTTGTTTTGAAAAATTCTCCAATGTCATTGCTTGCAAAAACAGCACTGCTTGCGTCCTTGTATAGTTGTTGCTGAGTTATTTGCCGGTTGAAGATCATGCACTGAGTATGGTTACTTTAGTGATCTCTTGGTAATCGTGCTTTGTTTAGTATTACGCGAATTGGGGTGAAGGTGTTCATACAACTCAGTAGCATGGTATGAAGAAGTAGTTCATGTAACTTGAACTCAGCAACATTAATGAAGTAATTAATTCCTTCAGATTGAGTCCGTAATATTTAATCACATGTACACACAGGATGATCATTTCAAATAGGAACAGAACATAAGTCCTTATAAGTCATGCATAAATTAATCAATAACGTAGACTGCTGGTTTACGTGTCAATGTCCGTTTAAGGATACAATGCAGTATTGTCGTCAGAACATCACAGCTATATGCACGCGCAGCTAGACATGGCTACCTGCCGACAGTGAGACTGCGAGTCTGAATATATTCATACGAATTTGACGATTATTCTTCTCCTTCTGAGAATTCTAGTTAAATACTAACCTCCATAAATTTTCCTCTCATATAGAGTTCTAGGACTGACCCTGGTCCATCAAAAAATGCATATATAAATGGCTATATCATGCCATTGAATTGGAAGGTTAGAAAAACGCAGCTATTCAGCTTGGCGGTCAAGTAACAAAGGGTAGCGTTTCTTAGTTACCGACTGTGACCCAAACAACGCTATACACGTCATAATCGATCGTGTATGGAGCGTTCAATAATTGAAACATCTATCGCAATATATTAAATGCCTTAACCTTTACAATTGCACGTCTGATAACCTTTAGCAGACGGCGTTAATATCATATACCGTAACAATTCCCTGTACACCGGGGAAAAAAACAAATCGATAGATTTTTTTTCAAGATCTATCCGACTTAACAATTTTTCAAAAAAATTTAACACAATTGTGACATATGGCCGACGATGTTCTGAGTAGAACCGTGTTGCGGTGATGTCAACTAACTATTTGTCATAGTCATCTAACATTAATCATATTATATATCAATATTATACATATTATTATATCAACTAAATAAATGTCCAATGTTAATAGTGAATGATAGAATTAAATTAAAGTAAGGTCTGTCGTATTAGTATGTCATATAGGAATTAATTTGACTAATTAACATTAAATTAATTAATTAAACTAAGAGTTAAATTATTAAGGTTCTAATGTAACGTGATGTTATGAGAGAAGAAAAGACAAAATAAGTGAGAAGAAATAGAAAGAAATTCGAATATAAGTTTAACTTAATTGTGTGTGTTAAGTGTTAGTGAATAATAACTATCTAATTTAACTAACTAAATAATGTATAGGTACATTAAAAAAAAATATTAATTTAATACTTGTGTGAGATTTATTTTCTCTTTTCATAATTTCTTCTTTTTATATTTCGTTCTTTTTTTTTTTTTTTGGTTCCTTCATTTCATTTTTTTCTCACATTTCATTTTATTGATAATAATTCAATTAAGAAGTTAAGTTAACTAATTAATTAGTATAGGATATGATGATCCATCCGTAGTCTTGATCCTGATGAATTCTTTTAGGCAAAAATGTTCAAACGTTTACGTTGGAAAGAAATGTCATTTATCCTAGCATCCAAGAATTAAGTGCACATAGGATAATAAGTTCGACTTGTCGTCAGATATTGTTCCATGATTGTTCAACGAATATTCATATATCGTGTATGGACGTCAGACGAAGTTTCAATGTCAACATGTATACCCCGATTGTCGTTAGTTCAATTCTGTGATGCATATAGTGTTTATAAAGTTTAAATTGAAGGCAAGGTTAGTTCCCTTATAGTTGATATGTTTTAGGAATGTTAATGTTGATTATTCGTCGTCAATAGGATTACGTGACAACGCATCCGCCACAATGTTTTCAGTGCCAGGAATATGTTCAATGGAGAATTCAAATGGCTGTAGGATGATTGCATATCTGGCGAGTTTTTTGGCTCTTATGATTAGATCGACGCAAAGATGCTACAGCACGTTGGTCCGTCTGTATGGTGAAGGGAGCACCAAGCAGGAACTTTTCGAGTTTAGTTATTGCCCATATCACAGATAAAAGTTCCTTGTCCACTGTGGAATACTTTGTTTCTGCCGGCTTTAGCTTTCTTGAAATATATAAGGTAGGATGTAGAATGCCATCATGGTTCTGGAGCAGGCATGCACCAATGCCGTAGTTACTAGCATCTGTTCGTAAGAAAAATCTTTTGGAAGCATCGGGAAGTCTTAAAATTGGTTCATGCGAGAACAAATTTATAATTTTGTTGAAAGTTTCATTGCATGTACCAGTCCATGTCACCTTCACCGGCATGTCTTTTTTTAACAATGAAGACAATACAGCCGTGATGGATGACAAGTTTGGTATGAATCTACTGTAATATTGAACAAGTCCTAACAAACTCCTGACCTGTTTCTTCGTCTGAGGAACTGCTATGTTTAGAATTTTGGAGACTGTACTAGGTAACGTTCGGATATATCCCGATCCAATGATATGTCCCAAAAAGGTTATCTCATTACACGCGATTTGCACCTTTGTAGGTTTAGCAGTTAGATGATAATTCCTTAGAGTGTCGAAAACATATCTAAGTCTCGAAACATGTTCCTCAAACGACGAACTAAACAAGCATATGTCGTCAATATATGTAATAACGTCTGGTCTACCTGAAAAAATTTGTCGCATCAGGCGAATGAAGGTAGCTGGCGCATTAACAAGCCCAAAAGGCATCACATTCCACTGGTATAGACCTTGTGGAGTGGAAAATGCGGTGTAGTACTTAGCCTTTTCGGTCAGTGGTATCTGCCAATAACCTTTAGTTAAGTCTATCTTACTAAATATAGTTGCGTTGGATAGACGTGGCAGTAAGTCGTCGATAAGTGGATGTGGTTCGCTGTCAACTATAGTCTTAGCATTTAATTTTCTATAATCAACACATAGTCTGATGTTATTGTCCTTCTTCCGGACAATCACTAATGGAGAAGAGAATGGCGAATCACTAGTCTCAATGATTCCCAGAGACAACATCTGTTCAAGTTCCTTAGTAGTTTTAGCAAGGAAATGTAAAGGAACAGAATAGGGATGTACACGAATAGGTGTATCATCATTGAGAGTAATGTCATGACTGATAGCCGATGTGCGACCCGGGACGTCGGTCAATACATCTGGATAAGATTGTAATAGATTAGCAATCTGTAGACGCTGTTGCGGTGTAACCGTTGAAGAGATGGTTACATCCCGCCAAGATTCAGTAGGTTGAACTACTGGTACCGGTAACGGTAACTGTACCTCAGGAAAAGAAGATTCTTCTTCCTGGATGACAGATAAGTTAGAATAATAACAAGTAGATACTGTGTTGTCATCTAGTTCATGAAAAATTGACTGTAAGTGTTCAGGACGTGTATGAAATTGCTTGAGCATGTCAATATGAAATATCTTTTTGTGTCCCTTGATATCTAAGACGTATAAGAATAAATGACCAATAAGGAAAAGAAATGATGACTGACTAGAGCTGAGTCATCAAGAAATAAGACAAAAGGGTGAGCGTACACCATTATCTGCGTGGCGCAGAATCATGTACTAATTGTAACTTTAGATAACGGTGATGAAAATAAACACCATTATCACGCTCGATTACCCAACGAGCGTCTCGATTGTTACGAAATGTAACCATCGCCTGTCTATTCTGCCCATTGCATGATGGCAGAAGACGAACAAACTTAACGTTTGCTGTATAATCAAAAAAAATTCTAAGTGCCTGCCATGTAGTATCCTGCGGCAGATTTCGCACTAACACTGTGCGAGAATACGCACTTTTCCCAATATATGTAGTATCATTGTCACGAAATAGTGGACAATGATGATATGTATTCTTTGTCAAAGAATTAACCTTCCCTTTCAACACCGACATTGTCTTTCTGTTGGATGTCGTATCATCCTGACTGGACTGAGGATGATACCTATCATCACCAAAGGTATTAAGTTTCCTACATGTCGTAGACATGTCTTTGCTGGGCAAAGTAAAAACTTTTTCATCATAATTATTTGTGTTAACTTTATGTTTCCTTTTAAGTCCAGCATTATTATTTAACCTATTATTCTTCCTCATAATGTTTTTGTCAACGTTGACAACGTCAACAGTTTTATTAGGATCAGTTATATCCTTAGTATGTTGTCCAATAGATCTATCATCTTCATCAATTTCCAGGATAGTACTGAGAGTGAAGTTGGAAACTGCTGTGCCACATGTATTTATGTTGTTGGCACGAAGTGTAGCCATATCAACAACAGCGTTAGCGTTGCTAAAAGAATGCAAATTTTTTTTTCTCCCAATCATTAATTTCTTTAGGAGTGCAATCTTTACTCCCATGTATGCGTCCTAATGTAAGATCAGCTGATGGATTCTGTAGCATGCACACCTTGACATTACCTGAAAAAAATGGTGTATTAACATGT
The DNA here is from genome assembly GCA_024509875.1 of Oreohelix idahoensis. NCBI lineage: Eukaryota > Metazoa > Mollusca > Gastropoda > Stylommatophora > Oreohelicidae > Oreohelix > Oreohelix idahoensis. The sequence continues at coordinate 191,650 of JAMPIV010006020.1, forward strand.
ACTATGGCAGTGGGGTAGTACTCAATAGTACCCCCGAATGTCATGCAACGGACATAGTCCCCTGTTGCATAGCTAGGATGTACCAAAGACTGCCGAACTCCAATGGTTGTTGATCCAGAGTCTTTTAAAACTGAGACCACCGTACCATTGACTAATCCTCTATTGAACATCAGGGTACCCTTGCCATCGTTCGCTGAAAGACCAACTGCTGTATGAAGGTGTCCACAATTCAGCACCGTTTCCTTGGCCTTCTGAAAAATAGTATTGCATTGTTGGCAACTATTTGCCACATTATAATTAATAGCAAAACATGCAGCAGAAGACTGTGTTGTATTATTGTCAAGTGGGACCTGAGCTATAGGGGTAGTATTATTTGTAACTGCCGCCCCTGTATTATGGTTGTAATGAGATGATCCCCGAGAATGAGATCGATTCCGAGTATAATTGTTAGAATTATCTCGTCGTCCTCTATAGTAACTATTATCTCGATGTCTCGAGCCATGATTATTACCATTCCAGTTACTATTATTATTGGGAGTATGTGATCGATTATAATTAGTGTTATGTTGACCATTGTGGTAGTTTGTTTGAGGTGAATAATTTCTATCTCGTGATCTACCTCTGTTGAACTCATTTTTATTGTTGAAATCATTATTATGTCCCTTCTGAAAGTTAACATTGTGATTTCTTTGGAACCTGCTTCTGTCTACACTGTGATGTCTTTGTTTGTTATTATGATTGTAGGCCATATTAGACGCCACAGGTAGAGGTTCTCTTAATGAGGAGTTAGAAATGGTTGCATTCGGATGTGCCGAACAGTAGTTTAAAGAAATTTTTTCTAACTCGTCCATAGTACCTGGTTTACGCTCCTGCAAATATGCAAAAAATGGCTGGCTAACCGAAGATAATACCTTATCCCGTAGTAGTAAATCAACTAATTTGTCGTATGATTTGTTGACTTCTGCCAGTTCAACCCATCTATTAAATGTATTGCGTATGTTCGCAATGAATCCTGCAAAATCTTTTGGAGATTCAGGTAAAATTCCCTTAAATTTCAACCTACAGTGTTCCTCGTCCAGGTGAAACCTTCGTAAAAGCAAGGACTTAATAGCACCGTAGTTATTTGCTATTGATGGGTCAGCATTTTGAGAAGCCGTCAATGGTTCTCCAACCAAGAATTCATTTAACTTGAGTACCCATGACTCTTCAGGCAAATGATTTGTTTTGCAAGTCTGTTCAAAACGTGACAGGAACGATGAAAGGTCGTCCACGTTAAAGTTGAGAGTGGGTAATTTAAAGTTGTAGAAATGTTTAGTTTGGCTGGATGATGATCCATTTTGTGCGTTATTATTCTGGTTTGCATCAGCACTTTGTGCTTGTAATTTTGCTGTCTCCAATTTGATACGCGCCAATTCCATTTCTTGTTGTAAAATAATTTCCTCTCGTTTCAATTTATTCTCTTCTTCCTGTCTGGCGATTGCTCTTTGCTCTTCTCTTTCACGTTGAGCAATCTCTCTCAATCTATTTTCCTTGTCAATTTGCTTCATCTCACGTTCTGCTTCCTCTTTCTTTAATGCAGCCTTTTGTTCCTCTTCCTCTTTCTTTAATGCAGCTTTTTTCTCTGCTTCTTTTCTTTCATGTTTTTCCAGTTCTGCCTCAGCAAACTGACGAAGTTCTTGAGATTTATAACCATATTCCCTACCAATTTTAACGAAATGGTCTATAGTAAGCATTTTGACTTTTATCTGTAAGTAATTATTGATAATTACTGATTAAAATAGTCAATAGTAGCTTCAGAGTAATTATTATACTTACTCAACTTAGAAATATTCAATATAAATAATCACAATAGTACTGAACTCTAATGTCTAAGTTCAACTAATAGACAATATTTTGTAACAATATTGTATCTAAATAATACTATATCATAAATAGTTATGATATCTGTTAACTATTATGTAATTATTTCACACAATTAATCTTAATATCCAATAATGTTGGGTATGATTCCTAGTAATTATATTGTTCAATGTACTAAGTCACTCTCTTAGTACCAGAAAAGTATATTAAATAATATACAATGGGTCTATTACCTCAAAGGTAAACTATAAGATTATTTTATTTGGTCAATATATATATTATATTATTATGCCCTAGGCATCTCTTATAAATTGTAGTGCTACTTTCTTGGACTATCACTGCATAATTATGCAATGTCCCATATTAACCTTAAATATCAGAAAAAAATTAATTAAATTAAATTACAAGTGTATTATTGCATATAATATCATATTATTAATGTAGTATTAATATATATCATGAGGACAAACAAAACAATGATGCAACTAAAGGGTACAAACAATGTTAAGACGCAAACAAGACATTTTCACAATTAAAAATGAATTTATGAACTAAATAAAACAAGCGGAAATGTCACAGACCAAATGAAGGGTCAAGGTCTGACCCGAGGTCAACTGAATATTCAAAGTACACACAAAAAAAAATGACTGCGAAAAATGATGACGTCACAGGACTCATAACGGACGAACATTTAACAATCATCAAATAAATGATAGTAAGAGGAGACTGGACGAAATAGTTAACGAACATGATACAGAACTGAATAAGATTGTTAACTGAGTACGAATAAAATACACCAGTTATCTACGGAACGGTACAGCTAACACAAATCGTCAAACGACAGCAGATTTGGACAGATAGTCCAATGGCAAACCTCAATGGGGCTTCCAAAAGTGCAATCGTTTAACTGCCCTAAGAAACGACCGAAATCAATTCAGGCATCGTGAGAGCCACAGAATCTAATTTCGGTTCATCCTCCCTACCTCCCACGAATTAACAACACATTAAGACAACAAAAAGTACATTAAACATAGGTAAAAACATGCCGATGTAGGCAGAGGGCATGGACTCAGTTAGCACTGTTTGCAATAACAACAGTTAAACACCTAGACTTATCTTTTCCGTTGCTTAGATCAGTGCTAGAGGTCGTCAACAGCTAGGCCTGTGCCTTTGACTGTCTGCTCCTGTAGTCCATATCATGTGTTTGCTTCAAATGGCTCATGTTTCCCCTGGTTAGACTTAGAAACGGCTTGGTTTCTCCGACAGATCACCTACACGACTTTCGGTGACGTCACGTTGTTAGGCATTATAATGAGTACTGCGTCATCTTCGACTGGATCATGTGATCGAAAATTGATCGTAAATATTTGTGGTTAACATGTGCGTAAGGAACAGAAGTTTGTTTCTTTTTTTCTGTCGTTCCCCGCATTCGGCCGCCACTCTTGTTGCTGAGTTATTTGCCGGTTGAAGATCATGCACTGAGTATGGTTACTTTAGTGATCTCTTGGTAATCGTGCTTTGTTTAGTATTACGCGAATTGGGGTGAAGGTGTTCATACAACTCAGTAGCATGGTATGAAGAAGTAGTTCATGTAACTTGAACTCAGCAACATTAATGAAGTAATTAATTCCTTCAGATTGAGTCCGTAATATTTAATCACATGTACACACAGGATGATCATTTCAAATAGGAACAGAACATAAGTCCTTATAAGTCATGCATAAATTAATCAATAACGTAGACTGCTGGTTTACGTGTCAATGTCCGTTTAAGGATACAATGCAGTATTGTCGTCAGAACATCACAGCTATATGCACGCGCAGCTAGACATGGCTACCTGCCGACAGTGAGACTGCGAGTCTGAATATTTCATATGAATTTGACGATTATTCTTCTCCTTCTGAGAATTCTAGTTAAATACTAACCTCCATAAATTTTCCTCTCATATAGAGTTCTAGGACTGACCCTGGTCCATCAAAAAATGCATATATAAATGGCTATATCATGTCATTGAATTGGAAGGTTAGAAAAACGCAGCTATTCAGCTTGGCGGTCAAGTAACAAAGGGTAGCGTTTCTTAGTTACCGACTGTGACCCAAACAACGCTATACACGTCATAATCGATCGTGTATGGAGCGTTCAATAATTGAAACATCTATCGCAATATATTAAATGCCTTAACCTTTACAATTGCACGTCTGATAACCTTTAGCAGACGGCGTTAATATCATATACCGTAACAATAGTGCTTCAATGATATCTATGATGTTGGTATCAAAATTGAATTTTCTCATTATTTGCCATAAACCTTCATGCCAGTGATCTTCATGATTAACAATAATAATGGAATTATACCTATCTAGTAATACTACCTCGCTAGTAAACACCAATCACTATATCGAGTAACAGTAGGAATCACCTTAAGGGGTAACAATCACGACTTCTAAATCTATCATGGGAAATCTCTTTCAAGACGGATATTTATTCTTCCGACAAGTCTTCTGCTGAAACGATTATGACATTCACCCAGCCCAGCAAACATTGACAGCAACTTGGTCCGACAGAGACATTACCAACGATAAGATAATCGACTTTGGTCATCTCCAGATTGTTTACTTATTAATCGGCCGCACCCATGCACAGTCTGGCAGGAAAATGAGTTACACATTAGTAAACCACACTTATCTCTACCAATCCCAGGTGTCAATATGGGTTCAAACGAAAGGGAAATGTAAATCAGCAACAGATGGTCGTTGACGTCCCGACATAACGAGAAATGAGGGAAGGGAGTGTAAACAATGAACCGAAAATACCAAATACTGTTAGAGGTGGGTAAAACACTAAAGAGAAAAGCACAGAATGAATTAAAGGATGGCACAGATAAATGTGACGTTCGAAGTTATTCTGTCACAGTAAAAATGTACTTTAACAAGAAAGTGGTTTTAGGAGTTCCAGTAGTTTAAAATATTATTTCAATTTTTCTTTTTTTAAGTAGATGTGTTTTTTTGAGAGCCGTAAGAGAAGTAGATGTGGTTATATGAGAGCTATGAGAGAAGTAGATGTGGTTATATGCGAGCTATGAGAGAAGTAGATGTGGTTAAATGAGAGCTATAAGAGAAGTAGATGTGGTTATATGAGAGCATTGAGAGAAGTAGATGTGGTTATATGAGAGCTATGAGAGAAGTAGATGTGGTTATATGAGAGCTATGAGAGGTGGTTATATGAGAGCTATGAGAGAAGTAGATGTGGTTATATGAGAGCTATGAGAGAAGTAGATGTGGTTATATGCGAGCTATGAGAGAAGTAGATGTGGCTATATGCGAGCGATCGACGAAAGAAGTCTAGAACATTACTACCAGCTATAACTGAATGTCTTGAGTCGCACACTGTATGTTTACTTCGTATTTTGTTACCACTTTTATTGAACTTCCAATGGGGTTTATATATTAGCCAAGTGTCAAATCTTTGACATTCAAATCTGTATGCTAAATTTATCATAGAAAGCTGAAACTTTACATACAGACCTGATCCAATGCATCAGCTTAATATACACCATTAGACCATCATTTTCCGCCGGAGAATTGGCCATTGCAGATTATTAAGCCACCTCTATCGCCCCAGGATACCTCATACGAATAAATGTCCACGGGGAACCGGAATCCAGACCACTGAACACATTCTCCAAGACTGCCCATCCCATGATGACCCACAACGCCTGACCTGGGCAGTGGGTGCTGAGCTCAAACAGAAGCTATGGAGCTGCCGCGCCGACCTGGAAAAGACTGTGGACGTCGTCATGGCGACAGGCCCCAGATTTAGCATGACTACAAACTGAACGCAGAAGAAGAAAAAGATACGCAGCTTTTTCGTGGTGCATTAAAATCTCTCCAGTTTTGACATACATTGACTATGCAGATTTCACACACTTTAGGCTATGCATAGGGCTGACCACCTCATCGTGAACACAAAAAATTGCTTCAGAAACCCCCGTTACAAGAACACTTGAAGGATTTGGTGCAGGCTTCATTGTGGCGGGTTTTTATAGTGTCGCCATGCTCCATAACGAAATAGAATGAACAAGGTTACATCTGTGTATTGACTTTTACCATCAGTCATCATTTATTGTATTTCCTGGTAGAAATTATTATTTATCTTCGTTTTCATTTATCAGTTCCAAATCATCTTGTTTGAGGTTATGTTAAAATCATAATAGAGAAGCCGAGATTTTCACTAAACCCATCATCATCAGCTACCATCTCCACAACGAAGGTTGGAGGTAATAGATCTCCAACGTCTTCTGCCTCTTGTCTTGGTGGTGCACTCTGATAGACTCTTTCCTGTCCATCTCTTGATGTTATCTTCCCACTTATAGCGCTGTCTTCCCCTTGCACGTTCGCCTTCTAACCCCCCCCCCCTTTCTATGATGGTCTTCTGCAAGGCGTTATGCCTTTTTATGTGGCCAAAGTATTTTAGCTGCCTAACTTTGATGTCCCTCATTAGTTCTCTTCTCTTGTCACTGAACTGCGAACCAATAAACATTTGTACCATAGTTGATACTTCCGTAGGGGAATGAATTGTTAGAGACTTTACCATACTAGTTCCAGGTGTGGTTACCAGTTTCCCTACTCGAAACTTTTGCTTTCCCTAACTCAAAAGCAGAGTCAGGTACCCATTTAGATCTGGGAAAACTCTAGCGTGACGCTACCAGGTTGCGGTCGCAGAAAACCCAGTAATTGTGCCGGTACTGATTCTATTTTCAGGGATGCGCACTTACTTCACTTCTCATTTTAAGACGCACGAGCAGATGTGTGCGAATGCAAAACGCCCTTTTAAACGAACTATGGTGTGCGCTTCCTGCCTAGTCCTGACGACGACACCATTTCTCATATGTTCAGCTTTTTTTTTCATTCTCTTCCACCATTAACTTTCCAACGAGCACGTAAACCTGTCAACACACACATACACTAGGTGTCACGGGGGACTGATAATTTATTTTACCATCACGTCCCATCTTCTTTATTACTCTTTTAATGTCCTGGTTTCCTCGACTTTTTGTATTTTCTTTCTTCCAAAATTTTCCTACATAGCCCATTATTCCCCTCTCAGACCCCAACCCGCGGCTTTGTTTTCAATCTAGCCTTCATTGTAAATTCCCCACTGGTCAGTAGCGGTCAGCTCAGCTAACGATAACATTACCTGAGCGGCACCTGGCGTTTGTCTGACCAGAGGAATGTCTCTTGCGCGTAAAGTGTTTGATCACAAGCGAGAGGGTTTCTGTGAAGAAGCGGACCACTAGCGGGAGGTACCCTTTGAGGTCTGGGTAACCAATTTAATCTCCGATTTAAGGGGAGACAAAACTCTCGTTCGTTCTGAGAGATTTTGTTGCGGCCCCTATCAGCTCTCAGAATATATTACGTCTATCTAGGAAACTTTTCGCTGCTGTCTTCTGATATGTCCCTCTAGAATAACATTGGTCTTACCTATGATTACGTTATACACCGAACATCTGTAGAAACAAACCATGCCAGGTGTCCTGGGGTAGCGTCACTTGTAGACTATAAAATTAGATAGATTTAATCAGTCAAGCACACTCGTAAAAATTTTCCTGCCCGTGATGACCAAATGAGACTAAGGCAGAGTTAGCACAGCAGAACTAGATTGTGTTTGCCTATATTCTCGTCATTTTTCAGGGTGAGTAGACATCTCTTAAAAAAAAAAAATATATATATATATATATATATATATATATATATATATATATATATATATATATATATATATATATATATATATATATATATATATATATATATATTCATGTTAGTTTTATATATCTGATAGGAGTGTGACTTGAATTCATTGTGAGGATTGCTCCCGGTAATTAATTCAGTGATAATGTAGCGCCGTCTACCGCCTTAGTTAACGGGCGTAGAATCAGTCAGTACAGTGCTTACCATGGGTTAATAGTAGGCTAAAATAACTGTCATTACTGTAAGGAAATGTCAGAGGTGTGGGTTATTCACTTAAAACTGAATAGTGAGTTGCAGGCGCTATAACCCTGAATTATAGGAGATAGTCACTAATTCCTTTCTGATAGAAACTTCTAGTGGCTGGGTGGAATCATGATATGCCGGTTTGTGTAGTTAGACACTAGTTATCATTTTCACAGAAAGCAGTCACCAGCCATAGATAACATTATATCTTAGGTTTCAGTCACAACTGTATTATTATAGCAAGAACATTGCATTTTCTATGTATTCATTTGTGGGATGTTAATATTTTTCCCCAAGGGGCGCATACCATTTATTATGTAATGTCAAATGCTGTATTTTTATGTACATTCACTTAATGTTGTAAGATGAATAGCATATCCAGTCAGCTAGAGCTACAGGGTTAGGTTTCCTGTATGTTGAGTTGGAAGAAGATGGAGTAGATTTTGCTGTCAGAACATTTACTGACAGGTACATGTGTGTACAAAATATATTAGCTTATGCAGGCGCATGCTGATAAATTGATAGAGTGGAAGTAACAGGAGAGTGACCTATATGGATAAGGACAGCCCAAGACTATCATAGCAATGATTAAAATAATTCAAATCCCCTAGTGGAGCATAACTGTTTAGTATAATGTTATTGTTATTTCATGCTATACAGAACTTCTACAAGTCTTGCAGAAATTATGTGAGGACAGCAAACCATAAGTCAGAAGAGTTCAGGACCACCACTGGTGTAAGACAAGGTGATATCCTATCACCTTACCTCTTCATACTCCTTATGGACGATGTCATCAAGGCAGGTAAGGAGAGAAGAAGAAAGTATTCAGTGGGGTACTGGAAGATGAGACAGGTCTATATTTCGGAGCTGGCATTTGCTGATGATGTTGCCCTGATTGCTAAATCAGAGGCACATCTCCAATCCAACCTGCAAGTCTGGAAGGAAGAGCTGGAGAAAAGAGGGATGGTCATAAGCAGCTCTAAAACAAAATCCATGGTGATATCACGAGAAGAAAGAAAACATCAGATTAAGCTGGGAGAACAGGTCCTGGAGCAGGTCGACCACTTTAAATATCTCGGAGCTATTATAGACCGAAAGGGAGGCATCAAAGAAGAGTTTGCCACTCGAAAAGCAGCGGCTGGGAGACTTTTTCAGGCCATAAATCGTGGATTCCTCAGCAAGAAAGAGGTTGGTAAGAAAACGAAGATGGCTGTATACCGCTCCACCTATGTCCCAGTCTTGACATATGGATGCGAGTCGTGGGCAATGACTACAACCAACAAAAGCCAGATCCAAACCTCAGAAATGAGGTATTTGAGGAAAGTGGTTGAAGTAACAAGAAGAGACATGGTCCGCAACCAGACGATCCGTCAAGGCATAAAATCCCATCCGCTGCAGACCCAAATAGAACAGTCCCAACTAAGATGGTTTGGCCATGTCTGCAGAATGGGAGAAGATCGGCTACCACGACAAGCATGGGAAACAAAGAGCCAGGGATCCAGACCTCCAGGACGACCCAGAGTCCGCTGGGAGGACAACATTAGACAATCTTTGAAGGACCGAGGACTAGAATGGAACCAGGCCAGGAAGAAGACAGCTGATAGAATGGTCTGGCACTCTCTCTTCCAAACCTCTACACCTCACGGTAGAAGGGGAACGACTAAGTAAGTAAGTAAGTAAGTTATTGTTATTTTATTGTTTGCTTGATGTAAAGGTCGTCTCTTTTTGGGTCTCAGTTTCAGGATATACTTACTGCTTTTGCCATCGAAAGAGTCCAGTTAGGCGACGAACGTAACATTCTCATCGCTCTCACGGCTCCTGAACGCAATTAGTACTATGAGTTGTCAACCCTACCTGAAATACAACCCTTTGTCAACGCCAATCTCTCTAACGGGAAAATAAGCTCACGCAGTATGTAACGAGCCCAAGCAAAATCTGAAATTGAATTTGTGCAGTAGTGGTCGTCTACTCACCTCTTGATCACCAGTCAGAGCATTGTTTCTTCCAACATACCTATCAACCCAGCGTCTTCAACAGAATCAAGTACACCAGGTGTGTGCTTAAATGGAGCACCCCAGTTACCAATAATAGTTCAAGCCAGCCAAACCGGATTTAAAACACCAAGTACGCAGGCCAACTTACACGTGCTGGATAATAGCACAGTGAGCCGAATTTGACCTCGTCTTGTGTGTGTGTTCGGGTCATCCAAAACCTCCGCACGTATTAGTGGCCAGTCGGATATAGACAGAGTATCTACAACCTATCTCGCTATTAGGGCGTAACCACCAGGCATGGATAGTGTCTACCTGTATTCAATAGTGAAAATTCATCACCTATAGGAGGATATATATATATCTAAAGACACTACCTGGAGTATTAGTCGTGACCCCCCAAAAACGGAAGGATTGAAGACTCTGTTTATTTATTTCTCGATGTTCTACAGGTTTTATGTTGGTGGTTTGTGTGTTCGTTGATGTGTAATTTCATATTTGTATACTCAATGGGATTATTGAGATTGTTTTTTATGTTGTTTGTGCTGATATGCATTATTTTACTCATTTATTAACGCGCTGTTCACGACCCTTTCATCCATAATTAATATTACAAGCTCTTTACTATAGTCTCCATTTTGACAAGAGAAAAGAGAGAGAGCGGGTGGTGCTTAGACTATATAAGTGTGTTGAGGCTTGGAGAGAGAGAGATAACTTTTTTTCTTAATAAATCTTCTTCCAGGTTGGTCTCAAGTCCACCCCCTATTTACACCGTATCTATGTGTAATCTATAATTTTGCCAGTCCACTATCATTGTCGATTTCACTATAATTGTCTAACTCGACAAATACTCTTACACCTTAACTCAACCACGACACTAGGTAACAATAATTTTTAAAAATGAGCACGCATCATACGCTAAATAGAGAATTGTATTGTTAATGATGCACGCAATCTTCCTAATATACCCTTTAGTATTTAGTTCATAGTGCCAAGAAAATCTCAGTATCGAACCAGTAAAAAAATAATGGAGTTTTCCTTTTATTATTCGGGTGCAGGTCTTTCATGAACATATAATAATTACCAGCCGAGCCATTTATTTCTACACCTTATTTAATCGCTGTATCATTCAACACGACAGCTAGGGTTTCATTATAACCATCATCATTGGCCTTTACGTGGAGCCCCCACTGTAGCTGGTTCTCTTACAGGAATGTGGTGGATTTGATGTTATGAATTTTTGTAGGTATTATTATATGTGTATTTAATGAGATTAGCTATGAAGGTCCCTGAATTTACTCAATAGTATTGTGAACTTTTCAGGGTACCTTTCCGCTACCACCTCTTTTATATTATTAAAATGTATTTATATTATTATATTAAATGACTTCGTGTAGTGTCTAGGGTTATGAATGTAGAGTGTAATGTACAAAAATCAACAAACATACAAACAAATAGTTTATTATTCACAACAGCACACAGTACTACCACAATAACATACAAACGACTCTTTAAAAGGCTATCTTATTTAAGACTGTGGTTTAAATTTGTGTAAATATGATTTTTACAATTTTATTATCCTGATTCCAATTTATTTGGAATCAGGATTGACAATTTAAAAGTGAAATCAAAATAATCATTTACATCAGTCAAATAGCACAATAGATCCTCTGTCCATACATAAAATATTTTTCTAATATATGTCTGTAGTGTTCTCCAACTTTAAGAAAATACTGGTAGTACCACTAGGTCGTTGTTTGAAATCATACCCTTTCTGTAATGTTTGTTTCTATTTTGTCACTTGTGGAACTATTAAATATTTGTCCCAGTTTATTCACTGTCACTTTTTTATATTTCTTCTTTAGTTCTGTAGTTGAGCTCTCAGGTGCCGAACGAGAACTTATCTTGGCAGTAGAATATAGGTTGAACCTTTCCTCTGCTCGTTTGACAATCTGTTCCCTGTTTGATAGGCAATGGCCACTAGCATGGGCTCGCAGTAAACAGGCAGAGTCCTGAATCAATCAGTTTTCAAGCGTTTGGTACCACATTAACGTCAGTACCCAGTACTTCAAATGCCACCCAGGACCTCTGAAATGTGAAGGTTATGCATCCTTCTTAATACCTAGCATACACTAATAGTCCACATTCTAGGACAGGTACATTACAAACAAACAAAAAGGGTCATATCCTTATACAAACCTATGCCACCATTTTCTTTTGATGTGACAATGTACACCAGTATTCATCTCCCCTAATAGTTACAACGCCACTGCAATTCCAGCTGTAAACTCTTCCATATAATAGGATAGGTGTTATGCTCCTTTATGACAATCATACATATTCTTGTAGTTTTACACCTCTCTGACAGTCTATCACATGGTGGATCAATCTTTAGGCTTTGCCTCATGTTCGCTATAGACCCACTCATGTCCAGACATATATTATTATTTCACATTCAATTTTTATATAAAATACAGATTAATAAATGTCAATCTTACCACAATTTGTTCAATGAAATACACAGAGACGATGACTGACACAGTTTCGATCTGTTTTGTTGTCCAGGCCGCCTAGAAATTGTATTTGAAAGCACAGCCTGATCTCATCTATCGCTGGTGAAAATTTTCTAGTAATGACGTCCCCCCCTAACGCTTATTCTGTCAATATCGATTCAGTTGGCCAATCACTCTTAATTTTACAAGGGTAAACAGTCTTTCAAAAATATATCATTCAAACCTTTCTACGTTACTAGGCTATTTATGTTTATTCAAAGGTCAGCCAATATTATTTCGTCTCACTTCAAATGCCACCCAATCGGGTTCACTGTACTATCCTAGCCTATCTGTCACCTACTTTTTTCCCCAAAAATATGCGATCCAATCTAAGCAGATATGACTTGACCTGACAGTATCTCTGATCTCTATGTATGGTTTTATCATTATTTGATTAGTTAAGGGACTATTTAGATAACTAATAACATATTCTTGGTCAGCAAGTCTTCAGGTACACGAATCTACGATTTTTAAGGGGCTATGTGGTTTGGTTCAAAATTCTATCGTTTTTTCTATGTTAGTTGTTTATTTTTAAACTACCTCTCGTTCACTCTTTTTCCATGTAATATCATGCGAAATACGAGAGCTTAGGTCATTCATAATAAGAGCTTAACATGTTTACATGACCGTAGTGTCTACAATTCTAACTTTTTCATCGTATTGGGGAAACCCCCAAGGCATGGCTTGCCACTGTGCTACAGTTGGCTTTTAGTTTAAAATCAATGCGAAACGAATTAGCATTTCATCTATCCTTACCCCTCCTCGTTCCACAATGCATTTTAGGCAAATATTTTCTTAGAACTAGGAAAAGTGGGTGTTTATGTCAAGGACAAATTTGAAAAATTGGGTACCGTTTTGTTCGGCTATTTGTTAGCAAATAATAATCTGAAGGCGTAGGCGACACCAACCGTTCTAGCAGGAAATTCTTTTGTACTTTCTTATCTTTGCCTTTATGCCCTATACTGTTATATATTAATTTAGATATTGTATTTAGAAAGTCACTACAAGGAAGCCTGCTCCAAGTATTCAATAGCTCTTGCATCTGTAGTTTCTGTAGTAGTTAGTTTTACATGATGAGGTGGCCAGCCTCATGCACAACGTCATATCCGCCCCCTTGTACGATATGCGGAGTTTCAGTATCATCATCATTATCGTCATCATCACCTTTCAGTTTCCAAAGGTTTAAAAAAAATATACCAAGTCTTTCCGTCTTGTCCCATTAGCTCATGGTCTTCTCACGACTCTTTCACTCCATTTATGCCTGTCTCCAGTTCTCTTCTCCATGTGTTCTTTGGTCTTTCTCCACCTCTCTTACTCTAGGGGTTCTAGAACTAGGACTGTCTAGCAACGCTATCAACAGGTTTCCTCAGTGTGTGTCCTATCCATCAATAGCATCTTCTTATCATCTGTAGCGAGAGGAAAGATATAATGATGATGATAATATCCTGGACAAATATATCTATCAGATGATACCAGGATACAGGATCTTTCTTTGTTCTTTTTGGATAATTTTCAAATAAACTCAAATTGATTCAATATAATATATATATATATATATATATATATATATATATATATATATATATATATATATATATATATATATATATATATATATATATATATATATATATATATATATATATATATATATATATATATATATATATATATATATATATATATATATATATATATATATATATATATATATATATATATATATGGTTTCACTGTCAAGTATTTATATTACATTTAAAGTTAATTAAAGTTCATCGTCATCTGTTTTCTTGATCTTTGATGAAAACTGTCTTTCTTCTGTGCTAAACTTGAACAAATGTTAATAGTATTATATCACAAGTTATAATGGCATTGGCTATGTTCTTTAACACCACATATTTGTTTCATCATTTCAATGTTCACTGGTAAAGAATAAACTCGTAGGTTATAAGGTCCATATTCTTAGATTCTTATAATTTTAAGTTTGTAATTTCTTTTGTGTGGTATGGTTTTTTTAAAAAGCCAAGTAGCCCCAAACAAGGCTACTTATCTTCGAAAAGTTCTTCTAGGCCTGGCCCAGCAATGGAACTGGAAAGAATCCCACAACTGCGGTTCTTCCAATCTTAAAGGTGGCACTGTTGAAGACCCTCTGACATTTCACAAGGGCTCAGAACAACAAGAGCTTCCTTAAGCTGACTTAGGCACGTAGAATTTAGTAAACTCTTCAAAGCAGGATATAACCTGAAATATAATAAATATAACCCACGTAGTATCGCTCACTAACTCTCTATCCAGTCAGGAGGTAAGATGAGACAGATCAGACGTGGTTACTCATGAGAATCACAGCAAGTCAAAAATAACATAATTCATTTAATTAAAAGCACATTATTCCAGTAACTCTCTGGTTACAGTTTGTCCATGATTTGCTTCTTTACAATCAAATGGCCTTGTGGAAATAGATGTTATAACTCAATTTGTACAATAAATTAGTTTCTTTCATTCTTTCCATCTTTCCAATAAAGTGGTCCATTGCAGCAAGCTTAACATCTTCAAAGTACTTTCCTAAAACTAACATCACAATCTACGCGTCCATCTGCTTTTATTTCACAATTAAATTGAGCTATCACAGGTTTGAAAAATCCCTCCAAGAATTACACAGTGGTTTCACATACCTTTATCCACTTCTATAAGGCACATATCAATGATATAATTATATATACATATGTAATTACATTCTTTCTTACTCTCAAATACATGCAGACCGGCTTTTAATGGCTCTACAGACTGTGCTAACCTGCAGATGGCAATGGAGTCTGGTAGTAGACGATTTCGCTCCTGTCTGAAGTTTGAATTGTGTGGCAAGTGTATTACAAGCGGTACCTTCCGCCTTTTATAGGTCAAGATTTCCCGTACGAGAAAGCATCAAGGCCAAAGTATTTTGTAGACTAGAAAAAGTGAAAATCTTAGGCGTTCTGTGCAAGTATGAAAAACCTGGAATCGTTCTAGTTTCTTTATCTCTGAACGGATTTCCTTCATTCAAAGCTTATATTATTCTTAGGGCTAAGTTCTATCTATTGTAGTATCTCTCTTATGTCTAGATTAATCCGACTTTTCACTGGAGCAGCCTAAACATGGCAAAGCACAAATTGGTTCATGCTTCGATGCCTTAAATACACATTTTCTTCGGTTCTACACCATTTCCAGTGAAATTATAGATATCTGCCAATAGCTAATAATCCCTATTATCGAATTATTCTCCTCATCATTGATATATTCCGTTCATATCTGCACATTGCCTTTCGAAAAATTGTCAACATCTACACTTTCTCGTCTTCCTAATAAAAGGCCTTACAAAAAATTAGCATTGCATGCACCGAGCTGTGGTTTTGATTGGTTGTTTGACTTCTCGGAATTTCTGTACGGTGTAATGTTTTGAATGATAGCTGAGATAGGATTCAGACTCATCACATCATCTCTTGTTCCTCTGTTGTTTGTCTAGTTCTTGTCCTCATTTGCACATTAATGATCTCGTCATACCACGCCCATCCTTCTAATCTACGCAAGCACCCATTTATGAAACCCAATATAGTTTCCATGTAATTATGAATAAATAATTGATATACAATATGTACAAACACTATTTTTATTTGCTTCAGTTAATTATTAAAATTAACGTTTAACTTTGCTATTTCATGACCCATCCAATGCAAAACTGACAAATATTCAAATGTAACCTACTTTTAAAAAATTCATTCATCACCATTCAGCTCTTTCCGGAGCCTAGGTTATAAACAAACACCAACATAGAGGTAGGTCTTTGTTTAAATTAATATGAAACAAACATAAAGGTATGTTTTCAGCCACTCGTAAGAAATAAAGAAGTAGAACACTAGACAACAGAAAAACAACAGACATGAGTGGCTTACCCAGGATAATCAATAGGTCTTTGTTTATGCGATATATGCGTTCCAGAGACCCTCGTGTAAATATAAATCGCGTAAATGGAACATGGTTTTTTCATTCAAAACATTTTAAAATAAGGGGTATGCGTTCCACAAATGCCGTATGCAATAGTAAACAAATGAACACTTGTAATAATAAACAGTTTAAATTAATATGTACTATTCATAATTAGTACATGTACAGAAAACAAAACTGACACATTAATCAACATTGACAGGACTGTTACCTTCTTCATTTTCATCAACTTCTAATTCAACAACGAGCGGTAGGGTGTTAAGTTATCTGAATGAGAAGCATGGGATGCAGCAATGAATTGTTTCCTGAAGATGGTGTCCCAGAGTTGAGTTTGTGACTTTCTCTGTTCATGGAGGATTTTTAGTAGGGAGCATCACATTCCATTATTTTTCTCCTGACCATAATGTCCCTGTCCATGTTAGGATCATTTTGTTCAAAGATCATAAGGCAGTTGAAATATCGGGTTGCGTAACGTCGAGTTTGGCGCGTAAATGTAACAAACATGCCTTAAAATTGGTGCACGTTAGTTCTAGTTCGCGTCAATGAAACACGCGTAAACAGAGAAATCCTGTATAGCTTCCTCGTCTTCCTATCCTATGCCCTTCGTTCAAGCTCTGTTCATGTCTTCTTTATTCGTTTTATCTTCCTCTCTAGTTCTCTTCTCCGTGTGCTTTTTAGTCCCCCTCTATGTCTCTTATCCTAGGGTTCCGGAAAGTGACTGTCCTGTAATATTATTAATATCTGTTGTTTTTATTTTCAATGTAATGGAACAGCAGCTTTTTTCACCTCTTATCTTGTTCCCCTGGTATTAGTCTGGTTTATTCCATCAGTTCCACATTGGTGATCGTTTTAAGTATTTCATTCTCTCTAATTCACGCAAGCTGCCATTTATGAAAGTCTGTACCTTGATAACCGCCGCCTATAACACTCTCTACGCCCCCAGAGTTACATATTAGTACCACCTTGACCTTCTGAGCGAATAGCAATTTTTTAAATCAAAAATAATGCGTATTGTAAGATGTTCAGTTTTCTATCACTCTCTCTTTCTATCACTCTCTCTTTCTATCACTCTCTCTTTCTATCACTCTCTCTTTCTATCGCTCTCTCTTTCTGTCTCTCTCTCACTCCCATTCTCTTTCTCCCTCATTCTCTCTCCCAATCTCTCTCTCAATCTTTTTCTCACTCCCTCAATCTATCGGTCTATCTCTTTTAATCTCACTCTCTCTCAATCTCTCTCAATCTCTCTAAATCTTTCTCAGTCTCTCTATCTCTCTATCACTCTCACTCAGTTAAATTCACGACACGTCAGTTTAATCCAGCTCAAGGTCTATCCTTCATATCACGGCATATGCCAAGTTTGTACATCGGGAAAGTGACAGCGACATTACATATTGACAATTACCGACTAATAACAATAATAGTAGCCCCTTCAGTCACAATTGATCCCTGAATGCGCCCCTGAGGTGACAGTACTCAGCTGATTTTTCCCCTCCTGTTCCTTTCGACGTTTTCTCCTCTCTTCTGCTTGCCCTCAGAGCTTCTTTTCCCCAAATCTGAGGTTTTGCCGTTGAGAGCAGCTTCATCCTCCCAGGCTGCTGGATTTATATTCAGTGCCCTCATGTCTCTTTTGCACACATCTATGAACCGACAGTGTCCTCCAACTGTTCTTTTGCCATCTGCCAGTTGTCCGTAGAAGATAGCTTTAGGGTATGCGACCATTTTTCATGCGGCGGACATGGAAAAGCCAGCGTAGTCCGCGCTGTCTAAGCAGTGTATATATGCGTTTAAGGCCAGCACGTGACAATGCCACAACATTTGTCACTTTGTCCTTCCACGAAATGCCTAGGATGTAGCGTAGACACCGTAGATGGAAGGTATTGAGCCTTCTATCTTGC
This sequence comes from Oreohelix idahoensis, assembly GCA_024509875.1. Classification (NCBI taxonomy): domain Eukaryota; kingdom Metazoa; phylum Mollusca; class Gastropoda; order Stylommatophora; family Oreohelicidae; genus Oreohelix; species Oreohelix idahoensis. The sequence continues at coordinate 209,919 of JAMPIV010006020.1, forward strand.
TTAGCATAGGTCGTCCATGTCTCGCTGCCATATAGGAGTGTGCTGGTGACGCAGGCATTATATACCGCAGCTTTGGTCTTCATTGTGAGTTTAGAGTTTCCCCAAACACGCGATGTGAGGCGGGCAAAGGTAGCTGCAGCTTTGCGACTGTCAATTTCTGCGTCCAGAGAGAATTTGTCATTGATGGTAGACCCCAGGTATGTGAAGTGGTGCACCACTACCAATTCATAGTTATCGATAGTGATAACTGGTGCAGCACCCACATCCTGACTCAGAACATTTGTTTTCTTTAGACTTATTGTGAGGCCAAAGTCCTTGCATGCTTGGGATTTACCGACTACTAGAATTAATAATATGTCAGTAATTTTGCTACATCTTCGATTCGTCATGTTGTAATAGATCAATCAATCAATACTCTTTAGCTCCCCAAGGAGCATAGTCCTTCAAGAAACACATGCCAAGTCCTCCTATCCCGTGCCATCAGCTCAATTCTTTCCATTTCCTCCTCATCAATTTCATCTCTGTTTCCAGTTATCTTCTTCATGAGTCCTTCGGTCTACCACTACCACATTTACCCTGGGGATTGCAAAACAAGGACTGCCTTGTAATGCTCATTGATGTTATCAAGTCTCCATCAGTGCCTGTTCCATCCATCTCCAGCGTCTTCTCATCTCTTGTTCAACTAGCACTTGTCTGGTTCTTGTCATCTCTTGTTCAACTAGCACTTGTCTGGTTCTTGTCATCTCTTGTTCAACTAGCACTTGTCTGGTTCTTGTCATCTCTTGTTCAACTAGCACTTGTCTGGTTCTTGTCATCTCTTGTTCAACTAGCACTTGTCTGGTTCTTGTCATCTCTTGTTCAACTAGCACTTGTCTGGTTCTTGCATCAGTTCCATAATTACGAAAGTCTGTAGTTTTTGTTTGTTTGTTGTTTTTTATCGTGCTCCATGTTTCAGACGCTGGCATTCAATAGGGCACACATTGAGGAAACCTGTTGATAGCATTACAAGTTGTGACAAAACGTCTGTACATGCTCTGTTGTGTGATCTCTCACACCTTCAGCCCTCCGGCAGTATCCTTTCTTTTCTTCATTTTTCTCACTCATCCCTTTTATTTGGCATAAATCATGCCTTTTCACTCGTTATTTTCACTATTTTGCTCCATGCTGGACATAGCGTGGTGAAGTCTCTGGCGGAGGCATGCAGATAAAGGGGATAATTATATTATCTGTCGGGATAGACATCTGGGAGGAAATCATTACGCCAGAAACACGGTCACAATATTGTGATAGACAGAGGTTTGCCGGAAGTCTTATGAAACGATTTGACATCACTGTTGTAAGAGGCCACGCGTGTATACTAAATTTAATATCTTCAAATACGCGTGGGATGAGTAATGATAAACTTCCCCACCCAAACAGTGCTAGATAGATTTGATTGGTTCGCCAGAAGCTACAATGAATTGATTGGAACATTCAGCAGGAAACACAGCTGAGATTTGAAACTCCGGATTGTGAGATATACTGTAGAAATCAGACACAGAACAGCACAGACTGCATCGCAGCGTCAACTAAACACCTCCTACAAGCCAGCGGAAAGAGGATAGGACTCACAATTCCATAACTATAAGTACCAGATCGAGTATTGGGCAACTTTGGAATTTACAAGTAAACCGCAATTTTAATACAAGACTGGCAACTTGGGAATTTTATCACAAGGAGTCAGAGAGGAATTTTAACAAAAGTTTTCCCAGGCAGGATTCATACAACACCAGCCGTCAGAGGAATTAACTCATATTTCCAGACCTATGTGATTTGAAGCTTCTAATACAGAGCTGTGTCCATTCTAAATCTGTGCCAGGAGAACTGTGTATTTCCAAAATTTTGGGGTAAGTGTAAACAATTTATTTACTAATGTAAATTCTACAGGTTTCTTTCTAAGTGGTTATATATGAGGCTGGCAACCTCAACATATGAAAATAGTGTATGCAAGAACCACCACTGTAGGAGCTGGTGAATGTGTCTGACTAGTCTTGCGGGAAAACCCGACAGCAGAGATGACCCCAGAACTCAGACGGGTGTAAGGATGAGTAATGAGTGATGATTACATCACATGTGTCTAAAGTGTATAGAATCATTTTGTGAGATTTATACACTTTTTTAATTGTAATTCAGGCAAATCATTATTCATGCACTCCAGGTGCAATTTCCTAATTGACGCCCAGAAGGATATTGGTGAATTTTCATCATATTCCCTGAGTTACACTGTGTGCTCGGGAATTTAATTCTTCTGAGTAGTTGGTGGGTAGAGCGCATGACAATGGGCCTGTTAGTTTGCGGAGAACAAATGCACTCAGCAGAAGGCATTTGTCTATTTGTCACAGTTCGTGGTTACAAGACATCAGACTTAAGTACTGAAGTTCCTACGTCACTAGCGTGAGAGAAGAGTATCACCACCGACCGCCTACAGTGGACGAATTATGTGGAGAAGTGTACTCATCACCAAAAAGAAGTGACGGGACCACGGCTGCAGGACTCATCCGGCGCTAATTTTTATGTAACAGGCTACAGCAAAAATCAAAGACATTCTAAATCCCATTCTAAACCTCAGTGAGGAAACCTTAATTTCAATTTTCACCCAATTTTCCATATTTATTTTTCCATGTTAAAGACAAATTGACTATTAAATTTGTTGTATGTTATTTTAAACTAAACAATAATAGTTGATTCAGTTTATATGTACGAAAGCAAACGTATGAGCCAGGTTTTCTTGATAAATACATATATATATAAATATAGAACCATTACTTATAAGAGGGCATTCGTTGGATTACTCCAACTGGGGGCTTGACGGGCCAGAACCATTGCATAAACCCTTCACAAAAGGCGACGGGCCAGATAATATGTTAACAAATTTGCTCAGCCTTTAAGCAGCGTTTTGTTCTTGACTTCTGGGAATATCTTGTGAAGGCTCCCCTAAGGTAGAAACGCCATTCATCTTCTATCTACATCTTTGCCAATAGTAATCTTGCGCGAAGATAGATACCTTGGACGACCTACTTTTAGATACGCTTGCGTTGTGACCATTAGTGGACCACTACTGCAAAGCAAGGGAAGGCAATCCCGTGATACAAGGCAATCTTTGCTCTGGAACCTTCCCCCCCCTGCCCCCCATTGTAAGACAGACAGAAGTAGATCAGAACGCATGGAGAAGAGAACTGGATACAGAAGTGATAATGATGAGAGAGACGTGGAAAGAGCTGATTGCACGTGACAGGAGAACGTGACATGTGTTTTTTAAGGCCTATGCTCCTTGAGGAAGTATAGGGTTTTGAATGATTGATTGATTTGATTGACTGATGTTTCAGGGTCATTCAAAATGACTGACTTGATATTTGAACTGATTATTGTGATTATTGTGTTGAACTCGATTTCTCGTGATCTCCATCGCTTTTTACGATGTGCGTTGTAAGTTTCAGTGTTACTATTCTTTTCTCCCTTTTCGGGACAGGTAACTCACAGGTGTGTTAATAGTTAATAGAGGATAGTGCTTATTTGGCTGTGTGTCCGTTCACGTTCTACACTCGCAGATAGGCGATGACGCCGTTCGAATGGCCCTAGGTTCGATTTCCCTTGTGAGCCTATCACGTAAGTAATTTTTCTGTTATCTGATGGCCTCCTTTTCTCTGTCAGACGAATGCCTGCTATTTGCGTATATTCGTTTACTAATGTAGTAAACAGAGTCGGAGACGTATTTAGAAATTGTGGGCCTTTGGGGGGTTTAAGTCAACACCGCCTTCCAATTTTTCCTAGTATATGCCAAAACAATTTGTTTTGTTTCTTTCTGGCACTCAACACACTAGACTGCGTACTTATTTTCAACCAATTCAATGGATTCAAATACTAGGTCACGTTGAGAACAGCGGATGGAAGATGCATCTCTGAGATAAAAAGTAAAATAGCCCAAGTAAACACAGCAACCAATAAACTTACAAGTACTTGATACAACTAATTTTGTCAATGGAAGTAAAATAGAGAGTTTTTCAGCGTTGTGTAGAGACATTCCTATCTTATGGAAGTAACTCATGGTGTGCGATCATTACATTAGCAAAAACGACCCAGTAGATCACAGAGATATTGGTTTGAAGATTACTATAATAAAAAAGGTAAAGGTTGTCTCATAGCAGATACTGCCGTAGAGAAGTGAAATATTAGAGACTTCAGCATCGAGAGGTGGGGTTGACCAGTTCCTTTCCTCGCTGCCTTTTCCTTCCTTAACTCAAAGCCAGATACCCATTTACAGCTGGGTAGACTGTGTCGTGTCGGAACAGAGATTCCAACCCGGCACCTTTTCCGCGAGAGACCAGTGCTCTAACCACTCTGCCAATCGGACGCTGACATTGACACCTAGAAAGAGTGATGAAGATGTCTTGAGAGAAGCCAGCAGGCAAAGGAAGCTTGATGCTCTTATTATTAAAAAGATTAAATCCACTTTGTTTGGGCATATCATAATAAAAATAAAAAATAAACTGAACGTTCTGTGACAACGTAAACAAGACTGATAAAAAAAACGAAGTAAAGTAAGTGAAAGATAGACAATACAGGAGAGTTTGACAATGTGATAACACAAGGTAATGGTGATTTAAACTTCAGCGCCTTTGAAACTGTGTGTTTATGAACATGAGAATATTAGCAAAGTGGTGGTTTTAGTAGGACACCTTTGATCTCTGATTGCCTCTTACCCTAAGTCGTTTACGCTTTTTTTGATTCGCCCGGGAAATAAAATGGAATAGAGTACATTTTTTTTAGATGACTAAACAAAATTATGTTGCTCGTTCCAGAAAAAGAGTGTGAGAAAATAATAAACGATCTAATCAGGGAGATATTTGTTGGAACATTACACACATACACACACATATGTTTATGCACGTGGACATACAAACATATATACGCACATACATGCAATTGTGTTTCTGTACCGACATAGATATATAAATACATCTGTACTGTACAAACATACATACATGCATAAGTACATACATATACATACAAAACACGGGTACATACAAACAAACACACGTACATCATCACAATTAATATTTTGCTCCTCAAGGACTATTTTCCTTCAACAAACATACACTAAATCTTCTTGTCCCGTGACATCTGCTCAAGGTTTTTCATTGTCTTCTTTAACCATTTCAATTCTAATGCTGTCAGCAGGGTTCTTCATAGTCTGTAAAATACATCGACAACGTTATCTTTCTGGTTCTTTTTCTTCTTTGTTCGCCCTCCGACTTCTACATTAATGACTCTATTAATGGTAGTAGTCAGCTCAAGGTTCCTGACATCTCGTTCACCCTCAGACTTCCACATTAATGACTCTGATAAAGGCAGTAGTCAGCTAAAGGTTCCTGACATCTCGTTCGCCATCAGACTTCCACATTAATGACTCTGATAAAGGCAGTAGTCAGCTCAAGGTTCCTCACATCTCCAAACAGTTTGTCGTGGAGAGAAGTGGGTTGTTGCCATATGCCACTACGTTCAATGCTTTAATAAGGGCATGGCTGGAGCAGATGTTCGGCTGTCATGGGACTGGTGCCACAGGTGCAGAGATATCCTGTACTTGTGATATAGATGGTACCTCAACCTATTGTAACCAGTACGTAAGCGGAAAATGATGACCTGGTCTTGCCTAAATAGCTGGCGATAGGCATAATCATTTATGTGACCTGAGTCTTCTCTGTCCCATTTGGACTTGAGTATGGCTTTTATAATTGTTTAGCCATTTCATAAGTTGACTCTAAATCGTTTTGTTGTGTCTCTACATCATACTGGGTTTAGTTCCTTCGAATTTTATCCGCTCATCTTTCAAGACATTTCATTTTCGATTTTTAATATAATCATAAAATGAATTAAGTATCCACTGAGCAGTATTATATTTACCAGGAGCGTCTACGGTTGGCGGATTGCTGAACGGTGTGGCAGTGACCTTGAATATCACGATGTAAATAAGTATAGTGTCACCCAGGTTTTCTTATCTTGTGGCGGTCGAACTACTGATGTATCGTAGTAGCTCTAGGTTATTTGATTGTGAGTTGACTTTATTTATCTCAATGACATGCACAACCGTAAGGACGATTGACATCTAGTAAACAACGATGGTGGTAACGTTTCTTACGTTTATTAACTCACAACTCACGACCAATATATATACAGCATGAAGACAAAAACATGTTCTCTATAATGTAGCAGGACTTCGCTATTGCTTTACCCTACGTGAGTTTCATATCGTTCTGGAGTCATGCTAGTTCATGAAATAATTCACCGGTCAGGAAGAATGATGTATCACTGGATTCTAATCTTCTAAGTTTTTCTCTCGTTGATATCTTTACAAAGTTTATGTTGGCTAGGATTATGATAACTGGGCGAACCACCAGGGAATGATAACTTTATCCTTAGGCCACTATAGCTGTAGTAATCATTGTCTTGAAAATGCTACTCGCCCATTTTCTTAAGTCACGTGGGCCACTAGTTTCTACTGTCTTCTATCTGCGCTGAACAGCTAGTCTTAAAAATGTTACGTACCAGATCCAACTTGTGTAGACAACAGCCTTCCGACTTCTGTCGTTACTGCTGTGAAAGCGCAATCTTGTCATCGCCATTTTGTCTGTCGTTCTCTACCTTTTTACTACAACATAGCGACTTGGCAGTCATTTTAGTGTTACTCAGTCATGATCTAAAAATAGATCATTAGTCATATCGCTTTACGGATAGCAGCCAATCAAAAGAGAGGAGCGCCGAAGCTGCCCGGCGATTGAAATCCTCTGTTAATTCCACGCTAGACGCTCCGCCTTATATAGGCCATGGACCAATGGAAGCCACATGACCCTTTCTCAGTTCTCTTAACTCAACATTTACTTTCTCTGTTTATCTATTCCCAGTACTGTCACTTTGGAATCCTATCACAACGGCCTCTAGATATAGATCATGATAATTTTCCTGTTCCTCACGGAGCATGGAAGCACCACTAAAGGTGGTATCCTAATTGGAAACCTGCACAAAACATTCACATATTTTGCTGCTGTGGTTTCTGTGACAATTTGTTTTACGGGATAAGGTTGCCAGCTTTATGCAAAACTTTTATTACACGCCTTGTATGACTTGCCAGATTGTTCAGTAGTTTTCTTTATTTGTCTCTTCAGAGGTTCCCTGCAAGTAACACTGAATAAGGTGGTTGTCCCTGGTAGTTTGTTTATTTGTTTGTTGGGGGTTTCTTGGGGTGGGGGCAGGGATAACTATAAGTATAAAACTGTTCTAAAACTTCATGACGGGGCAGCCGGGAAGACTGAGGCTCCTAACCTTCTGCCCTGTTGACTACGATATAGATAGATCATGTGGAAATAGCGAGCGGAGATTTTTATTGTACACAAACCAACGGGAGATAAATGAAAACCACCGTATTGCCCCTTGTGCTATGTATCAAAGTACATTACTGATATACTCGTAAATTGTGTAGATACTTCGCCAGCCTACATGTCACTTGAAGACGAATTACTGTGAGATAACAAATTTGCTTAAGAGTTATATGGCTGTTAATATCCCCACCTGTTACGCGTGAGACTAGGGTTCACTCCCAGCAAAGAGCATACTGTGTCAGACCTAGCTAGTCTCCGCTGCGTACCTATCATTATCATCATTACTTATCAGCTCCCTAAGAAGCATAGTGCTGCAATACATTCATACCAAGTCTTGTTGTGGTGTGCCACTGGTTGAACGTGCGTATCTATATCGCTGAGTCAATTACAGCCCGCTCTCCTCTCCTTTTAGGTTTGAAGGTAGGATTATTTTTCTTATTCAAGTATCACGCCTTGTGGTGTGCCACTGGTTGAACGTGCGTATCTATATCGCTGAGTCAATTACAGCCAGCTCTCCTCTCCTTTTAGGTTTGTAGGTAGGATTATTTGTCTTATTCAAGTATCATGCCTTGTGGTGTGCCACTGGTTGAACGTGCGTATCTGTATCGCTGAGTCAATTACAGCCCGCTGTCCTCTCCTTTTAGGTTTGAAGGTAGGATTATTTTTCTTATTCAAGTAGCATGCCTTGTGGTGTGCCACTGGTTGAACGTGCGTATCTATATCGCTAAGTCAATTACAGCCCGCTCTCCTCTCCTTTTAGGTTTGAAGGTAGGATTATTTGTCTTATTCAAGTATCATGCATTGTGGTGTGCCACTGGTTGCACATGCGTATCTATATCGCAAAGTCAATTACAGCCCGCTCTCCTCTCCTTTTAGGTTTAAAGGTAGGATTATTTGTCTTATTTAAGTATCATGCCTTGTGGTGTGGACCAGTGGTTCTCAACTCGGGCCATATAGCACCTCACGGGGGCAATGCTATATTTCTAGGGAGGGGGGGGTACCGTAAGATAGTAAAGTACTTTTTTCCAGCTTACAACGACTATGAGAGGGGCCACATAGGTAAATAAGGCTCAGATAGGGGGGCGGGGTCTTCAGCAAAAAACATGACTTTGTTGTTGACGTCTGTCCATGCCATGATGTCAGACTGACTAGTATGTTCTCTCTATGTCATCTTCTATCGCTTGTTGACGTCTGTCCATATCATGATGTCAGACTGACTAGTATGTTCTCTCTATGTCATCTTCTATCTCTTGTTGACGTCTGTCCATGCCATGATGTCAGACTGACTAGTATGTTCTCTCTATGTCATCTTCTATCATTTGTTGACGTCTGTCCATGCCATGATTTCAGGCTGACTAGTATGTTCTCTCTATGTCATCTTCTATCATTTGTTGACGTCTGTCCATGTCATGATGTCAGACTGACTAGTATGTTCTCTCTATGTCATCTTATATCATTTGATGACATCTGTCCATGCCATGATGTCAGGCTGACTAGTATGTTCTTTCTATGTCATCTTCTATCTCTTGTTGACGTCTGTCCATGCCATGATGTCAGACTGACTAGTATGTTCTCTTTATGCCATCTTCTATCTCTTGTTGACGTCTGTTCATGTCATGATGTCAGACTGACTAGTATGTTCTCTCTATGTCATCTTCTATTATTTGTTGACGTCTGTCCATGCCATGATATCAGGCTGACTAGTATGTTCTCTCTATGTCATCTTCTATATCTTGTTGACGTCTGTCCATGTCATGATGTCAGGCTGACTAGTATGTTCTCTCTATGTCATCTTCTATCGCTTGTTGACGTCTGTCCATATCATGATGTCAGACTGACTAGTATGTTCTCTCTATGTCATCTTCTATCTCTTGTTGACGTCTGTCCATGCCATGATGTCAGACTGAGTAGTATGTTGTCTCTATGTCATCTTCTATCATTTGTTGACGTCTGTCCATGCCATGATTTCAGGCTGACTAGTATGTTCTCTCTATGTCATCTTCTATCATTTGTTGACGTCTGTCCATGTCATGATGTCAGACTGACTAGTATGTTCTCTCTATGTCATCTTATATCATTTGATGACATCTGTCCATGCCATGATGTCAGGCTGACTAGTATGTTCTTTCTATGTCATCTTCTATCTCTTGTTGACGTCTGTCCATGCCATGATGTCAGACTGACTAGTATGTTCTCTTTATGCCATCTTCTATCTCTTGTTGACGTCTGTTCATGTCATGATGTCAGACTGACTAGTATGTTCTCTCTATGTCATCTTCTATTATTTGTTGACGTCTGTCCATGCCATGATATCAGGCTGACTAGTATGTTCTCTCTATGTCATCTTCTATATCTTGTTGACGTCTGTCCATGTCATGATGTCAGGCTGACTAGTATGTTCTCTCTATGTCATCTTGTATCTCTTGTTGACGTCTGTCCATGTCATGATGTCAGACTGACTAGTATGTTCTCTCTATGTCATCTTCTATCTCTTGTTGACGTCTGTCCATGCCATGATGTCAGACTGACTAGTATGTTCTCTCTATGTCATCTTCTATCTCTTCTTGACGACTGTCCATGCAATGATGTCAGACTGACTAGTATGTTCTCTCTATGTCATCTTCTATCTCTTGTTGACGGGAGCCGCGCTAGCGTAGTAGTTACCACACCGCTCTGGCGACCGGGTGATCCAGGATCAAACCCGGGTGATGGCATTCGAGGATTTTTCGTCGACCGGGATTTGGACTGGATTAACTCGAGAGCTGGCGAGCACATTTGAAGAAGTGTCGTCGACCAGGGATTGGCGGCTCCTGAGCCGACCCAGCTGTAATGGGTACCTCCGAAATCAGAGAGTATTTGCCTGAATGGCGAGGGACACCTGTCTCTGTACAAGAAAAAAGGGATACTCACGTAAAATAAATGTCAAGCTAGACATAAATAATAACCTGAGATTTCGCCTCGAGTATTAGCGGGCGTACGAAAAAAAAAAAAAAATCTCTTGTTGACGTCTGTCCATGCCATGATGTCAGACTGACTAGTATGTTCTCTCTATGTCATCTTCTATCTCTTGTTGACGTCTGTCCATGGCATGATGTCAGACTGACTAGTATGTTCTCTCTATTACATCCTCTATCTCTTTCCCCTTCTACTTTCCTGTTGTCGATCAACTGAAGGTAGGATTATAAAGATATTATGTTAATAAACGAAACATTTTGTTATTGTTGATCAGAATCGACATCATTGCAGTATGGGCAAACCCAAAGGTGTTCAGTCTCCCGCAACACATGTCGAAGGCTATGAATGCTAAATGTTCCTGTAGTGGTCTGTTTGTATCCACACTTGATCAGTGGCGTATTCTCTATGTGTGCTGTGCGTGCTGCGCACACCTATGCCCGAAGAAAAATAAAAATTTAATGTATTATTCTATAAAATATTTCTCTTATAATGTTCTGCTTTCGGACCGCACGCATCAGGATAACGGATTTTCCCGCATAGAATCTACGAGTATAATCTAGTTTCAGTTTCCCAGACGCGTTTTATAGTGCAGTTTTTTTGGTTGGTAGCAATCGCCCGAAGTTTCTCGGGTAATTCCGTCACTATGCGTGCTGCACCTTTCGGATTTACGTTTGAAGACTGGTTTGTGTGGATCGGGGTCATGGCCAGATACGTCAATACAATACGAACATGCGTGCGGTGGTCTTGCAGCTCTCGAGTTGTAAAAATCGGCTGTGTCCGTCCAGTGTTTTTTGTGATTAATTTTTGTTAGTTGCCGGGAATGCAGATTATTACAGTGACAGTGAGTTTCAAGTTGTAAGTTAATTAGTATTTCGGAGATAATTGACATAAACCCCTAATAACTATCGTTGCGTAATTGAATATAGTTAGTTTTTAAATTAAGAGGGGAAGAAGTTAAATAGTAGGCGTACAAATTCATTTTAAGTAGCAGCACGCCTAGCTCGCATTACCAGGATACGCCACTGCACTTGATCCATCATCTCACACGTCCATCCCTGCTGGACTGTCGTCTGCCAAATTCAGCAATCTTTGCCTTGTTGATTTACCTATTGCAGTATCGTTCTCTAAGAGCTGATCATTGTCCTTAGTATCGATCCCGTATCATATCCAATGTCCCCGCTATGGGTGCTCTGGAAGCTAGTCTGTCTAAAGGAAAGAGTAAACTGCGGCATATACAACACACATAGTTAGAAAAACTAGATACAAATTATCCAGAATAATAACATGTCCATATATATTGAACTTTTATTTCCCAACAAGGTTAAACTGGAAGCAGCATTCATATTTAATTTTAAAATGAAAGAATACACAAACAAATAAAAATGTAATGAAATCACACGGGACCAGTTTTTTTAAAAAGGGGGGAGGAAAGGATACTTGAAACCTAAAAAGAAAAATATAGGACACATCACATTTTTTAAATGAAATAAACAAAATACAATCACAATGATACGTGACATATTTAGTTAGTTATTGATAATATTACATGATATAATAGAATGTGATAAGTGCAGTCATTTGATTATGAAATGACACATATATGATCCGATGGACATTAAACTCATGTACAGTTACACATCTTAATACACAGTTAAACAAGTTGCCCCGTGTAGCTTCCGGGGGTCTATGAAAAGATAAGAAACAAATAGCACTACGGCACCATCAAGCATGTCGTACCAGGCAACTAATACGAGGATGTATCTGAGGATGGCAACCGCATCATGTAAAACGTATTGCTACATAAACCGACGCGGGAGGAGCACACGCGTGGTTGGTGCAGGCTTCCTGCAAGGAGATCTGTTTAGTGGGGGGGGGGGGGGGGGGGGGGGTTTCAGGCTCGATAATAAGGTAAAAAATTTTTTTTTTCATGATGATGATAATGAAGTTGATGATGGTGATGCTGATGTATATATTGTATTGTACAGTAAAGATGTTATGGGCAAGATTATACTGAATTATCTTCTTCAATTAATCAATTTCTGTTTCAAGTAATCAATGTCTGTATGAAGTAATCATCAGGTTTTGTTTCAAGTTTAATCAATGTCTGATTCAAGTAATCATCAGGTTTTGTTTCAAGTTTAATCAATGTCTGATTCAAGTAATCATCAGTTTTGTTTCAAGTAATCATTAATTTCTGTGTCATGTAATCATCACGTTTTGTTTCAGGTAATCATCAATTTCTTTTTCATGTAATCATTAGGTTTTGCTTCAAGTAATCATCAAGATTTTTATGTATAATACACGTCAAAATAAGTCATCATTATTTGATCCTTAAGGAGCAAGAAGTCACAACTACAGCTACCCCCCTTCCCCCCCCCCCCCCCCCCCCTCCCTTACAGGGAAGCCATCACCAAACATTTACATGATCTTCTATCAGTGGTTTCAATGACAATTTGTTTGACATGATAACGTTACAAGCCCCAGACACAACATCTTGTCATTCGTCTTGTACAACATCTTGTCATTCGTCATGTACAACATCTTGTCATTCGTCTTGTACAACATGAAAATCAGTACTGGTTGGATAATAAGCACGTAACTCTGCTTTTTCTCGTGATAAAAGCACATTCACCTTTCTACGCCGACTTCATATTCACAGATAATTGTGTGCCCTGACAAGGAAAAATAATCTACTGTCTTATGAGGCACGCGTCTCTTGTCACAAGAGGTAACAATTCATTTACTTAACAGCAAGAATTAGAAACTACAAGTAAATACAAAAATCATGCATTTATAAAACGAAATGAGATATTCACATTGGTACCTCTGTTAAATTCTTATATTTGACAATATCAATAACAGAAAGTATGAAATCTTAAAAGATTAGAAATAACATGAGCAACAACAGAACACTTTCAATAATTCATCACCATTACTTCCAAGTTCCCATAGGAGCATAGGCCTTCAACTAATTTGTGTCATAAACCCACATGTCCTGTGCCATCCGCTCAAAATCGTCCACGTCTACTTCATCCCTTTCATAACTGCCTCCAGTTTTCTTTTCCACTATGTTTTTCGGTCTTCCTCAACCTATCTTACCCTGGTGATTCCAGATCAAAGACTACTTTGTAATACTATCAACCTGTTTCCTCAACATGCGCCATATCCATCGCCAGCATATTCTTCCCATCTATTATTCCACTGGTACCTGTCTGGTTAAGCAATAGTTACTCCCAACAATATTGTGAGAACTATTCCGAAACTTAAACTCAATTTACAACAACAATGTTAATCAGTAACGATGAAAACAAACAAATATCTGTTATAATGATTTGTACAAAATTTGGTAAAGAAACTTTACCGTACCGCTATCACAACTCAACTCACTTGACAACCACATAATCTTTGTCAGGGAATCAGCAAAATACTCCATAAGATGCAAAATGATGATGATGTATATATTGTATTGTACAGTAATCAATTTCTACAACGCTTCTAAAAGATTCGAAACGCTTGTTCTAATGAGTCAAATCCTGGGTTCAAAACGCTGCCATATTCGGAGTTTAGGATGAACACTCAATGTCCGTTTAATTACTCCTAAGGCATGCTCAGTTCATAGCCTCTGACAGCAAAAGCCCAACTCCTGGCCTTCTCGTGGAGGGACTAATTATTACTAACAGGAGAAGGGGCGAAGGGCGGGTCTCTGGTGCCCTAAAACCACAAAGTACCGGGAAGATGATGCCTGTTAACGGTGGATGACAAATCATCTAGGAGAAGGACAACTCTGATTTCAAACCACCTGCTGCCTTGAGGGTTGTCTCCACAACCAGAGACTATAGAAAGCAAACCCAAATTAAATTGCTTACTGAAAACGGACGTGTCGGGCCAAAAGGTGCAGATATCGCAGGTCAGCTGTAACTTACGACAGCAATGTATTTTTCGCTCAGAACGCAGTCGCACATACTGATCGTGGAAGTGGCGTTCCCCACCAGGCAGAGTGGACACTGTATAGTGACGAGAGAATCCTGAGATGGACTGTTAGCTTTATAGGGAGATATATGTGGTTATTTGAGAGTGAACGATGAAGGTTCAACTCTGATGACCAGATTAGCTCCTGTTTAACTATCGTCATTATAAATACATCGAATTACAGGATACATTATCCTCAGCTGCCATCTTCACTTCGACGGCCCGCTGCAATAGACATCTTTAGTCTCTTGCCTTGATGATACACTCTGATAGACTCTTTCCTGTCCATCTTTTGATGTTATCTTCCCACTTTTAGAGCTGTCTTCCTCTTGCACGTTTGCCTTCAACTCTTTCTTTCATTGTGGTCTTCAGCAAGGATGTTGTGTCTTGTAAATGATCATAATATTTTAGCTGTCCAACTTTGACCTCCTGCATTATTTTTCTGTAATTTCTAGCGCTTCTAAGACCTCTGTACTTGTTTTCGTCTCTTGTCTTTCCATGAGACGAGCCCCATTCTTCTATAATTCCACATCTCAAAGGCCTCAGTCCAACTGCTTGCTTATTGTCTGTGTTATATATATATATATATATATATATATATATATATATATATATATATATATATATATATATATATATATATATATATATATATATATATATATATATATATATATATATATATATATATCTACATATATATATATATATTTATTTATATATATATATATATATTTATCGCATGTCAGTATGTTTCTTGTTGTTGAATGTAGCTTTAGCCATGACTATTCTATACTTGATTTTTGCAAATTCTTTGAATATTGTGATTTAATTACAACAGCAGCAAACTACAATAATCTTCTTTTGAACAATTCACTGTTCCCCTCAACACTAATAATAATAATAATAATAATAATAATAATAATAATAATAGCCCCTTCAGTCATAACTGACTATGGGAATGCGCCCCTGAGGTGACAGCCCTCGGCTGCTTATTTTCCTGGTGCTCCTTTCGACGTTTTCTCCTCACCTCTGCTTCTTGTGTGAGCCTCTCTTCGCCCAATCTGAGGTGGCGCCGTAAATAGCATCGCCACTTAGTGCGATCGGCAGCTTCATCCTCCCATGTTGCTGGATCCATGTCCAGTGCCCTCATATCTCTCTTGCACACATCTTTGAACCTCAGCTGTGGTCGCCCAACTGTTCTCTTGCCATTTGCTAATTGTCCGTAGAAGATATCTTTTGGGATGCGACCATCTTCCATGCGGCGAACATGGCCAAGCCAGCGAAGTCTGCGCTGTCTAAGAAGCGTATACATACTTTGAAGGCCAGCACGTGACAACACCTCGACATTTGTCACTTTATCTTTCCACGAGATGCCGAGGATGCGGCGTAGACACCGCAAATGGAAGGTATTGAGCCTTCTTTCTTGCTTAGCATAGGTCGTCCAGGTCTCGCTGCCATATAGGAGTGTGCTGGTGACGCAAGCATTATATACCGCAGCTTTGGTCTTCATTGTGAGTTTAGAGTTTCCCCAAACACGCGATGTGAGGCGGGCAAAGGTAGCTGCAGCTTTGCCAATGCGGCTGTCGATTTCTGTATCCAGTGAGAGTTTGTCATTGATGGTAGACCCTAGGTATGTGAAGTGGTGCACCACTGCCAATTCATAGTTATCGATAGTGATAACTGGTGCAGCACCCACATCCTGACTCAGCACATTCGTTTTCTTTAGACTTATTGTGAGGCCAAAGTCCTTGCATGCTTTAGAGAAGCGATTCATCAAGCTCTGAAGCTCCTGTTGGCTTTGAGTGACGACTGCAGCATCATCAGCGAACAACAAGTCTCTTATAGTGACCCTTCTGATTTTTGTTTTTGCCCTCAGCCTTGAAAGATTAAACAGACGGCCATCTGACCTAGTGTGAAGGCATATTCCTTCAGTTGCATCTCTGAATGCATGTTTCAAGAGTAAGGCAAAGAAGATTCCGAAGAGGGTCGGAGCCAGAACACAGCCTTGTTTAACGCCACTTCGTATATCAAAGGGCTGTGACGTGCTTCCAGCATATTGGACTGTTCCCTTGATGCTGTCATGGAATGACTTTATCATTTCCAGCATTTTAGAAGGGCAGCCTATTTTCAGGAGGATTTTAAAGAGTCCATCCCTACTAACCAAGTCGAATGCTTTTGTGAGGTCTATAAAGGCGATATATAATGGTCTTTTCTGCTCTCTTGATTTTTCCTGAAGCTGGCGGAGAGAGAAGATCATGTCTGTTGTTGATCTGCCAGCTCGGAATCCACACTGTGACTCTGGATATATGCGCTCAGCTAACTTGTGTAGTCGCATTAAGATGACTTTGGCAAAAACCTTACCAACAATACTAAGAAGAGAGATGCCTCTGTAGTTATTGCAATCACTTCTGTCTCCTTTATTTTTTATACAGTGTTACAATCTTGGCATCTCGCATGTCTTGAGGAATAGTTGTCTCTTCCCAGCACTGGCACAGCATCCTATGCAGGGGATGTAATAGCGTGCTCTTACAGCATTTGATTAAATCAGGAGGAATCCCATCACTGCCTGGTGCTTTGCCAGAGGCCAAGCTATCAATGGCCTTGCTGAGTTCCTCTAATGTTGGTTCGGCATCCAGCTCCTCCATAGTTGGCAGACTGTTGACACCATCAAGGGCTGCAGGCGTAACAGTATTGTCTCTAGCGTAAAGCTCAGAGTAGTGCTCGACCCACCTCTCCATCTGCTTACCCTTATCGGTTAGCTTCTCTCCGCTGATGGTTTTTAGCGGTGCCGTCTTACTTTTATGGGGGCCAAGTGCTTTCTTTATACCTCAACACTACTAAACTAGTAAATTACCATAACTGTGTGAATAATACATAATGCGGATACAACTCGCATATTCTTCAACACAATGCTACTGATAGAAAAATAAAAATAAGTAGCAGACAGAATCACATCTTCTGATCTGACTACTTGACTTGACTTGACTTGACTTGACTTTGATCAACTGTCACTGAGCGTCAGCTTTTGGTGACGATCTGACTACTTGACTTTGATCAACTGTCACTGAGCGTCAGCTTGTGGTGACGATCTGACTACTTGACTTTGATCCACTGTCATTGAGCGTGAGCTCTTGGTGACGATCTGACTACTTAAATTAGCAAGCAAATTATCAAAGATGAACAAATCATGATGTCCCTCAACTACAATTATCTAACCACATTATAGAACTTTCTAGTTTACTCGTCAACGTTCCTTGTTTAACTGTCTCTCTAGAACACCACTCCTTGGCCCCGCCCCACATATTCCTGACATTTACTCACCCTTTAAAAACATCACCCCCGGGTTTAGCAAGAAAAAGCTCACACTTCCAGTACAATTAAATCAAACTTCGCAACAGCGCTTCGGAGCAGAGACTGGAGCTGGAAGCAGTGGAGCAGTAGGTTTTTGTCCGGAGCTGGAGCACAGACAATTTTGACCGTTCCGCTGCTCCGGTATCTTTTTTTCATGTTCAAACCAAAATGAATGATACCTTGTACTAAATACATTAGAAATGAAATAAAATATTTAATGATTTGTTTTACAGGAAAGATAAGTTAGTTTTTTTCAGGGTTAATTTAAGTCATAAAAAATAAATATCACACTTTTAAAGTAAAAAAAAAAATATTGTACACCTGTATGATGATATGTCAGCTTGGTCTTTGCTTAAAAGAATAACACTGCTGTATTACGTAAAAATATATTGGCAACACTTGAACTTTGAAAATTAGAAATGTCATTTGGTTAAATAATGTCAATTTTTAAAAATCTGTTACTTTCCATAACGTTTCATAATCACTGCAATCATCATCATTTCTAGGAAGCATAGTAACACCTGACGACAGAACAAGCAAAGACATCTGTAACAGAATGAACAAAGCCAGAACATCTTTTGCAAACCTAAAGAACATTTGGACATCTTTTCAGTACAGCACACACACCAAATGAAGATTATAGGAGAGTTGCGTACTTTCTGTACTTTTGTTTGGCGTGGATTATAGGAGAGTTGCGTACTTTCTGTACTTTTGTTTGGCGTGGATTATAGGAGAGTTGCGTACTTTCTGTACTTTTGTTTGGCGTGGATTATAGGAGAGTTGCGTACTTTCTGTACTTTTGTTTGGCGTGGATTATAGGAGAGTTGCGTACTTTCTGTACTTTTGTTTGGCGTGGATTATAGGAGAGTTGCGTACTTTCTGTACTTTTGTTTGACGTGAAGAGTTGGAGAGTGACAGAAAAGGAAATGTCCAAATTATACTCATTCCACACAACCTGCCTAAGGACAATTCTTCTAATTACTTGGCCAAATACCATCTCCAACCAGGAACTGCTTACATGGTGCAATAAAAAAAAAAAGCATACACACCAACATTGCAGGCAGACGTTGGAACTGGGTTGGCCATGTCCTCAGAAGGGACCCTGACATCATCACCAGAACTGCCATGATATCGACCCCAGAAGGACGGCGAAAGAGAGGCAAACCAGAGACAACCTGGCGGAGAACAACGGAGACTGAGATGTAAAGCATGAACCAGAGTTGGTGGACGGCACGAAGGTTATCCACCGACCGAGCAAATTGGTGAAAGTTTCTTGTTCAAGTGCAACCTTGTTATCCTTTAAAATCTGTATTCAATAATAATAGTAATTAAAAAAAATGTTCGTGGTGTACATCTAATGAAATCTGCGCGCGACACAGTCTATGTTCGAGATTTAATACGGATAGGTCAGTGAAGGAATCGATCAGTGTTCCAGATACCAGCGAATGAGTTGTCGAACTTTCATAATTAACACGTGATCGTAAATAAAGGATTAACTTAAATCTGCGCCACTACAACTTGGTGTAAGGGAATAAAAATTTAATTTCTAAAATGTGTTTCTGAAGTGAAAACCGACTTTTTATGTTAAGATATTTTACAAAATATTCTATGATAGTTTATTTCATCTTTGAAAATTTACGCCGAGAACTTTAGAGAATTTTGAAAATCAATTTGCTGATGGTTTGTAAGATCGATCTACATTTATTTTTGTCCGCGTCATTTTTGTAATGTCGTAAGGCGGACTGTTAAACTGTGTTGTTGTGGCGGGTCTCTCAAGATAAAAAACGAAAAAATAAGGCGACGTCACCACAAGTCATGTCGTACACTGGCATTAACATGTGATGGTGCATGAGATGGTGCATGTGATGGTGCATGAGATGGTGCATGAGATGGTGCATGTGATGGTGCATGAGATGGTGCATGTGATGGTGCATGAGATGGTGCATGAGATGGTGCATGAGATGGTGCATGTGAGGGTGCATGAGATGGTGCATGTGATGGTGCATGTGATGGTGCATGAGATGGTGTATGAGATGGTGCATGAGATGGTGCATGAGATGGTGCATGAGATGGTACATGAGGCTGGCAACGTCATCATTTAAAACAAATTGCCACAGAAAGCACTGCTACATCTGACTGCTTTATCCGGGCTTCCTGCAAGAGAACCAGCTGTAGTGGTGGTGGATCCATGGTGCGTAAGGAGCGCAGATGATGATGATGATGATAAACCATATATGGACATCCAAAAAGTCAGCTTAAGTAGATGTAAAACAATCTTAGCAACACACTTGTACAGCTGTTAAATCAAATTTGTAACATGTAACAAATTTTAAATTGTCTCATTGGGGGTGGGGGGGGGGTGGGGAGGGGGGGGTGGCATTTGGAAGACCCAATGAAACGATAATGGAAAAGGGGGCGACAGGGGTTCGTTCAGTAATAAGATAGTGGTTGAGGACTTGTCAAGCTAATTACAACAATATTATTTAATATAACGTTTACATGTAAAAGCGGTTTGATTTTTCAGGGCCCTGCCGTAGTCTGAACAAACCATTACCCACCGCTTCCTTCCACACTTACTCGTCCCAGTTTATCATACACCCTATAGTAGAGGTCCCCAAACGTAACAGGGGTACGAGAAGCTTGTCAAGGGGTACTGATAATATTAGATAATTATTGGCATTATCCTATTCAAATATTGCGAAGCAGCGCCAGCGAAAAAAAATATGTTGTGGATTTAGGAGACTACATCAATGAGGCGTGGACGAGATTTGAAAGATGGGAAATGAAGGGGGCGGTGTGATGGTATTGCCTCCACTGTTTTGCAGCAGTGGTCTAACAGTGTCCAAAACTCAAGTGTTTCTAATATGGGCTTCAAATGTGTCTACCTTTGCACAAGATTACTCTTGGCAGAGATGTAAACAGAAGAAACAAAACGCTTCTATCTCAAGGGAGTCTTCACAAGATATTCAGAATAAGCGAGAACAATACTGCTTTGGCTGAGTATGTTAACTCTGTAATTCTGCCGACGCTTTTGTGAAGGATTTAAGCACTTATTAATTTCAGCTCGTTTAAGCCCCCACCCCTGATTTACTCAGTGGAATTCTATTATTCTAGTATAGCTCTGTTTAGAGTATGTGTAGTAAATTGACTGAGACAAACATGCAGTAACTTTAAAATGATTAAATCGAAGTTAAATTGGTATAATTACAAAAAGTGGTGCACCAATTCATATACCTGGGGTCTAACATCAATGACAAACTCTCACTGGACACAGAAATCGACAGCCGCATTGGCAATGCTGCAGCTACCTTTGCCCACCTCACATCGCGTGTTTGGGGAAACTCCAAACTCACAACGAATACCAAAGCTGCAGTATATAACGCCTGCGTCACCAGCACTCTCCTATATGGCAACAGACTAGGACAACCTTTGCTAAGTAAGAAAGAAGGATCAATACCTTCCATCTACGGTGTCTACGCCACATCCTCGGCATTTCGTGGAAAGATAAAGTAACAAATGTCGAGGTGTTGTCACGTGCTGGCTTTCAAAGCATGTATACACTGCTTAGACAGCGCAGACTACGCTGGCTTGGCCATGTCCGCCGCATGGAAGATGGTCGCATCCCGAGATATCTTCTGCGGGCAACTAGCAGATGGCAAAAGAATAGTTGGGCGACCACAGCTGACGTTCAAAGATGTGTGCAAGAGAGATATGAGGGCACTGGACATAAATCCAGCAACGTGGGAGGATGAAGCTGCCGATTGAACCAAGAACACACAGCAGAAAAAGAAAGTGCGACAAATGAAAAAAACCAACAAAATCAGCATCACTAATGTCCCGATACTGCCGGAGTGAAACAAAGATCGAGGACGATCGCCCCATTTTGTGACAGACGGGGACGCGAAAAAGAATGTAAAACTATGTTTTAAACCATCCGCAGAATCGCGAATATAACGCTGTAAAATAAAACACATTAATTTATTGATTAAAAAATGTGTTTGTTTTTTTTTTTGTCACTGGAGAAATCTAAAGTTAGACTCTTCTTGCTGCAGAATTTTAAAACTAGGGTTTTTTTCCTGTTAAATTCGAAATTGTAAAATTAGGTTTGTCTTCTGCAGAATTTTAAAATTATGTTTTTTTCTCACTGCAGATTGTAGAATTCTATTTTTTTTTTCCATATGAAGAATTGCAAAACTAGGTTTTTTTTTACTGCAGAACTGTAAAATATGTTTTTCCCCACTGAATTGCAAAATTGGGATTTTCCGGCGGCAGGTTTGTAAGTTTAGTTTTTTTCCACTGCAAAAGAGTAAAATTGGTTCGCCCACCCTCCTCTCTAAAACTTACAACAGTTTTGGCTCCATGCTCCACTGTTAACGGCCATACGTAGACAGGAGGAGGAGGAGGTGATAGATAAAATAATAGCAGAACTGGATCTTGTCGATCAATGTGCCTTGTATTAGAAACATCATGGATCCAGCATGCTCATCATTCAAAAACCCCTACTGCTGGAGCATAGATCTACTCCTAAAGAGGCTTCTACGCAGGAGTCAACTTCAGTGGTGGCCACGACGCTACTGGACTACCGTATCACTACCTTTACCTTATTTTTTAGTTTGTTTATTTGTTTAAATAGGAATTATTTATTACTAGTAATGGTCCCTCAGCATATACTACCACAGGGGAGGGAAGTGTTGGAGACTTCACTGAACTAGGTCCAGCTTCGTGAGATGGGGTTACTTCACTTGCTTGCTATCTTTGCTCTCCTTAACTCAAGAGCAGAGTCAGGAACCAATTCACAGCTGGGTAGCCTATAGCGTGACGCCACTGTGTTTCAAGCCCAGTACTTTCGCCGCGCGAGAAACCAGTGCTCTTACCACACAGCCAATCGGAAG